>JBBMKD010000067.1:8903551-8972239 GCA_037834095.1 Argya squamiceps | reverse complement strand
AAAGGCGCGCGGGGCGGCCGCGCCTGGTGCGCGTGCGCGGCAGCGCTGAGGGGGCTGAGGGGAGCGAGGGGGCGCATGGCGGGCACGGCACCGTCCAGCCGCCCGGCACAACGCTGTTCGGCCTGGGGAACGGCTCGTCACTGTGTGCGACTCCCTCGGGAGGAAAGGGTTCTTCGCCCAGAGGGTGGTCGGGCACTGGGACGCGCTCCTCATTGATGTGGTCGCAGCACCGAGCCACATTGCTCGGGATGTGTGTGGACAACGGCACATGGAGGGATTCTTGGGTGTCCTGTGCAGCGCCAGGAGGTGGACTCGATCCTTGAGTCTCTTCCAATTCAGATTCTGTCCTTTCTCCACTGCTCTCTCAGCCTTTGCGAGGACTCTTTGCCCACAGGCTCGGCTGTGCAGGTTCACAGGATCGCTGAATCAGTGAGACAGAACCACTGATCTTCCTGAGTTGGAAGGGCCCAGGATCACCGAATGCCTTAGGTTGGAAATACCTCTGAGATCATCAGTCCAACCTCTGACCCAGCACCCCTGGTCAGCTACATCAGGGCACTGAGTGCCACGGCCACTGCACCACTCATTCCAATGTCTAATCACTCTTTCTGTGAAGGAATTCCTCTTAATATCCAGCCTAAACTTTCCCAGGTGCAGCTTAAGACTTATCTCCTATTGACAACAAGGATCATCAAAGCCGGACTCCTGTCCCAGCACAGGACACCCCGAACAATCCCACCACGTGTCAGAGCACTGTCCTGATCTCCTGGAGCTCCATCAGGCTCAATGCCATGATCACTTTCTGGGGAGTCAGGAATCTGAACTGTTCAGTTCACCCAAGAGCTTTGGGAGCCCCGTTTTCCCTCACACCAGGCCATGGTTGCCTTGGCTGGGGTGCCCTGGCAGAGGATCACAGCCAGTCTGACCACGGGCAGCAGCTGCCCTCAGCATGGGTTTTTATCAGATTAATTTTTTTTTTCCCTTCCAGCTATTTTGCAGAACCTGGGTGGAATTTGGGCCCCTTAGGTCAGTTTTTGTTGATTTAATCTCAGCCATAGTCTAAGTCCCGCGATTTACGAAGTCTTTTGACATCTCCATGCTAAATTTTGAGGGTAAATGTGGTAAATTCTGGTCCTTGTGAAATACACTAAACAACACAATCATACTTTCCTTTAGATGCAGTTAAAACCAGAGACTTCTCTGTGTTCACATGCTTGGAAACTGCTAGTTTGAGTTTGTACTTACCATTCTAATAAAATACCTGAAACAAAGAGTCTACTTTTGTACTTTTTCTGATCAAACATCCAGAGATAAGGAAGAAAGAGTGGTGCTTTAATCCTCAGCACCTGGACATGCTTTGCATTCTCTGTTTGAATTAGGTAGCAAGTAATAATTGTTATTTTCCTAGAATCCCAGAATGGTTTGGGTTGGAAGATGCCTCAGAGATCATCTTGTTCCAATCCCAGCCGTGGGCAGGGATACCTCCCACTATCCCAGGTTTCTCCAAGCCTTGTCCAAGCTGGTCTGCTCCAATTCTGTTTGCCTTTGGTGTAATTATGGAGCAAGTCAGTAAATCCCTTCTGGGGGCAGTCCCTGAGCGAGCTGGAAAGTCTGTCCAAAGAACAGAGCTTCAAAACACAGCACAAAAAAAAGTGATGAGCGTGGCTGGAGAGAGGAACGTGTGTGTGGAAGGAGAAGGGAAAGGCTGGATGCCTGGGTGATGGGCACTGCTCCCAAGTCCATGTGATTGTGTATGTTCACATCTCGATATAGAAACGATGTGACTATGAATCATCCTCGCCAGGAGAGCATGTGGGCAGAATGTTAGAGCTCTCTCTGCTTCAGCATCCCAACGTACAGGGGGCTGCTCCTGGGCTGTACCTGTTAGATTAGACCCAAAGGCAGCATGGCACATATATACATGCATGGACACACCTAAGTCTTTGTGGGAATATTTCTTTTTCTGTTGCATTTGGAAAATCCCAATTTTTTTTTCTTCCTGGTAATGCTAAGAATGGTCTTGTCTGTCTGTTGAGAAGTGCATAGTCTTTTAGAAACAAAACCAGTAAGATGAAAAGTCTCAGTTGAAGGATATGGATAAGAAAATATTAATCTTTTTATATATATTATATGACTTAGGATACTCTTGGAGTGTAACACTGTAACCAGAGGGAAACACAGAGTTTGGTTTTGTCTTAGTTGAATGAAAGGTGTTCTTCTAGTTTAAGAAAAAGTTGTACTTACCCTTTTCTTCCTTGGCTAACACTCTCTGAAATCTCAGAAGAGTTCATGTGTAAGCTATGACATACTTTTGTTGGTGTTTTTAGTATTTGTTTTTAATTTAGGTTTTACAAGGATTTTATTCAGCCCTCTCTGTTACAAGCATGGAAGAAAATCAAATATTTCCATAATGGAATCATCTCCCTCCTGCACCCTACACCCCTGCAGAATGTTCCCAAACCAAGGATCCAGCATCCACTTCCATCATTTTTAGGGTGAAAAATAAAAGCAGACACACAGAGAAATTGTATCTGTTCTCCTCTCCTGTTTCTCATGTCACTGACACATTGTTTGTGAAAACATGAGGAGGGAAATCATATGCAAAGAGTGTGGCCTGTGAACAGATCCCATCTGACATCAGCATCACACATGCTGTTCCCTGCAAGACAACTTCCTTGGAAAGCTGTGGCAAGGAGCTCAACGGAGCAACAACTGAGCACAGGGGGCTCTCCCCTGCCTCCCTCTTGATCTTCATCCTTAGCACCTCCTTCTTGCTGCTGTCCTGGGGTTTCCATTCAATTGTAAGGTCAGTCTGTCTTTGGTTGCTTTATTGTGCATTTTTCCCTTCAGCTCTTTGCAGTGACTTCGGGTTGCTCTGTCCTCGTCTTTCAATCTTGCTATTGATTATTGTTACAGGGACAAAATAAACTCATTCCAAGCCAATTTGCATGGAGAAAAGCAGATGATTGTAGTGTGAATAGCTCAAGAATAGATCTTTCTGCCTGTTGCCCAAGCAATATTCAGGCAGTCAGGCACATTCTCTGCAATAAAAACAGTCCAAACGATAGCAGGATTTAATTGGAAAATCAGATGTTCTATGATTCTCGATGGCTGATTTTCTGCCAATTATAAAGTAGGATGAGCTCTGTTGGAATCACAACAATATTGTGTGATTCACACAATACCTGACAAATCCTTCTTTATCGTGATTTAATGGCTGAATGGTGGACATGTGGCCACAATCAGTAAGAATCTCTTCTGAGGAGCTGTTAGTTTTATATGTGAATAATTTTAGTTGCAATGCCTCTCAGTTTACATGAGGCTCCAGGTCTTCTGTTCCTGTACCTCCTGGCTTGGAGTAGGTAAAGGGAATGGAGTCCAAATGTGAGGCTCCTCCATGTCAGAATCAGAAGGAATTGGGAAATGATCAGTCAGTCAGTGGGAGAGGAAGAAGCACAATTCATCTTTGGGACAACCTACCAGGTGCTACTTAGGAAGGAAAAAAGCAAGGGAATATAATTTATATTTTCCATACTCACTGTGAGAATGTACTTAGCCCTACAGTTCTCTCCTCAAGTTTTAGTTTGTATTCCCAATCCCAGTACTGCTGCTCAGGCCTCTAAACACTCTGTGTGCTCTTTGGATCATTGGATTGTTGATCTGTTGAAAACTGAAAAAAGTTCATTCAATTTGCAGCAGCAGTGAAATTTTACAGATTTTTTCAAGTATGCAGAATGTTGTGGGAAACAAAAAAAAGACAACAAGTAGTGGATGGGGTTTGGGGTTGTTCTTTATTTCATTTTTCTCACCTCACGATTATTGGGTTCACTGGCAAGGGCAAGGAGGGCTAGAAAACTAAATGAAGTGAAAAAATGACCCTTGAAAAAGAAACTCACATTTTTTAGGTCCAATAGACAATTAGAAAAATATAAGAGAAGCTATTTTCTACAAACACTTTCCTTTGAAAAGGAAGTGAACAGTGGTAACCCACTCTTCAGTAGCAGAAATATTTTTTTACAATAGGCTGGACACTGAAACCCTGAAGTGTTTTAGATTTTAAGGCCAGTTCCTCTGCTGATTTTTTGAGTATCTGCTGTGCTTTGCAGATTTTCCTTTTCGTATGTGCTGTGTTCTGTTCTGTGGGCTGGGATATTAATAGGATTTCATTTGAAGCACTTTCATGAATCACGTTGCAAGCTACATTTAGCTATTCCTAACTATTACAATACCTAAAGTTTTGAGGCAATCAAATGCCATGGTAGTGGGGGCCAGGGGAAAGAATTAGGGCAGGACAGGAGATGAAAAGATTTGAATCCCTAGGAAATCACTTCACAAAACAGGTATTTGTTACCTGTGCATTAGTTCCGGCAGTCTCTATGTGTATGTGTACTTTTTACAAGAGCCTGCAGTGATGGAATAAGGGAGAAAGGCTTTAAACTAAAAGAGGAGAGGTTTGGGTTTGATATTAGGAAGATGTTCTTTACTCAGATGGTGGTGAGGTGCTGGCACAGGCTGCCCAGAGTGGCTGCACCATCCTTGGAGGTGTCCAAGGCCAGGCTGGACTGGGCTTGGAGCAACCTGCTCTAATGGAAGGTGTTCCTGCCCGTGGTAGGGGTTGCAATGAAATGAACTTTAAGGTCCCTTCCAACCCAAACCATTCTGGGATTCTATGATTTACTTCATAGCAACATTTTTTAGGCTTCCTGAATGAATGATTGTTAATGTGTGGAGAAATAAACCATTTATTATTATTAATGTGTTAATTTTTCCATTATTATTGAAAAGTCCACTGAGGGAAGTGCAGTGAGGAAGCTGCTGATGGCAGAGAAGATCCCTGTAGATGTATAGCAGAACTTGTTACGGGAAAAGAAAAACTTGAGCTGCATGAAGCAGCAAAGTGAGACTTCTGAGCTTTGCCCTGCGCTGAAGAAATGGCTTTGTGTTTGTCCCAGGGGTGACCAGTCACTTTTCCGTGTGTCTTGTCACTATTCACTGAGTTGGATCCCATTTCCTGTCCACAGTGGATTTGTTTTACAGATGCTGTGGAGCTCTGTGTGTGCTTTGGTCCCTCAGGGCTGCCCTGGGAGGCAGCTGAGCAGATGGGCTCCCTCCTGGGTGTTCCTGTGGCAGGAGCTCCCCAGAGAGCAGCAGTGCAGGTGCTGTGCTGCAGGACCAGAGCAGCAGCCCCTTCAGTGGGAAGGAAGGGGGAGGACAACATGCAAGGAAGAGGCAGCCAGAAGAGGAAAAGAGAGGCCCTAAATGGAGAAACAGCAGCAGTCATCTGTGTCTAGGGCTTTAGGTGTAATGATTTTGTCTACTCTGCTTCAGGCTGCAGAGCAGTTATATCACAGGGTATGAATGCTTTATTCTGCAAAATAGATCCTCATCCTAATAGTGACTGACACCTGAGCAAGTGGGAATGGGAACTATGCCAGAAATTTTCTTGGTACCCAGTCTCTTTACACATCAGTTGCAGTGGTAAGCTGTGGTGTCTCCTTTTGTGTTCCAGCCTCTTCGTTTCTTCACCAATGCCAACTGATACCTTTTTTTCCTTCTGTTATAAAAGCCTCTTTCCTCAGTAAACTCTTAATTTATTGATGAAAGCACAATAGTCTTCCTTGAGCTAAGCCACACAGAACAGCTTCAGCCCCTTACAGCTGTGTAGCACCTCGAGGGTAGAGATACTGAATTCTGCTGGAGTTTTTCCTGTGGTTCCAGTCACTTCAGTGCTTTCAAGCTCTTCATTATGCTGTCTCCAGATAGACTCTGGCCCTTGTATTCATTGATTGTTTTCCTCCCGAATCAGGTTGATAATAGCAAGCAGATTTTTGATTGATTATGTTTATATTACTTTCTTCATTGAGTGTTTCCAATCACTGTCTAGTGATGGCACTGTTGATCATTATCACTGATCTGTCCTGGACTCCTGATTGATGTTTACTGATTCTCACATTTGTTTATCACTAGCTCATGACACTCCTCATTTTAAGAAGCATTCAGAAGTTCAGTAGGACATCTTAATGCTCTGAAAAGAAACTGAAAACGTATTACTTGCTAAAGAAGATTAGTCTGAGTTGCATACAACTGATTACTGAATATGTTACTTCCTTTCCAAATTTTGGTATGCTAAAATAAAACCCTAGCATTTATACATGGTGACTTGTCTTTACTTGCTCTCAGCACCACACTTGGTGTCATTTCATCTTATTCTGCTCCAGTCATCTCACTGGTCCTCCTCAGCTTTTCTGTTGGTAAAATGTTCCCCCCAAAACCACATGAGTGTATCCCAACAGATAATCAACCTTAAACTTGTCCTGAAGTTTTTGTGATGGAAGAGTGTTATGTATACAAGAAAGAAACCCCAAACAAATAACCATTGCCCAAAACAGACCAATGTTGTCAATTAACTTAAAAGCTGCTTTTGAGCTCCTCTGGGATTTATACAGCTTTTCCCTCTTTAACAATCAGGCTGGGGCTTCCCCTAAAACAGGTGGAGTTGTGCACTCCTTTGAGAAGCCAGGTTTTTATAAGCAGTAGAAGATGAGGTCATTGCTTGTAAAATGCTTCATAAAATCAGAATTGTCAATCAGTCTTATTGTTTAACAGGTGATTTGCTACAACTCATCAGGAGGCCCCAAACATCCTCTGCAGGAGGGATTTTGTTAACTCTGTCCCTTGGATTTTTAGGATGCATTCTTCAAAAATCAGACTTAGAAAGGACAGGATCCATGGAGTGGAAGATAATCTGCAATTATCTTCATATGTATTTTATTACAGAGAAATTCACTAAGGACAAACCTCCCCAGCACATTTTCTTCTTACAGGATTCTGTAAATGTCATATAAAAGCACTGCCCTCTACTGCTCAGGGACTTTCATTAACAAGTATTTAATTAGCAAAAACCCAATACTGTTCTTTTTAATGAGAATGATTGTGTGGGCTTGCCTGTTAAAAAAAGGACTCTGGATCCTTTTATTAAAAGAAAAATGCTAATTTATCATTTCTAAGAAACATGAACCACCCATGTTCTTACGTTTACATGATATATTGTCATGAGTTTAGAAGAAGCTTTATGCATCATCTCAGGCTCTGGTAAAGGAAAATGCATTTTCAAGTAATTGCACCTTTCAAAACTATCCTTAAAATCTTCCATTTTGTGGAATTGTGACTACAGGAAAGCAAAGGAATAGGAGGATTTCAAGTTGTGAAGATGCAATTGTAGAAAAAGACTTGATTCCCAAAGTAAAGGCAATGCAATCTGTTCAAGCTGTCTGGGGAAAATTCTTGTCGCTATTTATCTGCTAATTTTACAGTACATTTTTATAAGAAATGTAAGGTGTCAAACACATGTGAAAACAAGCTGAAAAGGATGCAGAAACACTGTTAATAGAGGCACAGCAAAATAGGGAGGTGACAGCCATTATATCATAGGAGTCAGGATCACCTGGTACTTGACTAAGTTTTAACAAGATCTGCTATTTTCTGGAGAAAATCTGAGCTTAAGTTTTTACCTTTTCCTTGTGACTCCATTTTATAGGGATGAAATTTGGAGTGGTCAGCCAATGGAGAACTTGAGCCCATCCCAACCAATTGGGGGCAACTATGCATTATAAATGGCCTCTGAGTCAGGTGGGGTCACTTACTCCTTGGCAGTGTTTCTGCTTTGGGAGAGACGTCTGAGGAGAGAAGGATTTCCTGTGAAGCTTGTGGTGTTGAGAGAGTTTTAAATCATGGAAGCCTTCTGGGGTTTAGTTACCATGTTTCAGGTAAAGTTGTTTGTGTTTTTTTAAAAATAATTTTATTTTTATTGTGCTAATTGTTGGTATGAGCTGTAATGTTGCTTTGGCTTTGTATTGCTCTGTAAGTAATGGGTTGTGGTAGAATATTGGTTTTTAGTGTTGTTATAGCTATTTAAAATTTTAATTTGGTTTGGGGAGTCTTGTTAGCAGAATTAATGAATCTTCTACAGAGTGTATGAATATGCAGGTAAACCATAATGGGCTTCTTAATAAGCAAAAGAGAAATATATTTGTTCCCCTATGTTGCACCTCTTATTAAAAAGTCTTTTTGTGGAAGAAATAATTTTCTTTGTACAAACACAAAGCAAAAAGCAGTGAAGCTTGCTCTCGAGTGCTTTCTAGGTGGAGGAAGGCTAAGATAACCTGCCCATCATCTCTGTGAAACCCGAAGTTTGTTGTGGCTTAAGAGTTCCAGCTGTTGCTTTGTTAAGGCTCAAGAGCAGAGCAGCACTGATTGTGGATGAGCAATCTGTGTTCTGGGAGCAGAATCTGCTGTCAAGGCAAACAATCTGCCTCTCCTCAGTTTGCTTAGCTTGCACATTCTGCTGCCCATCAGTGGCTAATGGCTTCGGAGCTTTCTTTCTCTATGGACTTTTCCTTACACCAGTGATATAGTTCTTGAGTAGCTTCTTTATTGCATTAAATAAAGCACAGTTTCTGAAAGGGTTTTTTACAGCCTTTTCTTCCAGCCCTGGTTTCTGTCCCTGTCGTTATAGAAGGGAATTCTGGTTGTAATGAACTTTTTCTTCTTTGCTACCTTTTATTATCAGAGGCATGTGGTTTGAGTAAGTTTGATTTTGCTTTTAAAATCTCACTGAATGTGTAATACCTGTAGAGGATAACTGTGGGTTTTGTGACTAAAATGACCTGTAAGCTTTTTTTCCTCCCTAAATATACTGCAAGTCTTAATTAAGAAAAATAGCTCTTCAGAGATGCTATTGGTCTGAGTGTTTCTTAAGCCTCCTCAGAGTGTCTGTGATGGTGTTTGCTGCAGAGTAGCTGCTGCATTTCTGGTCTCCACTTGTTTGTATTTTGCTATGCATTGCTGTAGTTATTTGTTATTTTAATGTGCTGTACCAGCCTCGAAAAACTGTAGCTTTTAAAGGTGTGTATTTATATTTTTTTTTCCTTGACTTACCATTTTCCTGTGTGATGTTTTGGGGTCTGTGCACTAATAAAGCTTAGCCATGACAACTAGTAGATAGGAAGTTGCAATTTCCTTGGGTTGAACTCACCTATTAAGTTGGGTGGGGAAGGGATTTTGAGTGCCCTTAATTAAAAAAAAAGGGGGTTGATTGCACCTTTCACTTAGTCACATTGTGTAGGGACTTCACTCCAAAGGAATTAAATTGTTCCTGGTTCCCAGTTCTGTCCTTGTAGAGCCTTTTGGAAGTGTCTTTGCCAGCCACAGGAAAAGTGGTGGAAGTAGTGGCTGAGTTGCAGCTCAGCTTAATCACCCAGGGAAGGGCTGGTACCTTAAGCAGGGTGAGAGCTTGGAGAATCAGGCACTTGGTAACTTCTTTAATCTCACTCTTCCTCTTGCACAGAAGTAACACAGGCGGAGTATGACAAAAACTAGAAAATCCTTGATTTAAGGACACCACCTCAGAGAAACTGCACCTAATTTTTTTAGGCTATGGCTTGGGAAAGTTCTTTTATAGAGCTATTTCTAGATAATCACTGCTTAACAATCATGACAAAAAAGACATAAAAATGTGGTGTTTGGCTGTAAATGGGAGATTGAGAGAATATTTCTTTGGGTGTGGCTGTTCTGTTTTGTTGTGACACGCCTGCTTTGGGGAATAAAAAGCAGAGCCTTTTTAATGCTAGTTCAAGGGCTTAGCAAAACGGCTGGGGATTTATCTTGCAGATCAGATGCCAAAGGCTGGCTTGGTTCAGCCTGGGGGGCAGCGCAGGTTTTGCCCTCCCCTCTCCGTTCCATCTTTCCTGTAAATCGGCAGCGAGCCTTGGAAAGCGCTGGGCTCTTCCTGTCAGACCCCAGCGAGGGCTCAGCAAAAGTTCAACAGCAAAGCACAGAAACACCAGATCCGTGACCGGGCTGCAATTCCCAAACAAGCTGGGCTTTGCTGAGAGCAGGAGCTTTCTGGAATGTGCACGGGGACGGGCAATAATAACGCGGGGTGAGTGCTGCCCGGCAGCTGCCGGGGGTGCAGCTGACTGCCCTGGGCTCTCCCATCCTCTCTTTCAGAGCACGGCCATGGGGGATGCAGCACCAGCAGAGCAGCCGGAGCCCAGGGGTGCTCGCTGCCACCTCTTCGATCCCAGCATGAGGAGCATGGCCAGGAGGATGAGGACGTTCCAGCAGTGGCCCCGCAGCACCCCTGTGTCTATCTGCGACCTGGTGGAGGCTGGATTTTTCTACGTGGGCCCCAGGGATGAAGTGCAGTGTTTCTGCTGTGGTGGTGTCCTGAAGGACTGGAGAGCTGGTGATTGCCCCCTAATAGAGCACCTGAATTTCTTCCCTTCCTGTAAATACCTCCGTGGAAAGATTGCTGAGAAAGAGGAGTTCTTTGACACTATGGATGGGCAGTTCCTGAGTGTCTTGCAGGGGTTAGTCAGTGAGGACACAGCCCTGCCCAATGAGCCAGAGTACCCCGAGATGGTGACAGAGGAGATGAGACTGTCTACATTTGAGAACTGGCCACAAAATTCCAATATGCATCCAGAGCAGCTGGCTAGAGCAGGGTTCTTTTACACAGGTAGGTACTCTGGGGAAATGTCCTTAACTCTGATTCAAGTTAACTTTTGAAGGTTTCACTGTTTTATTGCTCTTAGAAATACCTGTGTGTACATGAATGGTAGTTAAAAACCACATCCTTCCTTCTGCTTGTGCTGTTTCTCTTGCTGCTTGTGCAGAATTCGTTTCAACATTTCACTCTTTTTGGGTACTGAGGGGTCCACTAGTAAATACCTCCTTGCCAGCAGGAGAGGAAAAGGTGATGTGTTTGAAACAGATGCTTTACTGAGAGAAAAGTGTGTGCTTTAAGATCCATTGAGTGTATTTAGTCCTTGCACTTCTAAAAGGACTTAAAGGGCTTGCTTGGTGTGTCATGTTTTGGATAGTCTGTCTTGCACTGAAGCCTTTTCTTAAAACCCCAAATTGAGTGACAGCTGTATGGAGTCAGCCCATCTGGCTGTTGCTGTGGCTTGTTTCTCTAAGGACTCTTCATGTGAAATACACAAATCAGATACTTTTTTTTTTTGTTGCAGAAAATTGGCAATATTGCTTGTAATCACACACACCTGAAATCAATATAATGATGATCTTTCTCTTTGAGAATGCTTTGCTGGTTAGGAACAGGTCTGAAGAAATACTCCTCTCTGAATTGACCAGTCAGAGGAAGTATTGGCACTCTGGCAGGTTGTGGTTAGGGAGCAAAGTGTGTTCACAGGTAAAACTAATTACAGCTCTGCTCTAAAGGCAGGCAGGAGGATTGGCTGGGGGGGTTGTGCATGGGAGCTCAGCTGCTCCCATAGGTGCTGCCTGTTAGCTTGTGACCCCCTTCTGGAATCATCTTAACCACCTGCAGCTCTGGGAGCTCAGACTGAGTTCCTGCCCCTGTTCAATGTGCACTGTGTTGGTGAATTGTCATGTGTCTATCTCTTCTGTCCAAAGCCTGTGTTTTGTACTGGTGCTCACCCAGGGTTAGTGTAGGGCATGTAGTGTCTCAGGTGTCAAATAATCTCTTTATCTCCCTTTCAGGGCAAGGAGATGTAGTGAGGTGTTTTTACTGTGATGGAGGAGTGAGGAGCTGGTCCTTTGGAGATGATCCTTGGAGGGAACATGCCAAGTGGTACCCAGAGTAAGTCAGTCTTGGTTAACCAATACCCCTCATAGCAAGGCCAAAAGATAGGTCATGCATTTCACACTGATACTTTCCCTTCATAGGATAGAAATATCTAGATCCTCTCATCTTAAATGCCAAATAAAATGTTCAAGCTCAGGTGGAATGGCATAGTTCAGACCTGAGATTCTCTAATTTGACCTAGAGATCAATTAAAATAACTTTCTTCAGCATTAAAGAAGAGCTTTTATTTCTCCTACTCTGAGGTACAAGAAGAAATGGGTTGTAAGCCTTGGGTTTCTGCAGCAGTTCTTGTTGCTTTCCAGTGAACTGCTCTCTCATCACAGTTCCTGTGGTCTAGTCTAAAGCATGTTACAACTGAGCTCATCTTGGGCCAAAACAAAGACTGAATGAAGAGGGAGGGATCATGATCCTCTTAGTGCCAACCTTTGTGCAAGAGGAGGGCAGGTGAAACACCTGATACCCTGTCTTTAATGGATATATAGCAGTTTGCTCATTGCCCATAACACCCTTTGCTTCTGAATTTCAAACTGCTCCTTTCACTTGGGAGATCCTGTACTAATGTATTTAAACTTTTCTGCTCACAGGTGTGAATTTTTACTGCACTCAAGGGGGAGAGAATTTGTTAGCAGTGTTCAGGAGACCTTTTCCACAACCCTGCTGGCTCCAGTGAGTCATGAATATTTTGTGTGCAGTGGGTTAGGTTTGGTAGATGGGAGAGTTTTGAACACATTGTTCTTTTTGTATCATTTTCAGAGACATTCCTGGGATCAGACTGAGCAGGACTCCTCTCCTTCCCAAGGTCAGTGCTGTAATTCCATGGTGTTTTATCTTCAGGTGAATGTGCTGTAGTCTGAGTTCCACCATCCCACCTCAGCTGCTCTGCCCCCTGTAGACACGGTGCTTGTGAGATGTTTTGATATTCTAGAAGCTGTTTCACTGTGGTTTTAGGAAATGTCTCTAGCTAAAGAAACAAAATTACTTGTTCTTGTGAGACCTCTCAGTCTAAGCCCAGAGACAGTCTGGATAATCATGTGAGTTTTGAGTGCTTACCTAACTTACCTTTGACTTTTGCATGCTCTTGCTGTTGATGTCTGTCTGTAAAGTCCTTCATTACAACATTTTAGACGTGCTTGATAAGAAACCAGAGAACAGGAGAGTGTCTAGATGCTCATAAAAATGTTGATCCTGGGGTTTATTCCCCTTTATCAGTTGCTCCCAGAAATGTAAGTACATGAAATTTGGCTCCCATAAGCTTGAGCAAGACTTGAGTCTTTGAAGAAACTGCCAGCTGAATTTCCTACTTCTGTTGTTCTTGATGAATGGTTGAGGTAGGAGAGGTTTCAACTGGGATGTTCCACTTGATGTTCATGAAAGCAGTTCTGGGGCTTCTGTTCTGGGATGTAAAAACAGAGATAAGGATTCTGGACTGATGCCAAACACAGGACACTCTTCACTGATAAAATGAAATAAACCATTCAAAATAAGTGTCTGGGCTTTTATGAAATTGGCTTTGATTAACTTTTGTGTGAATTATGATTCAAAGTAAAAAAATGTGGAAGTTAATCTAGCTATATGGATAGCTTGAGGATTATTCTAGGATATAATAATGCAATTTTATGTAGAACACCTTCAAGGAATGGCACACCTTTTCCCCAAGGCTGTGTCTTTTTGGTAAAGTACCTGTTCACTGCTTTACAGATCCTCTGAGGAACTGGGAATTGCTGGCTCATCCTTCTGAGGATCAGAGTCTCATAGTGCAGAATGTCCTGCAGATGGGCTTTGAGCCCACCTGGGTGGCAAACCTGGTAGAGAATAAATTTTTGCTGACTGGGACTTTCTACTTGTCTGAGTCTGAGCTGATTTCAGAGCTGCTGCAGTCAGGCGGGGGGGCCAGCAGCAGTGCAGCAGGGAGCAGAGGTAGGCCTGACTCACAGCTGGGCTGGGGGGTGTCCAACCTCTTCCTCACTGCACCTGGAGCACTGCTGGGAGTGTCCTGAGGGTCTGCCTTCACTCTGGAATTGGGAGGGGTAATACCCCCAAGGCTGCCTTTCCTTGGGAGGCTGAGCACTGAGGTTCTGATTTAAAGGAACCTGGAGAAGCTGTGGTTACTGGGATGTCAGTGGCTGTATCTGCCTGCACTGGGCTGTGCTGGGGATATCCTTGGTATTTCCTGCTGCCCTCAGACCTGCACAAACCAGCAGCTCCACGATGTGCAGGCCTGTGCACAAATTCACAGCTGATCCAGACAGAGACAGTTGTCTGAGGCAAAGCTCCTAGGATGGATGGTTGCTCCAAGCCTTTTTAAAATTGGAATCAATAACTTGTTTAGAAATAGGCACAGTAGTCGTCTAGATAATATGGATCTTCCTTAGCTTCTGTCTTGTGTTATCTGTTTTGTGAGGGCTGTTTGCCAAGTGAAGTTTACTTGAAGATGCAGTTCTAAAGCTCCTGCCTCCACAGCGTGGTCTGCCATTTCTGTAGTTAACATGGAAAAAAAAATCCACAAAACTGAAATTTTGATTAAATAGTAGCACAGGAGCTGGAATCTCCTATCTATCACATGTAGCTGATATGATAGATAAACCAACTTTGAGGAGAGTGTGATGTGGACAGACAGACCTTGGCAAGGAGGTGAACATACATACCTACTGAAGCACCACAGAGAACATCAGCCACACCAGGCTGAGTTAAGAAATTTTTAACCAAATGCTTCTGAGGTCCAGGGCAGTTCATCTTTTCACACAGCACTGTTGGGATAAACAGGGATAAAGGGGGCAGCATTGAACACCATTTTCTCTTCTGGTTATACAGGTGCTGTTCAGAGAGAGCCTGGAACATCAAGACAAGAAACACGATCTGTGCAGCAAAAGGAATCAGGTGCTCTGGGCTGGCAGTGGTGGGGGATTGAGCTTAAGCATAACTGGGAGGAGTTCTAGAGTAACAGTAGTCATTATACTAACTCATTTCTCTGATTTTGAAGGGGACTGTGTGCTAGTTTGAGTGGTACCTGAGCACAGGAACCCTTATTCAGGGATTGGAGTCCCCCTGTGAAACAGCTGCTACAAAAAAACCCAGTTATGGGGATAATTTATTGTACCACAGTAAATGCTGTTGATCTGTCCCTGCTCAGTCCAGCACGTGTAGATAAGCTTAATCTTGTGTAGATAAGCCAGTCTACAATAGCTGTAGTTTTTCACCTTAAAGGAAACTTGCCTGAGAGATACTTTTGCCACCTTCACAGTCTCTGAACAAAACAATGGGCAAGTTGCAGTGTGACTTCCTAAGCTGTCACAAGTGGCACTCTGGAGCTGTGACAACACTAACAGTTTGGACTTTTGGTTTTTTTTCTTTTTTTTTTTTTGGTGAAGATGAGTCTCAGCTGAGCACAGAAGAGCAGCTCCACCGCCTGCAGGAGGAGAGGATGTGCAAAGTGTGCATGGACAAAGACGTGTCAGTTGTGTTTGTTCCCTGTGGCCACCTGGTAGCTTGTGAAGAATGTGCCCTCAATTTGAGGCTGTGTCCCATCTGCAGAGCTGTCATTCGGGGCAGTGTGAGAGCTTTCATGTCCTGAGCCATGGTGCACCCAAGGGGAAAGATAAGTCTATACACTTACAGTCTTATCTTTCCTTATAGACAACTCTTTCATAACTCAGCGGAGGGAGAAAATAAGGAAATAGTTTGCTGGAGCAATCTTATTTGCAGGGTAGCTTGGCATAAGTGTAAAACCTCACTAAATGTATTTCCCATGCACAGTGTTTCTAGGAAGAACTGCTGGTTTGATCTATTCTTGCTTTAGGACTGCTCCAGGAAAACTCTTCTGGGTTCTGTTGGCCTCCAAAATGAGGCTTTTATTGACAGAGATTCTCCTTCTGCACTTTTTTTGTGTTCTCAAGTGAATCTTTGCTCTCTGTGTTGAAATCGAAGACTGTTTTCAGCAGACTCTCTGGTTCTTTCTCACTCACTTAGCAGATGTCTAGAGATTATTCTGCTAGGGGTTCTTTTAGGAATTTGGTAGAAAATGGGAGTATTTTTTTGTACAAAATTCATTCCACTGAGGTTAGAATACTCAGCAGCAGTGTATTGTGGGGGAGGGAGAATCTACCTTTTTCTCCCCTTTTTGCTGTCTTTTTTTTTCTCCCCTTTTTGTTGAATTTTCAACAACTGACGAAACGTTTCAGTGATACTCAAATTTGCATAACTAAGTGGAAAAGCTTGGCCTGACTCTCCAAACTCTCAGCTGACCTCCCCAGGTGGAAGGCTCTTTGCTCAGGGTCACTGGATGGGCTCTCTTATGGAGCTCTTTCCTTGCTGTTGGGTATTATCCTACTAGGAAACAGCTCTGGAAACATACCTTTTTACAACGTGTGTTTGCTGGCTAAATTGGTGGTTCTTATTTAAAGTGGGATATTCTATCATGTAGCCAAAAAGAGTAAGTTTCATCCACACTATCCCTTGTTAAGTGAAGGGATGGAAATACGTTTTTAAAAATAAACTGTTCTTTTTCATGGAATAAATTTTTTCCTTTGTTTAACTTAGAGGTCTGAGTATCTGATTTGAGCACAATTCCCCTCTGGGGGATGGGGTGTGGTGGTGTCCTAAGATGTTAGAGTGGCATCAGGTTGTAAATCACATCTGTCCTTCAGTGCTACATGGGCATGAGTAAGAAAAGCAACTGTTCTTACCATCCATTAGTTTCCTTTGGAATTTACCAGACACCATGTGGGTCACAGAGGCTTAGAATGGTTTGGGTTGGAAGGGACCTTAAAGATAATCTCATTCCATGTCCCATCCATGGGCAGGGACACCTTCCACTCTCCCAGGCTGCTCCAAGCCCCATCCAACCTGGCCTTGGACACTTCCAGGGATCCAGGAGCAGCCACAGATTCTCTGGGCAGCCTGTGCCAGGGCCTCACCACCCTCACAGGGAAGAATCTGCCTCCTCAAGATTCTCTTAGACTGCAAAAGAAGGGATGAAGATGAAGAAGAGTAAGGATCTGATACATGAAACTGTGAGAATGTAGAATAATTCTTATCAGAACTCTACAGAGTTTTGGTAGGTGGTTCTTTAGTGTATCTGTGGCTCTGGAACTGCTTCTTTGGTTCCAGCTCTGGTTACTAAACAGCCTAGGGACTTGCCTATGAGTAACTTTAAGGTGTCAGTTATCTGTGATAGGAGGGTAGCTCTTCATCCCTGCCTTCAGAAGAAGGGAGTATTAATTCAGTTCTTGGCAAAGGTGAGAGAAATTACAACTTGAATGGTTTAAACTCTGCAACTCTTGGAAGAATTGGTTGGGTCTCTGCCAGGCAGCAGCTTTCCTAGAGAACAGTGTCACCACCATGCCAAATTAGATGTTATCTGGGTTCAAGATATTGACTTTGTTTTGCCTCTATAAATACAGCAGAAACTTATAGTTTAAATAGCTGTGCTAATCCAAGAAAGGAAAACACCAGCTCAGTGCAGGAACGATGTTATTTCCTCCCAACCTCACCTCAGTGTGACTGGCACCTAAGCGAGGCTGGACATGCACCAACTATTTCTAGGGCTTCTCCTGTAGAAGAGTGTGAAAAAGGTGGTTTTTCCACATCAGGGAAAGGGAGGAGCTGGTTTGTTTTCCTGTGGGGAAATGTCCCTTCAGAAACAGGTCCCGCGTTGTTGTTTGGCCAGAAGCAACTCCGGCGCTGTCTGTCCCCAACAGAGGGCACTCCGAAACTGGGGATGAGGGAACCCAGCACCTTCAGCTGTTCCTGGATGGGGTGGGGTGGGACAGACAGGCAGTCCCTGCCCTCTCAGAGCAGGGTCCCTGTGGCACCCTGTGGCACTCAGAGTGGGTCTAGCACAACCAGACCACGAGAGGAATTCTCAGGGCATGAGCAGGAATGGTTTTGCTAATGAAACCTGGAGGAGATAATTAAGTGTGGAATATGACCCTTGGTAGCTTTGTTTCCTCTCAGACTGATTCTTTTTTTCTTATGATTAATGCCACTCATTGCTACTGCATATTATAGGCTTACCTGACTATGGATTTGGTGTTTATTTTACTTGTGTTAATTGGTGCTTTATGCTACAATGAACACAGGCAATTGAGTGGTAGCTCTGAAGTGACTCAGCACACTTTTATTTCACTGATCTTCACCAGCATGTATTAAAGCCAAGGGGCAATGCTGTTAAGTGCATAGTTTGATGCTTTATCTCTTTAGAGTGCTTGGTGAGTGGTTTTGATCAGTTTTATTGGTGAAAGTGGCATCAGAGCTTGGTCAGGGGGAGAGGTGTGGTGTTAAAGACATGCAGACCTCAATTCCAGAAGTTCCCCTCTCTTACCATCTAGAGAAATTGCTTCCTGAAACTACCAGTGAAATATTCCAGGTATTCAGAGCTGAAACTCTGCTTTTTCTACCACTTGTGCTGAATTTTGGTTGCTCTCAAACAAGGCTGACAAAGACTGCTAGTATTTGATGGATAATAATCTCTCTGAGGAAACAATCATATTAAACCCAAAAAGTGTGAAGTCAGTGCTAACTGAGAACAGGAAAGATTAATTTAGAAAGCCCCAAACAAATGAAACCTTTAATGGGAAAATCTCCTTGAATAGAAGATGTGTATTCTTCTCCTTTTTGTTTTTCTGCCTCTCCAGGAAATGTCAGGTGGGCAGATAAGAATGAGTGTGATCCAGAAAGTGAATAAAGGAAAGGTGGAGAAAGTGTTAACAGTGTGTGCACACTGCTGTGTGTGATCTCAAAATGAAGAGTAGCTTGTGTTTCACTGGTATTTTTTAACTTGTTAGTGACACAACATTACTAAAAAAGGAGGTAGTTGTGTTTTATCACACAGAGCTGTCAGGTTTGAGGGGTTTTTTTTTGAGGTATTAAACTAGGATGGTTGTCTGTTTTACTCAGTCAGAAGCTGTGGCTTTTGGTGGCTAAAAGAAGAGGAAAAACACCCTACAGAAAACAACATTTTTACTTGCAGCTGCACCCAAGCAGAACTCAGGATGTTTGGGTATCTTCTATCTGGAATAGAAGTTGCATAGAAGCAAAAAAAATTCTCTCAGTGCTTATACATTTGGGTTTATAAAAGAAGATTTTGCTTCCTGGGCCCTTTAGAATGAGACAAAAATAAGCTGCATCATTCTGTCTTTGATTTAGCACTTAATGTTTTTATTTTTTTTAAATTCTTCCCTCACACTTCTCCCTAGCATGGCTTCAAGCTTGACCCTTCTGAAAAGCATTTCTCAAAAAATGCCAAGTAATCCCAAATTAGGCAACACAATAAGGAATTACAACAGCACTTGAAGTACCAGCCCAGAAGCACCAGGGCTGACAACTGCTCCTCCTCTGCTTTTGACACTTAACATGCTGGGAGACACAGCTAACAAAACTGACTTGGTTTTGTTCCTCTTTTTAATTAATTGCTGCAGCTCATTAATGCAACTTAAATACACTCCCATTCCCCTGTCAGCCCTTTCCCTCCCCTCAAAAAGCCTGTCACAAACAAAACTCTTCCACTAGGATGTTACCATGGAATAGGTGTGGCTCCAGCTGAAGAAGGCAGGTGCAAACCACCTCTGATCCATGAGGAACTGAGCTTTTTCCAGTGGCCTGCAGCAGGATTCAGCTACACCAGGGTTAATTTAATGTGGCTGGGCAGACCCCGAGTAAGCTACAGCTGCTCCAAGGATGGCCTGGCTGGGTGAAAGGAGGTGAAGCTGCATGCTGAGTGAGGAGGTGATGGCTGTACTAGTTTTCAGCTGTTGAGCATTACAGGAGTTAGGCCACAGCACCCTGAACTCCAGGACAAATTCCTACTGCCATGTCTACAGAGAACGAGCAAGGGAGTCCTGGGTGGGTGGGCACCAAGAAGGGAAAATTCTCATCTATAACTCAGAACCCAACAATGCCTAAGTAACTCAGGTGTAAAGAGCCCCCACCTCATTTTACACAGGCAGGGAGGAGATGAGGTTGTGTTAGGGGATTTAGGCTCTGTTCAGAAAAAGGGGAGGAAACTAACAACAGAACATATGGAATGTCTCAGGGAGTCACACAGTGCTTCCTTCTTTCTGGATCCATGGTGAAGGAAGCAGCTCCCACTTCAACTGTAGCTCTTGAGAGAGGCTCTTGGTGAACTTGTTCTGCCAGAGGTCTTTAGGCCTGTGCCATTTCTGGGCCAGTACAGCAGACTGTGGTAGGAAGGGTTCGTCAGGGCACTTGGAGAATTAAAAACCAACCGTGTGGCCATTCTTGGATGTACATTCATTGCGTTTGAAAAGAAGACAAGGAACGAAAAAATGGAATGGAGTTCACCATCCTGCATTTCCTCTGCCAAAGATCCAGGCCCCAGGGGACTGTTTCCTGCAGCACCTTTGGTGGAGTGCAAGGTTGATCCATCCTCTGGCTCCTCTTCACTTACGCAGGCCTATAAAGGGGGAAAAAAGGTGAAGGTGGGATGTGAGTGTGGAGCATGTACTCAATTGCTGCCTTAATGTAACAGAAATGGTGTGGAAATAATGAGGACAATTGTTTCTTTCCTCTTCTGGAGTTTTAAACATGATTGATTACAGATGAGGAACAGGATTGAGAGCTCAGAAGTAATGTGGTTAAGTAATCTTCAAGCCTGGAAAGAATGCTATGCATATGTCAGACCTGAATATGCTGCAGTTAGCTCAAGTGTTAGATCTATGGATCCTCAGCATTTGGAGCTGCATAAAATTCGGTTAGGAACTTAAAAAGCTAAGGGTCATGTCTAGGAGAAAGGAGCTGCTGGAAATTGCAGTGATGTGCTTTTGGTGTAGGTGCAGCAGGATAAGCAGATCTACTTTTGGAGCCAGCAGTAAAGGTGAGTGAATGCTTTTGGCTGAAACATCACCTCTTACACATGCAGCTTCAGGATGATCAAAAGAGTTTGCAAATTCATGTTGTTTGTTTGGGGAAAAGTCTACCTAGAAAGAGAAGCAGAAGTGTTTTGTTTTGTGTTTTCTCTCTCCTCAGAACAAAGTGGGATTTTTTTCCTGTTTAAGTTTCCTTTGTAAATTATTCTGCTTGTCAAAGCTTGGAGAAGACAGGTGGGAAAACAATTCATAAAGAGTTTTTCTCCCCCTCCTTCTTATTCCAATGTTTCAGTCTTGGATTCTGACTTTTTGACTTAATGTTATTTGTGTACTTGTACACCTTGGTGTATTGAAGAAGCCACTTTAAGCCAGTAAGGGATGATGGCTGTATGGGGACAAGTCCTTTAATCCTCACAGCTGCTTCGTGCCTGTGGCCAGCAGACAGTGCCCCACAAAAGATTGATCAGGGACCAGTAAAGTGAGAAATTGCCAACTGCAGCCTCAGATCCCTCAATTAACCAATACCTCCTGTTGCTGCTCTGTCAATACTGAGGTCTCCATCTGATAAAAGTCACACCCTGTGTTAACACAGGGCCCTTTCCACTGGTAGATCTGAGGGAAGGAAAGTCCATAAAATCTGGTGACACAACTCAAATTAAAGCCCTGAAGCCTCTCATGTGATGTAGTGCTTGAGGTGCCAGATGAGTTTGAGGGGCTGGAGCCTCACAAAGGTGCAGTTCACTGCTTGGCCTTACAAACACAGTCTTGCAAGGCAGGAAGATCCAGTGCTTGTCCCTGTACTCTTTAAATAAACAGAGGGCACCTCCTGCCATCCAGCACATTCTTGGTTTAGCACTGCCCTGTGTACTTTGAGGATATTCTGCTTTATAATTGAGATTGCACAGTGCTGCTTTCCAAAACAAATTCCAAGAGTCATGTCAGGAAACTCAAAGGATTCAGCAGGCAGGAGGTGCTGACAAATGCTCAGGATGCTCTGGGTACTTGGCAGGTAGTGCAGGGGCTTGGAGAGAACAGCTTGAGTGAGAAATGTCAAAGCTGGCTTGGCCAGCACTTCCAGTCATTGGTGCAAAAATGCTATTTTGCGTCAAGTGATGAGAATTCTGTTACTAGAAATGAACAAACAAGAAGAAAAGGAACCCAGAGGTGAGGTCCTGTGCAGCACAAGGGGTGCCAGCAGGCACAACCTGAACTTGTGCATCAGTTGAGGGAGGATAAAGAGTTCAACCCTTCCTAAAACCTCACTGAAATACTCTCTTTCAGCCTCAGGTGAGCAACTTTGTCTTTCCAGAAGTGATTTACCATCCTTTGGATAAGTACTTTGACACAGAAATTCGGGCACTGAAGACTTTACTATGTCTTCTACCAAGAGTGGTAATATATTATTAATAAATAATTAGTGTGGGGCCTTGATTGGTAATCAGCAGTGAGATTAAGGGCAATTCTTTTGCACAGTAAAACTTCCAGAACAATTTTTTTCATGATAATTTCAGTTTCTTTTACTTAACGTTGTGACTTCAAACTGTAACTATCACAACCAAACTCCCCTGGAGTCAATGAAAGGTAGAGCAAAAGCAGCTGTGGAACCTGAAACAGAAATAACTTTATTTGTAGAATACCATTGTTGCTGTGTGAGTGTTCAAGGTGTGAATTGAGATGAACACTCTTAACTCTTGCCTTTGTAAACAACAGTTACAAAATGATGGCTGATTGTTGTTGCTGGCTTTTCTTAAAAGAGAAAAATAATGCCTGACTTGAAAAAATTGTGAGGTTTTCCACTAACTGGAGGCTTGCAGCTGAGGTCAGGGAGATCATTGTAATAAAGCTGGGACATAACTGGATTATGGTGAGGAAGTACCTATCATCAGTAACAGTTTGGGGAGGTGCTATTTCCTCCTAGCAGGAGGCAAAGGTATTTAGGAACTTCTTTCAGTGCTGTGGCTGGAAGCTGAAGGCCAGAAGTGGGGTGCACAGTTTGAATACTGAATTTAGCAGCTCGTGCCATTGTTCTGTGGGGTCTCAGATCTCTAAAAACTCATGAATTCAGAGATATGGAGAAGAGAGACTAGAGAAAAATGCAGGAGAGGGCACAGTGGGAGGAAAGTGTTATCTCATCAGAAAAGGGTAGGTAAAACTGGTGTGAATAGGATAATTCCATTAGGGAATGAAGGAAGTGATTCTGTTAGGGAAGTGTGGCAGTCCAGAAAACGCATCTGACTGCAGCCAAGGGGGTGATGCCATCCTAAAATCAAAGTTCCTGCTTGCAGTCAGCTCCAGGTGATCAGTTGTAGAATTAATTCAGTTTCATTCAGCATTTCCATCAACAAAAAGGAGTTCAAACCAGAAAACCCATGTTCCCAAACCTCAGCTCTTGTCTAAATTTAAATTTCAAATAAGTTGGTTGTATTTGTATTTCTCATCTTGAACAAGATATATTAAAAAAATGCCTTCAAGTCATCACTAAATGATTTTCACAGCAGGACAAGGGCATGTGCCAGTCAGTGCCCCAGCCTGCAACACTCCATGGCACCATAACCTGGGAATCAATTTTCCCTTCCTCCCCTCACTCCCATTCACACACATGGAAAAAAGGCAACAGGCTGAAATAAATAAACAAAAATTGCTATTTGGTGGCTGCTGAAATTTATAGAAGGTCATATTATCTACAGCTCAGCAGCTGTTTTCACCTCCTGTTAGCCTGAATGAAATATTATTTTGTGCTGGCAGAAAATATCAACAGAGAAGTGATGGGCTAAAGAACGCGAGGGAGGAACAACAAAATTATCTGTGGACTTGAGCTGTAATTCCCCTCTTACTGAGGCCCTGGACGAAAGTTTTACATTGCTAACTTCTTTTCATGTTACAGTCTCCCCCTATAGGAATCTTCATGTAGAAGTGATAGCTTCTTTCACAAGCAGAACTGGTCATTTTAAGAAAAAAGCAGCCCAAATCCTGTACTGTAAAAATGTAATGCTTCTTCAGCATGCTGCTGCATCCAGCTAGTAAATCAGGGAGCTGCTTAAAGCTTCACAGTTTCTGCAGACTATGAAAAATTCCACCCTACTGTGATAAAATGAGAGAGAAATCAATATTTAATCTCCTGTAGCATCTCTTGTAACAACACTATAGAACCCCCAAAGTTACGGGGAATTCAATGGCTCTGCAAAAATTACTTGTATTCCTGATCTTGTGCTGCAGTGACAAAGTGGGCAGTAAGTCCTTATAAAATTAGAGGGGCACATCTACCAATCTACCTCAGGGCAAGTTTTTCTTCCCTCAGCCCCACTCTTTCCCACCATCCTCACATCCTTCTTTTTGGCAAGGTTCTGGTAACATTGTTCTTGAAAAACAGCCTCCCTCAGTAGCTGCTGTGAAAAACTTCCATGTGTTGAACTGCCTCTTGCAGATCAATTTAAAGAATATAAAATCAGACCTCATTGCTGCTTTAAACAGACAGAACTGGCCTTTGTGTTTGAGAATCTCATTAAGAACCAGCTTTTAAGTGGACAGAGTGAAATTGTGATCTTTGTGCCTCAGAGGGCAGAAATGGGAATTCAACAGTGGCCCTTCATTATTGCTATAAGAGAAGCTGCTGTGGACAACTCCCCTTTCTGCTCTCAGCTGAACTCTTGGGCTGCCCCACATGTGGAAGGCTCAATTCTTGGAGGCAACAGAATTTAAAATAATTATAGAGCTGAGAAAGGGCAGCTTCAACCCTTCTGGTGTCAATTTGTTCATTCCTTCCATGCCTGAAAAGCCTGTTGGGAAAAGCAACCTGCAAGTAGGAAAAAATCCCTGTGGTTTTTTTTTCATGTGGTACCCTTGAGCCATGAAACCAAGAACAGGTGGAGTCTCTTAGCACAGATGATACTTACAGGTATGTCTGCTTGAACAAAAGGTTGGTGGGTTTTTCATTGACATGGTAGAGAGGAAATGGATCAAATCCACCAATGAAATCAACTGAAAAAAAATCGAAACTCAAATAAACAAACAAACATGGCCAGAAAGTTGGAAGGAAATGAAAGAAAGGCTTGGAGCATGTCATGGCATAAACACAAAAAATTAATGACAGAACAGAAAAGTGATTTTTTTTTCAGGTAGGGATTTCTGGGATCTCCTGGGCTGGGCGAGCGTGCCAAAGAGGAGATTCCAGCTAACACAAAACTTAAAGCAGAGCTAACAAAAGGCTCCAGAAAAGCCTCCTTGGGTATTTCCACCACGCTGTGACTGCACATGAGAGGAGCAGACAAAGCCAGAGCCAAGGCAGGAAGCTGGGGAACAGCTCATGAGCCAATGCCAGGGAGAAGTTGGCAGCACAGCCCTCCCCGTGAAGGTCACACACTGAAGTGGGAATTTTCTTGCCCCACTTGTCTTTCCTGCAAGACAACGGCAGCTTTGGAAAACTGCAGCCACCTCATTATCTACAGCTCTGGTATTTTTCAAATCCCCTCTGCCAACTCAATTTCTTTTGATTGTGCAGGGATGGGAACAATGTTTCCCTTCTCCAGCACTCACCGAGGGGCAGCGTAACTCAGCGGGGACAGCTCTAAGTGACAATTCCCTCAGTAACCAGGGAAGAATTTTCCAAGGCTGTCTCAGCTCCCTGGACTTCAGGCCAAGGCTGCAGCACAGAGCTGGCCAGCACAGTCAGGGCAGGAGGGGTGTGGGGTGCTCTGGTTTGTGACTGACCTTTAAAACAGACCCAGTTTGGATCGTTTTTTGGTGCCAGGTTAGTACATTTTGTATGGAAGGGTGAAAACCATCCTGTCCAACTGCCATTAAAAAAATTGAGAGTTTAATTAACTATTTAACTGCCTGTTTATTTTTTTTTCCTGAAGGTGGCACTATTATTTTAAATTTAAGCTGAAGAGGTTTGAGGGTTTTGCTGATCAAATAATAGAAAAAAATATTTACTAATACACTGAATGTGAAAAAACCCCAAATTCCTAAAATATATTTAGAAACCTAAGGACAACAGATTTTGACAAATTCCATCTTGATGGAGAGCTTCATGCTGATACTGTGATTTTGGGACAACTGATAGGTAGTGGGTGAACTGTGTAGAGGTTCTAAGTTAATTGCGGGGATAATTCCCAAATAGTTTCAGTGAAATTTTACCTTTTCCCATCCACTTTTGAAAACTGCCATTTAAAGGCTGCCATTTAAAAATCCCCCTGACATTAACTTTATTACCTCAGTTGTGGAATGCCTAAATTGTGAAACTTTAAAGAACTGCAATTTTCAGTAACTATTGAGTACCTTGAACAAACACAAGTCTTATCATCTGAATATGCAAGCATGAGGGCATCAAAATCCAAGACACTTAAAAAAAAATCTTAAGTGTGGTTCCTTGTGATTCAATACATTGCATTAGCACATCTAAAATATTCTTGCCCACAATTCAGCATTAGTAGATCCCTACTGCTGTGTTTTCTCATGAAAATCACGTTAGCATGAGCTTCCTGATTAATGTGCCTCAGCACTTATAATTACTTCATGCTGCATATCAAAGCAACATTTAAAGGAAACCACAAATGGAAGAGAAAATTAAAATGCAGCTCAAATTTATTCAGGTCACTGGAAGGATCTACCCCTGTGAGTGTGAAATATTGATGGTTTGTCATTGTTAATTATTCAAGCTGGCATTTTAACTCCAAGCTGGGAAACTGGGAGGGAAAGTGAATTTGTTAGTGGGGAAAAAAAAAACCCCATATCCTGCAATTACCAGCTCTGTGTTTCCTAGATAAAGCTTCCTTCCATGTTGTTGCCTCTCCTAACAGATCTCTACTATAAAAATGAGTTCTGTCAAGTTATTGCTTTACAATATTCAGCAGGGGCTCAGAACTGGAGCTGTTTAGCTAATAGAAGAGCTATAGCCCAATTTAAAAAATATTACTATAATGTAGCACCTTCTCTAAGTGCACTGCCAAGCTCTAAAGAAATGATCGATAAAGCCAGGAGAATGAGTTCAGCCAGGAAGGAAGGAAGAAAAAAACATAAGGACAAGGCAGATAAGTAATGCATCTCCTCTCGCTCCTATGAAAACACATTCTTCACATACTTTCAAATGTTCAGTTCAAAGCTGTTGTTTTCCAGCTCTCCTCCATGCCAGCTGCTCTTTAAAACAACAAAGCTACTTGCACAAACCTAATCAATGCCTTAAAAGAATTGACACTTGGATGTAAAACCTTTGGATGAGATCCTCTGCTGGAGTAAACTGGCCTAGACCCAACACGTTGCCAAACAAATCTAACTTTGCATTTATTTTAACTCTATGCATCCATTTTTTCTGTTTGTAAAATTATTGGTCTCAAAGGGTGTTTTAGAGGGACAAGGCAATCCAGGAGCAGGTGGGTACCTGCACAGGCCCCACAGAGCTGTGAGCCTTTACCCTGACACGTGTCACAGTGACTGGCTGTCACTGAAGAGATTTGTGTACCCAACACGAGGGAACTGGCTCCTACCTCCTTGTAATTCAAACACAGCACTTCCTCTGCTCTTAAATTAAGTGGTCAGATTGGTTCTTGGCAAGAACTCTCATGATCTGTTTCATCCTCAGCTTGTGGCACATGAGGCTCAGCAGGTCTCCCACTTGAGCCCTGGGCTGAAAGCTTTGTTGTAGGTGCTTTTAATCACAGCAGAAATATTTCAGAACCATTATTCTCAGGCTGTATGAGCTTGAGAACAGAAGCAGCTGCCCAGTTTCTCTAAAGCTTAGTCCAGCTGAGAAGCCAAAATGAGGCTCTTTTTGTGCCCTACATGTAGCAGAATTACAGCATCTAACACAGAGTGACACAGGGGAAAAAAAACCCTCACAGTAAAAATAGCTGATCCTTGAAGGGTAGTTAGTGCCATAACACACAGAGGCAGAGATGGAAAGAAGTCTGATGGCAGCTCAGTCCTGACAGACAAACATCTGAGAGAGAAATAAAATTTACTAAAACCTTTGCCAAGGGATCTGTTGATAAATACTTACAGCTGTCTTCTTCTTCTGTAAAAACACTAACCACGTAACAGGCATACACAAAGCCCACCAGCTGGAAAAGAGAGAGGATAAATCATTTTAGCATCAGCCAGTGTGAGCCTGGTCAGAACGCACTGGGCACAACTTCAACAGGCACAGTTTACACTCAGCTTGGCAGCATTTCTGTAACTGTGGAGCCAAGTCATATTTGCTGCAGGCAGGGGGGCAGGTGTGGGTGTCAGGGAAAGCACTGATGGAGCACACCCAAAACTCGAGAAGGAAAACTTGCAAGACCCATCCTCACCTTCAGAGTAGCACCTTCAGTTGCCAGAATGATTGGCAAGGACATGGGTTGGCTTTTCTGAAATTGAAACTCCTGTGCTAAGTTAACTCTCTGTAGGAAGTGATGGAGATACAGGAGAGGCCCTTGTGGGACAGACAACAATGTCCAGGGGACACAGAGTTTCAGAGACAAGAACTCATCAGCTCAGCATTCCTGTCACATGGGGTAAATTACCAGTTAGACATGAATAGTTTTTATGCAGATGAGATAGAAAATTAGTTAACCATAAGAATGGTGCTGTACTGGCAGAAATGCTCAGAGACACCAAAATCTTTAGTAACTCAATAGTTTCTAGACGCTCTAAAGCATCAGAGCTGCTTCCTTCAAGCTCACTATCAAGGTGCTCCTCAGCCTAAACAGAGAAACAAACTCCTGGTACACTATGGGAGTTAAGCATTCCAGATGCAGCAGGGTCTTATTTTGCTTTGCCTTCTTCCTGTTAATCAAATATCCTCTCCATCCTTCATTTTACATCTTTACATAACACCCCACTTAGCGAGATCTTGGTTGACACTAACTGCGTTAGTAAAGTTATTGTGAGGCATAATTGCTTTCCACTGTGAACTCAATTCCTGGGAACAAGAGTCAGCCTGTAACACACAGTGACTCACTCCAAGTGGAGACAGGATGATGCATGGGAAGGCTTGAAAAGTAGAGTCCATTCATTTTTAATATGACAGAAAAATACATCACACCCGAAAACAAAAGGCAAGATAATGAGATTTCTGCTGGGGAGTTTTACAATGCTTGTGGCTCCTCCAGCTCTCCCTGACAAAACACGCCTTGTTGGGAGGAAATGGAATGTTTTTGTGGCATCACTAAACCCTGCTTTTCCTTGAAGATTTTTCTTTAATCATCTGGAAGAGAAGGCAGCTCGCTCCTTTCCTCTTGGGTGAGCCTTGTGGGAGCACATCCCAGAACCTCAGTGGAGGAAGGGCAGCTCTGGGGACTCCCTCATTCCCCTGCTGGGCATTTCTGAAACCAAGGCTGCTTCAGGCTAAGCTGCTGTGAGCTACAGGGAAACATGAATCCTCTGGCCACATGCAATGGCCAATGTATTTGTACCTGCTGCCTTTTAAAATTGTCTCAGAATAGAATTATTACTGCTTAAGGCAGACAAATCAAAACCAGAGTATCAGAGATTTTTCCTCTCTCCTATTGCTTGTACTGTAATACAATAAAACCTGGAAATTGTTTTGGTGTTTTGATTTTTTTTTCCCTGAAGTTTGTGGCAGTTTTTGGGCAGCTCAGAGCAACAAAGCTGGGGAGGGGTCTGGAGCACAAGTTTGATGAGGAATGGCTAAAGGGGCTCAGGAGAAAAGGAGGCTGAGGAAGGACTTTAATGCTCCCTGTGACTCCCTGGAAAGGAGGTTGTAGCCAGGTAAGGGTCGCTCTCTTCTCCCAAGAAACAAGCAGACAACAGGAAATGGCCTCAAGTTATGCCAGGGGAGATTTAGATTGGATATTGGGGAATACTTCATAATTAAAAGTGTTATCCAGCCCTGGCACAGGCACAGTGGTGGAGTCACCATCCCCGGAGGGATTTAAAAGACAAGCAGATGTGGCACTTGGGCACAGGTTTAGTGGTGGGCTTGGCAGTGCTGGGGGAGCTCCATGGTCTCGGACAGGTTTCCCACCCCGAAGCACCGCAGGACTCCCGGCCCGGCTCTGGCCGTGGTGCTGAAGCCCCGGGGCCGCTCCCCGGAGCCGGGATACACCCGCTCACCCCCGGGCTGCGGGATCTGACCCAGATGCCTTTGGGAAAAGAAGAGTGATTCCTGCACGTCCCAGCACTCCAAGAGATGTCCAACCACCCTTCTGCACACCCTGATCTCCAGCATAAAGGCATTTGAACCCAAGTAACAAATTCGGGGTGTGCTCACACACATCCTCTGTACTTGCTCCAGCATTTTATAGTTGCAAGATCCAGCCTCTTACATCAGGGCAAATCACACAATTTACACACACACACAAATATCCAGGCAGGAAAGATGGATCCTGAATACACACCCTGATTCCAAGGGAACTCTAGGATGGATTTCTCCCTCCCCAGGTTTCCCATCACCTCTCAGGGTGGGAACTTGGGGTTAACAGCCATGCAAAGTGGCAGCCCTAAATCCACTCACCGTTATTATGCTCTACAGCACAAATCTTATGTGGTACCTGTGTCAGGAAACTCCTGATAGAATTAACAATGAAAATGATTTACCTGCCCAGCTTATGAGCAGAGTTGGGAGCCATTATCAGCTGTACTGTCACAGCAACCTGATAAAGCTCTGGACATTTTTCATGGTTCAGGAGCACCAAGCAATGTGATTGACTTGGGAAGTTTGTTTTGCACAGAAATTAATGCCCCATAACCCTCAACCATCACTCTGCTCACCTCATACATTTTTCACTTTATGACTAAGGTGACTTTTTGCATTCAGAAAAACAAACCAACCAATCAAAAACTAGTAAATTGAGTGAACTTCCCTAAATCTCTAATTCCAACTCCATTGGAGTGGAGGGTTTTATTATTTGATTCCTTCCATCGCCTGGCTTTGTTTCAAAAGCATCTGCTTAGTGTTTAAAATTTACTTTTTATTGACTTTATAATCCGTTCCATCTTTAGATGCATTTCAGCAATTAAAAAACTTGTTTATTTGAATAAAAAGTTCCATTAAATAAGTTTTTTCTTGTGATCTGGCCAGAACAGGAGAGTTTTCAGTGGCAAGGGGGGGAAGAGATGTACAACATAAATATGAATTCCAGTTTTTTATGTGCTGACATAAACTGTAATTAAATACTCTAAAGGATTCGTCTGTAATTAAATAATCTCAATTTAAATAATCTCAAGGGTTAACTGAACTCATAGGAATCCTCATGTCTCACCTTTGGAATAAATTATGAATGAAATAGAGCTAAGGAGGAGAAATGCTGCTCCTATTGTTCAGTCTTTTCCCTGGAACAGACTCCAAGGAACACCTGGAATTTCCTTCTGACTGCAGCTTTGATAACGATGTGTCCAGCCCCAAACATCACCCAGTTTATCAGCAATTAACACAGAACAGGAAGCTCCACAGAAGTCAACAATTTGGAATAATTTCACCCTTGCTCTTGCTGATTTCAATGCAAAGGAGGGGTTTAAGCTCTGTATGCCAGGGAAATACCAATAATTCCTGGATCTTTGCAAATTACATCGGGCAGGTGGAAGAGGAGGGGAAATGTCAGCGATGTAAAATGACACTAAGCCACTGCTCTAATTCCCCAAAGAATGTTCTAGGGCTTTAGCCCCTGCTGCTGTTTCTCTGCTTGTTCTGCATGTGCAGTACCAGCTTTCTCCAAGCTGCAGAAGGATCCGATTAAGCTTTTTATTAGGAACACATGTTGAGGGCAGGTGTGTTCTGTCAGCCTGGGAACACACACGCTGCCCCAAAAGAGAGGATGGAGCTGGGGCGCCCCAAGCACTCTGCAGGCAATCACAGTGGGAAAGACTGGAGGGAGACAAGTGTGCCCCAAGGGAATGAGGGAAACATATGTCTGAGCATCCCCCCGCCCCTCAGTCCTCTGAAGTTAACTTTTTAATAGAGAGTTGAAAAACTGTAAAACAGCAGTGTTGAGTGAAGATGCTGGAGACAGAAGGAGTAAGTTACAGAAAAACCTGGAGAAAGGGACCAGCTGGCTGCAAGGGGGCAAAATACACAAAGGATGGGAAGGCAAATTCTAAGAGGTGTTACTTCTGTAAGATCTTGGCTTTAGTCTACCTCCGTCCTAGTGAAGATTCTCTAACTCTTCTCTCAATAGACAAACTTGTCACTGCTTTTTCCACCACAGAGAATAGGTGCAAAGTCTCTTCTTTCAGGGAGATGCATTCTAGGCTTCACTTCTAATCAGAGCTAATGAAAGGTGCACACTGACATCAGTGCAAGAGGGAGGAATGAAGGGAAGCCTGCTATGAGAAAGCAAAAATGCAGCTTGTGAAAGAGCTATTGTGACCAGATAACCAAAGAGAGGCAATCAAAATCCTTTAATTCCGTGACCTTCTTTACTCTTTGGATGCAATTACAACCACTGAAAATCTACCTTCTGCCAAGAGAGCAAGGCATCTCTTGTACACTGGCTCTCACATAACATCTGCTGTCAAGGCTTGCCTTGCTGCCTCCCTGGGAACCTTCCAACCTGTCAGTCTGAGTGAAAACAACAGACAGGCAGGCAGCGAGTTCTGCTGGCTGGGAAGACATTTCCAATTTCTACCCCATCCAGTGCAGCCTCAGGAAAAGCCCAACCCTCCCCACTCCCAGAAGTACCATATGGAGAGCCCAGAGCTATGCCAGGTATTTCAGAGCTGGGAATCACTCCTCTCCCTGCTGCCTGGCGAGCTGGGGACATGCAAGATGAATCCTTGCTAAGGAAAAAGCAAAGCAGATTCTTATCTTGACAAAGGAGTTGCTGCTGCATTTCCTACCTGGGTTGGTAGGATTATCTTTGCAGTTCATTTCTATACCAGGACAGACTTTTAGATGTTGCCACAATGAGCTTTTACCTCCCATGTGTTTTGTGCTAAAGCATTGAGAAAGATTTTCATACTGGGCCCTAGAGCAACTTGTATTATGTGTGGTGACTAATATGCCCAAGTTTGATTGCATTCCAGATTAAAGGAATTGCTTTTGCCTTCAAGGAGTACAGACAAGCTCTGAGCAAAAGCAGACTGAGACCTTATGTATCCTCAAATGTATGCCCAGGAGCAGGATGATATAATCAGCAGGAGTCAAGCTGACAGCCAACACTGTGCTCACCATATGGGTCCAGGTTTGCCTTCTCTCTTCTTTGGCATGCAAGACTGAATTCAGGGAGCCTTGCCCCGAGTACACAACACTGCAGTACAGTCCCTCAGTAATCTCAAGGAATTGGAACTTCCAGAAAAATAAAAAAAAAAGAGCTCACACTTGGGCACTGCATACTCAAACAGCGTGGATTTCACAGTGCTGTATCTGGGATGAAAACCAAACCAAGCAGAACGCACCCCCTTCACCCCACAACTTCTAAAAACCATCAGACAAAGCAAAACCAAACTACTGAGAGCACAGTTTTGCCTGTCCCTTGCCCTTCCTAGCAGGGAACTGACTATTCTGGTCTCAGACAAGGAGGGAACTAGGTCACATCTCTTGCTGCATCCCCTGAGCCTTCAAGTTGCTGGTTGTGTTTTTGTGCTATTGATCTGTGTCCCTGCATTGTACCTGCCAGCACTCTGGGGACAGCTGCCCGTAATAAAACCTGCCTCAAAGTGAGATAAAGAGAACAGAAAAAGATACTTGCAGGGATCAAAGAGTTTGACCCTCAGAGAGTAAAAAGGGAAAGAACTGGCTGACTGCTTCCAGGCAAGGTCTGAGGGAGAAAGAAGACTTGCTTTTTGCCTGACCTCAAAGAAGAGGGGAAAAGCTCCATTTCTCCCACTACATGACAAAATTACACGAGCATTTCAGAGGCAGCAGCAGCTACAGACCTGGGGCTTCAATATTCTGCTTTATTACAGGACAAGTAGAAATTTAGTTCACTGCATAGCTTAGCCCATATGGGTTTCTTGCCTACGAGTATTTCCAACCCCATTTCCAGGGTTTAGGACTCAAAAATTTATTGCACCTTAAATCTCAAGGAGAAAGAGAGAAAAAATATTTCCCTAAATCCCATTTTGTCTTATATTTCCCTCCTGTCTCCCCATCTGGCCCTTAGTGGTGTTCTGCAGATGCACAGAGAACATTGTCATGTGCCTTTGGGAAGAAGCAAAGGAAAAGCCACTGCCAGAAACAGTTCCATATATCAGGGTGATCACTTAGCCCAGGGCCACGTGCCTAAGTCAGTAAACTGCCAAAAAACAAAGATCTACTCCAAACAAGCTCAGGACCATTTGTTGGCTCAACCTCTAGCCCAGGGCACAGGGGCTGTGCCAGCTCAGGAGCTCAGGAGGGAAGCTAAGAGTGAGAAACCTCTGTGCTTTAAAAAGGGATATTTTGACTGCAGTCTGCCCTTGTTTCACCAAACTCAGGTACAGCACCAGTCCTGTTCTACCTAAAATCCCTCTCTAAAAAACACCAGGTTTCCTCCTGGACACACAGGTTTGCCTTTCTCCCACACAGGCACAGAAGCAGCTCACAGATAGACTCATGCAGATCATTTGCCCCAAAGGAGAACTGAGGGAATATTAACAGCCAGCACACGTGCCAGGGAGCCCATCCAAGTCAGGAAACAGGAGCTTCTGCCTCTGCCTCTTCTCTGTGACACGGCAAGAAAGGAGGCTGAGCCTTCCCCCCTCCCTGCAGTTCACTGGGTCACACAGACCATCCCAGCTAATAGGAAATGCAGGATCAGGGCAGTAAAAAGCTGTACCAAAAATGTGCAGAGAAGTACGTGGCATTCCAGGAACTTGGAAAAATCTCTATTTGTTATCCTCCAGCATTTAAACAGGGCAAGCCACCTTTCTTTTTATAGCCAAAATGTGAATGGTTCCCCAGTCCACGTTTTTAACTAAAGCCATTAACCCCAAAGTAACAACCCAAAGCAGATTAGAGATGTGGGCTACAAAATGCAAGAGCACCACAGAAGCGAGAGGCACAATGGACTTTTTGATTCAGTTAATTTCACAAAAAAGTGAGAAACAATTAACAGTGAATGTTAACGACAGTGCATTTTTGCAGAGTACTTTCAAAGCCTGAGGAAGACTGTGATGAGGAAAGAGTGGATGAAAACAATTTAGTGAATATATCCTGGGTATCAGCAGAAGGAAAATATGCTGCTTACTGCCTCCTAAAAGTTGATTTTATTTTCTGGAGATTCTTCACAACAAATGTGCTCCACCACCCATCACTGAGTCATGTGGAGTAAGAGCAATCCTTCACAGAAACATGGAATTGAAGTTGGAAGAAGCCTTTTAAGATGAAGTCAATCACCAAAGCAGTATCACCACCACATTCATCACTAAACCATGTCCTCAAGTGCTATATCCACACATTTTTTGAACACTTCCAGGTATGGTGGTTCCACCACTTCCCTGAGCAGCCTGTTCCAGTGCTTTACAACCCCTTCTGTGCAGAAATTGTCCCTGGTATCCAAACTAAACCGCCCTGCTGCAATTTGATGCCATTTCCTCTTGTCCTGTCAAAACCTTTTCTTTTAACTCTCCTCCAGAAGGGTCTCTGCCCTTGTCACAAGATGAATTCCCACACCCCAACAGGGATTCAGAACCCTTTGTTCCTGCATGGTTGCACAGATGCATCACTTCAGGCCTCAGGTGGCCGACACCCATTTCCAACTGTTCCATGCAGTATTTTTTGTAAGAGAGAAAACAGGACAACAATCAAACAGAACACATTTATAGAGGCTTCTGCAATCAGGCAACGCCAAAAATACCCCTGTGCCTGCAAAAAACCACCAGCAAAGAGCATCTCCTGAGGAGCACTCACCGCGATGAGGATCTGGAAGGAGCTGTGCATCACCTCGATGTAGCGGTACTCCAGGGCACAGCCGATGACTGAGATGTAGGAATGGTTATCCAGCCCCTTGATGCCAGACATGGAAGCCTCCTTCCTCACACAGCCAGGGCCATTTTCACTCCACCAGGACTGGTGCCGGGAGATGTTGAAGGTCAGGAGTTCGCTGTCCTGAAGGGAAAAGGTTTGCAAAGAGATCTCTGTTTATTCTGAGAGTGTTGGACATGCTGTTGGGTGGAGGTTGTATTAAATCAATGGAAAACTTAGTTTCTGACATCCCCACTCCCCAAAAATGCAAGCACAGATCAAAGCATATTGGCTTGATATTCCTTCATGGAATGGTTTGGTTTGGAAGGGACCTTAAAGTACTTTCCACGATCCCAGGCTGCTCCAAGCCCCATCCAGCCTGGCCTTGAACACTTCCAGGCATGGGGCAGCCACAGCTTCTCTGGGTACCCTGTGCCAGGGCCTCCCCAGCCTCACAGGTGAGAATTTCCTTCTGTTATCTAATGTAAACACATTTACCAGGCAGCCTTCTGTGGTGAGAACCATTCCTGAGGCAGCCCTGCAACAAATCTATTTCACCATCCTGTAGCACAGTTTGGACACAGACTGCAGACCCAAGAACATTTTTCTAGTGGTTTCTTCACCCAGAAAACAACCCTCAAGTCTTGGGTTTTGGAGATGAACCCTGTAAATCTAGGGGAACAAGGTAAACAAGGCAGCTCTAAGTGTCCTGCCAGGCTCTTCCCAGCATGGGAATCAACACAAGCAACTGAAAAATATGAACTTCATAACCCCAAAGCGAGTTTCAAAACCCAACAGATCTTCCTCTGTTCCTAGCTTTCAACATGTCTGACAAGATCCTGCACCATTTCTGCCTGATTTCCTTCCACACTCCTCACATCTCATGCTTCTGCTCCTCCTGGCAGCCCCAGGTCAGCCCACCCAGCTGAGCTGACCTCACAGTGCTGACTGCAGCTTCTTGTAAACACCTCCCCTGCAATTTCTTATCAACTTTACCTCGAGAGGCTTTTTATTTTACTCCCTTGTCTTTGCTAGGTAAATACTTTAAACCAGTTGAGGGGGTTACAGAGTGAAATGCCACACAAGGAGTGCAGGGCTTTGGCGTGCAGCCAGGTGCTTATTTAAAAATGACCACACTTTCCTCACACTTGAGAAATGCACAGTGCTTACAGGAATATTCAGAAGAGCTTTGGGATTTTGAGCTTGCAGGACATGGCAAAGCCCTCCTGCAGGTAAAAGACAAATTTAGGCTGAACAGCTGCAACCCTTCCTGGATGAGTCCCAAGTGCTGGCTGTCCCTGAGGTCCTCTCAGGTCACTTTGATGCTGAATCAACAATCCCTTTTGACCACAAAACACGGCAAGGGGTTGGAAGTTTTATTCTGAAGAACAGATTAAAATAATTGAAGGCAGAGAATCTACATCTCTGCAGAGAGGGATGAACGCTGGATATACACACATCACCCACCCATTACTAAAGGTTTTAGCACCTATCCATAAACTATTTCACACTGCTCATGCCAGGGTCCTACACAGCCCCAGAAGGAAAGCCATGATGCCCAGCACAGCAGCACTCAGAGCTTGAGGTATTCACACTTCCCAACATGGAAAACCTCACATGGCAGCTCCTTTGTGGCAGCTCCCCGTGGAGTCAAAAGGAAAAACAGATTCAGAGCAGCTCATCCAAGCCCCTGCTCCAAATTACCCTCTGGAGAGAGGGCCTGTCTCCACAGCCAACACAGGAGCCAAGCCAGGCAGTCCTGCAGATATAAAACACAGACACTGAAAAGCATATCCAGGGCCAAACTCGAGTCACAGGGGCAGGAATCTGACTGCCAGCCAGAGAACCAGTGAACAGTCCCCACTCTGCCCCTTGTGTGGGGACCCTCTGTCCACCACAGACCCCCCAAACCAGCCTGCAGAGCTGTGATCCCAATCTGCTGCAGGAAGCACGTGTTGAGAAATGTGGACAATTAAGTGAGAAGACAGCTGCCAAGCTCCTGACATAATCACCACAGCAGATGGCATGTGCTGTTCAGGAGATGGAGGAGGGCACAGAGATGGAGCATGGCACCAGGGCAAAAGCAGCAGAATAGCAGAGAGAAAGGAGAAAACTCCATTAACAGCTGGGAGTTTAGCCCTCTCCTGGGCTTCACCCTTCAGTCACCCATAAACAGCTCAGAAAGTCACCAAATCACAGCTTTTCTGCAAAGCTTCTTCTTTTTCCCCCAATTTGTGTGTTATGAGGCTCATTTTCCCCAGCCAAAGCCATGCCTCGAAGTGGCTGGGCTCCTGCTGGGCTCCTCTCCCTCTCACAAGCCACTCGCTGCTTTGGTTGGGGAAAGAAGCAATCATCTTTCTCAAAAAAACCCCAAAACAAACCCCCACAAACAAACAGAAAGAAACCTCCAAGACAACCAAGAAATCCCCCAAGTGAATTCCTGTTTCTTTGCCTGGGGCTCCCCCATTAGCACTGAACCAAAGCTGTTCTCCAGGGCACCACAGGATTTACTCTGAACCTCAGTCCCCAGGGCTTCCCTCTCCCAGCTCACAGATGGTGCCTTCCCAAACCTTCTGCCTGACTGATGCACACAGACCCCTCAGTGTCCTCTCTGCTCCTCACAGAGCCATCAGTGTGTGTTTGGCAAAGTAAGGAACAGGCTGCTCTCCTTCTAGAGTCTCCCTTTTGTCAGCTTTCAGAGATTTGGCTCTGGCTTAACTTGCTTGTAAATTCAGCCTGAAAAAGCAGAACAGGTGTGGCTGGAGGTGGGCAGGTGGAGGAACAGGAGGTCCTAAGCAGCACTCACCGCTTTTTGCCCACAATCACACTCCAGCTCTGAGCAAAAAAAGAAAAAAAACCAAAAAATTAAAGAGTTATACATCAGTGAAGAGCAGATTGGCACAACTGAGCTCATTTGGATTCTAAAAGCACCACAATGCCTCGAACTCCTGAGCCATCCATCTCAGAGATGGAAAGTGAATACTGATTGCACAGGGGATCAGGGAATGTCTCTGTGCTCAGAGCCACCTTCCTGAACCAGCCCCTGTCTGGAGCACGAGGGCAGCAGGAACGAGAGGGTCTCATCAAGCAGAGCAGAGCTGCTCCAGCCCTGGCTGGATGCCCTCGGGGGATACCTGTGTGATGGGGCACAATAAAAAGAGCACTCAAGAAAATCCCTTAATTGACCTCCCGCTGCTCAGAGCTTGCTGGGAGACCACGAAAACAACTCCGGGGTGTCTCCCGTGGTTTGCCAGCTTCGTTTGTGAGAATACAGCTGGAGAGATGCGAAACCATGAATTACTACAGCGCACAAAAATCAGGAGAAAAGAGCCAGTTTTAAGAAGGTTGACGGAACAGCTGTTTCCCAAAAGATTTCTGCGATGCATTTGCAATCTAAAGAGACTGAAATGCTCCCAGAAGTGGAATGTGGGTCGGGAGATGTTAACCAGCCCCAGCAGAGAGGGATGTGTGTGTGCCCAGCCCCTCCTCGTCCCTTGCCAGGCCATCACCGCCTCTTTAACCTCCAGGCTGGAGGAAAATACCAGCCAGGAGCGATCCAAGCTCCTCCCCGGGAGCACCTTAAAGGCGAGCCAAAAAAACCACGAGAGGGAAGACAAGAGCACTGAAACTGCAGCACCTCCATCCCACCAGAGCCTGTTTTCCCCAGCGTGTCCCACGGGAACCTCACACCTACCTCCAACACCCACGGAGCCAGCTGTATTCCTGTGCTAAAATAGCTTCCTGAAAGCTGTGCTGAAATTATTTTCTAAGGGACACTACCAGAGATGGTTTCATTTCTTGTTGTTAACAGCCTTCTGAACTGCCTCCCCCAAATTTCCTTAATTATCAGGCAAAACCACACTAGGACAGCTCTGGAACAAAGTGAGCCTCCTTTGGGAGCCACCAGAGCTTGACAGTAGAATCATTTTAAATCTTTTTAGATGGAAACATTTCTTATTAAAATAGGAAATATGTTTATCTTTCATTCCTGTGTTCAGAGTAGCTGATCACCTTGAGACACAGAGAAACACTCCCAGTGTCTCTCAGTGGGCTTGTTGACAATGCCACAGCATTTAAAAGCCAAATCCCAGGCTTCCAAATTCTAAATTTGGAGGGAGTTGAGGGACAGTTTTACATACACATGAATTTATCCATCCTCCTGGTATTTTAACCAGGTACAAAGTCATCCCAAGATGCCATCCAGATTCTCTGAAATACAAATAACCCCCATTTGACTCACAAGGGCTGCTTCCATTTCAAGAGGAAATTCAGACCACCACGGCTCTGGATTCAGATCAAAGCAGTGCACAGACAAGAGAGAATATAAAGGAAGGATTAAAAATAAAAATTAGAAATCACCATTCAAGAAGAATAATTCCAGAGGGAAAAGACAAAGGAATACATTGAAATACAGAACACCAGTTCCTCAAACCTCTCTGAACATTTCTCAAGTATGTGAGGAAGAGTCAGTCAGCATGGCAGCTGGACAGACATATGCTCATATGTCTTAACAGCAGGATTTTAATAATTAACTCAGACTGAGGGGTTGCAGGAGGGATGTGTTTCACGCTCGAGCAGACAGGGAGAAGCTTCACATATTATTGCAAACACAGCCTGGAAACTTCAGAGCTGGCTCCCAGAAATTCACTCACCCAAATGGCCAGATGGACATGGGGAAAAGAGGGAGATGGGACAGGAGGAGGAACAGCAACCTGAAAATTCAGCTGTGAGCCCCACCACAGAGCAGTGGCACAGCACTTGGAGCTGCAAGTGTGCTCAGGAGTAGGAGCAGAGCAAGTCAGCAAGGTAATGCTGCCAAAAGCTGCTCAGAGACACATCACCACCTCCCTGCCAGTGCTGAGAAGCAGCCCTGCAAACCCAGGTTGCTCCAGCACTTGCCTGCTCACTGGCAGAGCACTCCCAGGAAAGCTGGCACGGGCTGTGTGCTTGGGGAGGCCCTTCCAGCAGCAAGGGAAGAGCTTCCTTAGACATTTGTGCTGATCCACCTGTGCCTGGCCATCCAAGGAAGTTCTGCTGGGCCATATTTCACACTCTCACTCCTGCTAAGAAATGATTCCAAGACAAAAAAAAACCCTGACAGGATAGAAAGACAGAAATCAAGTCAGTTTAGCTCTTCCAAGAAGCAGGGGATAGATTCAGTGATCAGTGAAATGTATTCTCCTTTCCAATAAAAAATTCAGTGTAACTGGTGATTGGTAGCTGGTTGGTAATTAGTTATAACTCTCCTGAGCAGGGCTGGAATCCTCAGCCATTACATGGCCAGGAGATATGGAATGGACATGCTGGAATAACCTGGATAAAGGAGCACTGCAAGAAATGTGAAAGACGGGAGAAAAGAGAGGGTGAGAAGCGGTGGCAGACAATGGAATGGAGGAAGGACACAGAAAAGAACAATTCCTTGGTAAGGGAAAGCAAACAGCCAAATTGCACCTACCAGCCCCTATTCTACTGATAACCTGAGGTTTATAACTAAGAGATTATCTCAACCCCTTTGCCAAATCACTCATGGGCTGACATGGGACTGTGGGGTCCCTGTTTCTGTTCATTAAATCAGCCAGGCACCCAAGGCAAGGGGGCCACAAGAACAACATCCCTGTTCTTGTGAACAGCACTTCCCTGCTCTCATCCTGAATTCCTTCATCTCTGTGAAATCAGATCTAGGCAGCAGAGCACAAAGAATTGTTTGCAATGAGCGCACATAACTGTTTCCTCATCTTTTCAGTTCCCTGGGCTTTCCTTAAATCTGTCACATCAGAAACACCTGAATCCTTTCTCTCCTTCTTCACCCACCTGAGTTATCACCTGTCTCAGTGGCACTGGGTTGTCATTATCAGGCCCCAAGTTCACCAATTCCATTCTCTCGAGTTCTTTGCCCTGTCTGCATTCTCTCACTGTAAATAAGCTGCTGACAGAGCCTGCCCTGGCAGGCTGCCCTTGTCAGAACACAGCAGGGTCAGTGCAGGGCTGGCAGGAATGCCACTCTCCCACTCCCCCAGGCTCACCAGCAATCACAGAGGAAGCAGCACCCTGAAGACCTTCAGAGCTCTCAGCCCCTATAAGAACTTGCACAACCCTGTCCAAGCACTCCCCAGTGTGTTCAGGCTTAGTCCAGTAGTTAATGAGTTAAGTGTTTATCAGACCAGCTCAATCAGCCTCCCTCCACCAAAGCTCTTCTCCCAATATTTGTGATTTCCCTGCCCAGTGCCAGGCTCATGATGAGCTTTGACTTTGACTTCTTGTCAGGACTAGAGGGCAGCCTCCTCCCGAGGGCCCTGGGGGCACACACAGGTACCTGCAGCCCTGCTGCCATCCACTCCCTGCTGACACTGCCCTGCCCTTGCCCAGCACTGCTACAGCCAAGCCCAGGTGTCCTTCTGGGGTCTGATCCCACCACCGAGATCAATCAAACACCAGCTGGCTTTGGATCAGCTTTCCAGAGATGCAGCAGGAGCGCCCAGCCTGTGAAGTGTCCTACAGAAACCTCAGCTCCTGCTCCAGGTCCATCTTTGGTCTCTTGTGGAAGTGAAGATTTGTTTTGCCACTACAAAGACACAAATTACTTCAGTGAAAGTGGAGGAGGATGGAAAGCAGCATCATTAGTTTTCCTCACAAAACAGCTTTTTAAAGTGAGAATAACTCATTAAGAACAGAGGCAAGGCTGTCAACTACTTTACAGCCAAACAAGCACAAATTCTCTCTTGGTTTTCCTGGTTGCCTTTAAATGAACTAATTTCTCATTGCAGCCTGAGAGGAAAGTCCACTGAGTCAGTAACAACTTACACTGCAGCCCAAATCTATAAAAAATGTCCCCAGTCACAAATGTCACCCTGTAGGCTAAATAAAGCCTCTCTGTGTGCTGGCTTGGCTAAAATGAGCCCCAGCAGAGAGCAAGGTTACCAGGTGAAGCTCCTGTGTGGCACAAAAAGAGGAGTTTGTGGTGCTGTTTGAATTGCAGAACAGCAACCCGACATGTTGCAGTGCAGGTTGGGATTAGCAAACACGAGTTTCCAGCTGGCTGGAAGCAAACACTGGCTCTGAGGAGCTCCCAGAGCAGTTTATCAAGCCAACATTTTCTCTGCAGAAGGGAACATTTAAACAGTTACATAAAATTCCTTTTTTTTTTAGTTGGTAGGAGCCATCATTGGGATCATCTCAGGCTGAGATTTCAGACTATGAATAATCACTGTTTTGGGCAAGAACTCCCTCAAAGTTTATGGAGATAATTGAGAGGGGAAATGAAGACGAATTGAGACATCAGGAGGTTACATTTTCTTATCTGCAAAGGATTTAGGCTGCCACTCCTGACTTGCTGTAGGCCTGATAAAACCACAGGGCAATTCCAATTATGACTGCAACTCCAATGCATGACCTGGGAATTCAGGCCAGATGTGGAGTGCTCTGAAATGAACCTGCATCCCACAATCCCTCTGAGCCTGCTGTGCTACAGCAACCAACACTCCTAATTCATTGCTTACAGCCCAGGCTTAATTTAGGGCCTGCCTCCCATTTTTATTATTTCTGACTCACCCCTCATTAGGCAGACAGCAATACTCAGCTAATCTAGTCTTCAAAGAGCTTTGCACATTAACTCACAGCACCCTGGCCAGCAGCCATGAGTAACTACCACTGCACTGAAGAAGGAAGAATTCAGGCAGGGAAGGCACATCCCGAGGAGATGAGCCAGATCCCTCTGGGGACGGATGTTCTCTCTTCAGCAGACAGGGGAGCCTCTCCCCAAAGGTACAGCAGGAAATATTTTGCCTGGTGTGGCAACAACCAGCTATTTATCCCTGCTGCTGAAGTGCAGCAAGTCTTCAGCAGGTCTGGGAGGTACAAAAATATCAAGAGCAGGTCAGGTGTAGAGTTCCAGCAAAGTCCTTGGTTCAAGTCAACCCAGCCAGACCCTGCTGCAGCCCTTCCCTGGGACAGGCTGGCAGAAAGGCCACACTCAGTGCTATGTGTCACTCCTTCCCTCCAGCACACACCTTCTTGCCAAGGTGGTCTCAGACCCCAAAAGGATCAGTTGCAATCTGGTTACCTCCCACCCCTCCTCAGCCTCCTCTGCATCACTGCTGGGAATTGGCCCTCAACCCCCTCTCCCCTCAGGATGGCTCTGCTGCCAGCCCTGCTCTCACCTCTGGAAAGCAAATGCACTCCACCTGCTGTGAGGGCAGGGTTTATTGCAGCCACCACCTGCACCAACCAACCAAGAGCTCCAGAAATCAGTAGTGGCTCCTCAGTTTCCCATACAAGCAGCAGTACTCCCCATCCCTGAGAGAGCAGCCCTCTCCACAGGCAGGAGGGCAGGACCTGCCCCCAGGCAGCCCCTCACCTCACCCAGGCCAGCCCTCCCCTCCCCACGCAGCTCCATCCCCTCAGCTGCAAAGCCTGGGCACTCACCTTTGAGAGCCCTCCCACTTCTAAGTAAAAGCAGATGATGAAGATGTTCCAGGTGACCCAGACTGCAGTCCAGATGGCATACTGGGAAGGAATGGGTTAGGGAGAGAGAGGCAATAAACATTAGGAATTCACTGGAATTACCGTGTATATATATATATATGTATTTATATTTATATTGAGGTCTGTGTGCTCTAGCTGGGGGCAGTGGAATGCCCTGAGTCAGCACTGAAATCCTTTCTTCCTTCCCCTGTTTGTTCTCCATACTCAGATGCCCTCCTTCTTGATAAGACACACAGGGGCAGGAGTCTGGAGGGATGGAAGAGCTCCTGTGCTGCATTTGTCCAGCCCCTCACCCTCCCTCTCTGCTGGGCAGTGTTTGGGCAGGGCTGCCTTAGCACCAGCAAGAATTATCTGAAACCTGCCAGGTTTGGCACAAGCACAGCTCTCTGAACAGCAGATTCCTGAGCACAGCCAGGCACCTCCTGCTAGAACAGCCTGCAGGGCTCGTGCCTCATCTCCCAGGGGCTTTGCTGTGTCCCTCATCAGGTGCCACATCCCCCTGGAGCACAGCTGGGCCAGGCTCTGGGAGCCAAAGGTGTCACTCACCACCACGATGTAGCGCGGTCTGTACTGGATGGTGCCGAACAGCCCCAGGATAACGATGATGATGTGCAGGAAGTTGGCCAGGATAGGGGCCCACTGGTATCCCAGGAAATCAAACACTTGCCTCTCTAGTGCAGCAAGCTGGAAGGGAGAAGAAAAAGGAGAGTTACAGCTTCTGCACCCACAGTGTTTGTTCACGAGAGTGTTTGACACGCTCCCTGAGCAAATCCCTGTGGCAGCTGAAGGTGGGACTCCGTTCCCACAGCAATTTGCTGCCTCTGAACCAGGTCAGTAGGACAGAAGGCTTGTTTACACATCCCCCTTCCCCTCTGGTCTCATCCCAGCTCCTGTGATGGCTGAGCTCCAGTGCTGTGTGGGGCATGCCCCTGTGGTGTGCACTTTGGGGCTCTGGCAGAGGACATAGGGGAGCAGCGGGAGGGTAACAGCTTAAATGCTGAACGTGAAATACATTCACAAAGATGTCACTGCAACTTTCTAGAGCTCATTTGTCAGAGCCTTCAGCATCACTCCATCACTCCTGACACCTCCTATGTTTCTGGTCTCCAGCACACATCCATCAAAGTGAGGGAGAGGAGGAAACTCTCCTCCACCTTCGGCCCTCAGAAAATGCTGCCACCAGTAAGGAAATTCTGCCAACACATCAGTTTTCCAGGACAGGCTGTGTTCCTCTCCAGCACTAATAACATGGTTCAAGGCTAGTACTGTGTTCTAGGCATAAAACTCCATTACTGTTGGAGTGCTGGGGCTGATTTTCAAACTATACCTGCATAAAGATGTGCTTTTTACCTGTAGCCATCATCTGTGTATCAGGCAACATCTGGCCCTGAGCCTCTATGCAGATGAAAGAGCACAATGGACATGCAATTGCCTGCTGGCCTTTGCATGCCCACAGCCTTTAAGTGGTATATTTATAGGAGAAATATAGTATGTGTAGGGGGCAAAACTGTTAATGCAGGCTTTTCTCCCATGCCCAGCCTTGCGTGGAGAGATCCTCTCTTTTTTTGTCTTTATGAACTCAGTGCAAGCCTCTCCACGGACCTGTGTCTTCCCTGTCAGTGCAAGATTTGAAAATATGTTTAATTATCACAGTAAGCCACTGGGATTGCATTATGACAGTTCATATTTATTTTTTTGCCTAAATAAATCATTACAGTTTACTATCGGCAGTCAATATTAATTTAACTCCTAATCAGGCATTAACCATGAGTAATCCTGGTGTGCTGTGTGTAATCAGCTGTGTGACACCTTCCCCTGGCTGGGATCTAAGCACCAAGGCTTCTGTGATGGCTTAAAGCATTTAAGGATGTGAGCGGCTGCAGGTTCCTCTCAAGCCCCTGATGAGAGAAGCCACATCTATTAAATGGTCATTATTCCTCCTTCTTCCTGGCTCAGTGGGGAAATTGCCTTCACACCTCTCTCGGGCTCGGAAGGTATTGCAATTCCCAACACTGCTTTGAAAGTTCAATAAAAATCTGTATTTCAAAGAAATCCGTGGTTAAGGGCAATCAGTCAGGGAGAGGGAGGGCAGCTTTCCCTCTGTGGTATCTTATTCCCGAGTAAAGAAGGACACAGAGTGGGGAAGGAATGGAGGCAGTCACCAAATCTCTCTCTTTTGCCAAATAATCTTCCCTTAGAAGCAATACCCTCTGATGCCCCTGAAGCACCTGGAAGATGTTGTGGCCACACAGGGGGCTGTGGGGCGAGTGATGCTCCCCCCTAGCACAGCAGGTTTGCCACACCAGCCACAGGTTAAACGCTTAATCCCTCCGGAGGGGATTAAGGCACATACCTTAATGATATCAGGAGATTTGGGATGCTGACTGGCCGGCAATGGGCCGCTTGGCTGTGGCTGCTTCATCCAATCAAGCAATTAATTGGCTTTGTGTGTACCGGGAGGAGTTTGTGTGCCCTGAGAGCCTCACCCAGCCCGGGGACAGCCTGGGGTGTCCGCTGAGCCAACACCCTGCCCCAGCCTTCCCTCCTGCCTCTGAAAATCAGGATAAACACAGATCCCTCCTACCCGTGCCTCCTGCCATGAGTTCTCCAGAATCAGGGCAACCCATGCCTGGAGGAGTGTTTTTCTTCTCCGTTCTATTCCACCAGTATTTGCCATTAGGGCGGTATAAAAAGTGGAAAGCTTGTCCTTCCACAGCCTGGTGGTGTTCCCTGGTTTGTTTGGACAAGGGAAGAGATTGGGCTGTGAAGTGACAGATTAACAATATGGAGATGGACCTGCCAATCTACACAACTTCAGATCTGGGCACAGCTCCTTGAGAAGTCTCTGGATTTCCCCCCATAACCCTAAAAATTATCTTCATATCATACTTCCTTCTTTCTCACCTCTCTCATCTCCAGGTTCTTTCCATCCTGATTTACCTTCTTTTGCCACTTTCCCATCATTATTGAACTGTTTTTGTGTACCTGGGAGCTGCAGGCACGACTCAGCTGGTCCAGAGATGGGCTGTGCCCATCTGCTGGCTCAGGGAAGGAGAGGGGATGTGGGATGTGTGAGCTCACACAAGCTGCTTCCTCATTTATAGAAATAAAATTACGGTTTTCTGTAAAACATGTTGGTGACAAGCAAATGCTACTGATGAAACTCCAACACTGTGTTAGTGACAGGCAGGGAGTGAGCCTGTGCTGCAATCCAGCCATTGGAAATGCAGCCTGAAGTTATCCTGGGCTTCCCCCTGTTCCCTCAGGAACTTACTATAATTAAGGAAATATTTGCTGAAAACAAATTGATAAACAACCATTTCACTCATTACACTGCAGGTCTGTGTGCACAGCTCACCCACAAAGTGCTGCTGAGATTTGCAGGTAAACAGGGCTGATGCTGGGGCTAAGTTGGCCTTGATTTGGGGTTGGGGTGTGAAGGATGTCATGGTGCCCTTCAGTCCTGGTCCCTCCAGCCCCGCTCAGAGATGGCAGGGTCAGGGTTTGCCCTGATCTATCTGAACCTCTCTGGGTGCCTCTTGCTGGCAGGGAAATGCCATCTTCCTCTTGTACTGCCAGGTTTGTACAGAGCAATATCCTCGCTGTGGTGCTCCTTACAATGATTCACACTGTCCTATTGAGAAGGCCTATTATATTCCAGAGACCCTGGTTGTAAAGAGAAATGTCACAGATTGTGGCACAGGTTTCAACCCACTCAAAGCTGACAGGACCTTTCCATCAGGGAGGACAAATTTTTCTTCTTTATGGCTGTTCTTATTAAAACCAGGATTTCTTCTACTCCTTTTGCTTCTCCAACCCATAGTATACTTTTACCTTTCATTCTTTAAATTAAATGATTTATTGCAGCACTAAAATCAGAAGAGCTGTGGCAGAATTTTCTCTCCTGAAATAAACCACATTTCTGCTGATCTGAGTGAAACTGGAGTAGCAAAGAGCCACGTGAAGCAATTGTTAGCCAGGGAAGCAACACAAGCCAAAGCTCTCTCTTGGGCCATCATTCATTTATACAGCTGGGGAAGAGATGAGAGGCAGAGGGATGTTGTGCAGCTTATGGAGCCCATCCCATTGCCCACACACAGGGAGCACAGAGAGCTCTGGACATGCCCAGGGGCATCACACCATAAAACTTCTCCAGAGAGGGAAGCTGCACCTGAGCTGGAAAGGTGCCCTAAGCAAAATAGGAAAAAAGTCCTAGAAAACAGCTCAGATCATGGGACAGTTTCTCACTGGGGGTTGAAACAATTCCAGTTGCTTTTTCAATGGCTCTGGCAGGACAGTGTCACTGGCACGTGTCACTGCCAGGAGGACATTCCGAGCTGGTTCAGCATGGGGGTGCTTGTTTAAATTCTAGTCCCTCAAATCTTTTCTATCCCCTCAACTTTGTCTTCTATTGCTCCTCTCCTGCTGATAAGCTGGAGGGTCCAACCTGGTCCCCTGTGCCCCCACACTGCTGAGGAGGAAAGGATGCTGCTGAACAGTCAGGTACCTGTAATTCCTTAACTGCCTGTCCTTTATAGCCTACTATCAAAGCCATGTTATCAGCTAGATTTGTTCTTCTTAATTTATTAAGCTTTTTAAGCCTTTAATCTTATTTGGTTTGTATCTGTGTCTTTCACTGCATTTCTGAAATCAATTGGGACACAAAAGAAAAAATATCAGTCTCAAGACACGTTGACACGACTCATACAGATACAGACACAGGAAAGGTGCTCAGAAAATCCCACAAGGGGTACAGTAACACATCCATTTGTATGTGTTTCTGTAACCAAACTTGCTTTTAACCTTTCCAAGCTTGGCCTTAATAAGAGATTTATTTTCAAAATGAAATGTTAGAAATAAATATCCAAGCGTGCAATAAAGGGAACAAATGGGAAAGGCTGATCCCACTGCTGCAAAAAAACAAAACACAAAACCCAACAAAAAAAGAGAAGAAAAAATGTTTTACCCAGCAAGCCAGGCAATTTTCCACTTGACCTATAAGAAAACAACCTGAAAACTCCTTTGCTACTCCTTGTCTCTCAGTGCTGTGAGGACACAGCCTCACAGGCTGCTCCAGCTCCAACTGGGACAAAATTTGCCATTTAACCCCCTGTCTGTTCCTTCTCTCCTGAACCCAGCAGGAGCCTCAGCTGCAGCCCTGGGTCCCCACTGCACTGCTGGGATGATGTTCTGGGCTCCTGGCTGATCCCAACGCCCTGATCCAGGGTTTGATTTCCTGCCAAGTAGCTTCCCTTTTTAAGAAGATGCTTTTTCTTTGTCTGCTGTGCAAACACCCTTGGAGCTTTCACTGGGAAAGGTCACGGGCCTTTTCTTCAGGAAAAACCAGGTTTCCTGAGGTATTTTGGCCATGAGATGTGATGGCTCGAGCTCAGGGCAAAGTCTCAGTGCTGCTCCCCCCATGAGGCATCAAACAAGGATGGAAATTTACGTCCTGCTGCCTGAAACAGTAGGAAGGAATTAAAAAGTCTCAGATTGTACAATTTGAAAATTGTATCTATTTAGGTTTTGAACACAAGTATATCTTTTTTGGTTCTTCCATATGGTTTAAGTTCGGCAATACTAAACATCTGTCTGTTATTATTATTTATATATTGGTATTACTATGAAACAATGTTTCATTCTACACAGTTTTCTATATAATTCTTTTGGCTTTGTAAATGCTGAGACAATGCTAGAACTAAAGAATCCTAAACCCAGTCTGCTGTGTGCTGAGCAAAAAATTCCCTTCTGTCCCAGTGCTCAAGGTGGAGAAGACTCTGTGACTAGAAAAACAATTAAACAATAAGTCTTCTTTTACCACAGTGGCTGCATTTCTAAATAAATACGAATGGTTGCAACAGCTCTTTAATTAAGTTTATCTGGAAAAGCAGCTCAGTGAGCCATTACTTCCCATCCCCAAATGGAGGGGCTGGTTCTGTGAGGTGCCACGTCCTTGTCTCTCCCAAAGTCAGCCTCTCACGAGCTCACACCCGCTGCATTCATGAAATCTCATTTTTCTTCAGTAAGTGTTGTCAAGGAAACCTTCCTTGGGGCCTTGTGATCCACAGCTCCTTTCCCAGCATCCCTCTCCCCAGCACAGAGGTCAAGAGACTAATTGCACAGGAGGTCTCTGTTTGTCACTGGGTCTCTCAGGCGTCTTTGGTCACTCTGGCCACTGCACACAATGTGCCCCATTCTCTGCTCCTCTGCTCTGTTTTCTCCCCAGAAGCTGCTGAAACCTCTTCTATTCACACAGACATTAGAGAGGCCTCCAACAGCAGGGCTGATACCTTGAAGTCATTTATATTTCACAAGAAAACTGTGCTGGCCCTGCCAAAGGGCCCCACAGGGCAGCAGGGAAAAAGTCAGTCATGGTCCCACACCAGGTCACTCCCTGCAGCAGGGCCTGGCTGCTCCTGGGCATCACACTCCAGCAAACACAACTTTTAGCCTGCCTTGTGCCACATCCAAGGATCAGGACTTCTCCCAGCCCAGAACCATCCTGTGCAGAGCCTGGGCAGGAGTAACACCCTCCCTGTGTTCACCACAACTTCTCTGCTGAATTCTGGAGCATCCTGCTGTTAAACATCCCAGTGCTGAGCCCTCACCTCCTCATTCACCCTGGCCTGGCACCTCTGAGCTCTGAGTTCTCCCCTCCCAGCATCATTCTGTGTGTGGGCAGTGATGCTCTCAGGAGTTCCACTGCTGTGACCTTGAGCCCTGAGCTTTCTGCTGCCAAAGCCTCCCAGAAACATCTGAGCTGCAAAGATGTGTCATTATTCAGTCCCACATGTCCAAGTGCTGCTTAGCATTCCAGGGAAGGCACAATCCTGCTGAACATAAGGGATGAGACTGGCACTGAGAGTGCAGAAGGCTGTTTTTGTCTGGAGCTGAGGCTCTGGGACTGAGGTTTCCTGAGTACATCTTAGAACCACCAGCTCTGCTCAGCTGAAGACATGGGCCATGCACAACAATTCACAGACCCATGGAATCCTTTAGGATGGAAAAACCTTTTAAGATCACTGAGTCCAACTGTTCCTCAGCACTGCCAGGGCCACTACTACACCATGTCCCCAGGTGCCACATTTGAACATCTTTTAAATCCCCCCATGAATAGTGACTCCAACACTGCCCTGGGCAGCCTGTTCCAATGCTTGACAACCCTTTTGGTGAAGAAATTGTTCCTAATAACCACTCTAAACCTCCCCTGGAACAATTTGAGGCACACATCCAAGCAAACCTCTTAAGCCTTTTTACTCCAAGTGTTGGACTGTGCCACAGAACTGGCAAAACATCAGGAGCTGGCTGTACTTTTTCTAGCAAAACACCACAGCCCATTGTCCCTGCCCCATCCACAGGTGCTCTCTCCTGATCCACAACCTTCTCAACAGGGTGATCAGCAGGACAGAGAATTAACTGAGATTCTGAATGGGGCTCAGAGTCCTGGGAAAAAGACTGCTTCCCAGGAGGAATGCTTCAGGAAAATTATTGCTCTGGATTGGTTAAACTTCTAAATCAGGGTCAGTCACATTTCTGATGAGCTCGTGCTCTGTACCCCTCACAGCCTCTGGCCTGTTTGGTTTGATGGATCCCATCTCCTCTTGTGGCCCAGAGCCCAGGGATGCAGGCAGCACTGGATGTGGGAGCTGCTGTGTTCCCTGTGCTCCTGCTCCTGATGGCACCTCAGCTCTGCACTCTGATTGCTGATTGCTGAGAGCAGCAATCAGGCTAAATTAATAAGCAGGTGCCTTTGTGATCCAGGCAGAAAAGCACTCTGACAGGAATGACAAACTTGTTTTATTTGCAACCTACGTCAACACTCCGACCTAAGTTTCCCAAACATAATTAAATTAATCCGTGGTGCCCACAATGTTCTCCCCTAAGCCACCCCAGTGTTTTTCTCCTCCCTCAGTTTCATGGCTCAGCTCTGAGTCTCCAGCTTTGGGACATGGGGAAGAGGCACTGGGGTGAAGGGGGTGTGACTGCATTTACAACAGACATAAAACCCAGTGAGTTCCTTCAACAAGTGCCTGACATTTTTGTCACCCAGATGCCCAAGCTCAGGCTCCACACTCCTGGCTCTCCCTCACCTGTTGAAGAACTTGCTGAGGTATCTTATCCCACCTCATGCTGCTGAGCCTGGCCAAACATCCCAGCTGCTCCCCCAGACAGCATCCTGGCATGGCTGACAGCTCCAGCTCTGGGGGAAACTTCTCCTACCAAGAGCACAAATTTCCCCGTTACATGAAATAATATCTATGCAATGTGTGCCATTAACTCAGCAGCCATTTCCCTCTGGAGATCTGCTACCAGTTATGAACCCATGGAAACACTCCAAAGGTTGTGAGGCAGAGCAGTGCTGGAGATCAGCAGGAATTTAATTTTCTAATAGAGAGATTTATTCCCTACCAACAGGGCTTTATATTGTGTGATCCCTGCCTCTGCTCAGCCATGAAGGCTATCTGAAGTTTGGGCTTGTTCCCATGAAAGGGATGCAGGGAAAAAAAGTGAAAATACTTGAAAATTATCCAAGGGCTTGTTGTGTTCAGGGAATATAACCTATATTGTTTTGACCTGCTATCCTGGGCATCATCTGGTTAGCTAACAGGGAAGGGAAACCATTGACAGGTCTGGCAGAGAAGGCACAAGGCTGCCCTGAAGCACTGCTTGGGCCAGCACTGCCCAGCCTGCCTTCTCCTGATGCAGCCCTCTGGAGTCTCCTGGGTGTGGGAGCAGCAGAGTGCAAAGAGCTCAGAGATCCCATGAACTCTCAAGTGTACAAGAAAGACTTTAAATTATTCAAGGGTCTGGCCAAAACTCTCAGTGTGTATAAAGCCCATGAGACACCAGCTGGACTCATCCAGTTTAGAAAAAAAATTCTCTCTCTCTTTGCTATTTTATAGGCACTTACTGCAAACTGCAATTTTATTTCACTGCTGTTTACCCCAAAGCTGAATTGTGGCTGTAAATACACCACTGGCAGTTTCCCCAAGGGAGCAGTAACTCTTGCTTCAGGCTCGAAAAGCCAAGCTCAGTTTTCCCTCTGTCCTGTCCACACACAGCCTACGAAAGACTCGCTGTGACCAAGTGACACTGAGACCACCCCCTGCTTTTGGCTTTATCAACAAAAATGTTCACTGGTGTCCCCTGCCAGTCTAATTCACGGCTGGCACCTCCTCTTCAGGAAGGGTCAGCTGTGGCCTGAGTGACAAAAATGCCTTTCTGAAGGCAAAACACCTGCAGAAAGCCACCTGAAGCCCTTTTTTCTCATCCAGCAGCAGATGAGGGTGAGAATTTTTTGTTGGCCATGGAACACAGCCACCAAAGCACAAGTTTGTGTCACAGCAGCCCTCGCTCCACAGGATGCCCCAGCACATGGGGCAGATGTTCTCTGTGCTGCTGGACTTCTGCAGGAACCCTCCAGAGCCTTGTGAGCCACAGGTCCCTGCCCCGTCCCCTCTCCCTGCACCCACAGCTCCCACCCTGCTCAGTGCCTGCTCTCCCCCAGCTCCTCCTGCACATGGCACTGGGAGCTCCAGCAGCTGATCCCCTTAATTAGGTCACAAATGCATCACGTGTAAAACACTTGCACCAGCCAGATCCTCTGAAGGAAAAAAACACTCCAAGCCCTGCAACTGGGGTAAAAGCTCAGGAGAGGAAAAGACGCCAAAGCTGAAATAACTCTTCAAAACTTTGTCTGTAGGAGCCTTTGCTTCAGTTTCTGCTCGACAGCTGGGCTCCTGCTCCCTGACACTGGAGCTAAGTGGTAGCATTGCTTTAATTTCCTCTTGCTTCTGCTGCAATGCCAGATTGCTGGGATATTCGTAAACAGAAGGAATTTAATGAAAATTATAATTAGAGCCCCGCGGTGCTCTTGCAGGTCTCCTTTACACTGGGCTGCCTATTTACATTACAAATCAGGCTGGTGTCACTGCACAGTCTACAGCAAGGGAGGAGAATTCATTAAAAGGGAAGCGCAGGGTGAGTGAGAAATAGGGGGAGAGAGAGAGAAAATGATATTGTTATTATTAATAATCTAGGAAATTGGGATCTGCCACGGTCTTGCTGCAGCTTTGCTCCTCGAAGGAAAGCTCATCCTAATCAGCCTGAAGCAGGAGGGGACACAGCACCATCACCCTGAGAGTTCCATGGCAATTACTGTACAAATCACCCTTTTTTTCACAGAGTAAGGCTTTCTCACCCCACCAGGACACAGAGAAGCGCTCTTAGCACCTAGCTGTCAATTTGGGGGTGTTACGAAGACACAACATGAAGCCAAAAGAATGCAGTTCCCATTATTTTGCAGCTTTCCCTTTCCACCTGCCAGCAGCTCCTTATGATGCCTTTTACCCCCTGTAATGCCACGGGCAGCAGCTTCTGCTCCTTCCACCAAGCCCTCAAGCACAGCTGGGGACTGTCTGTCTTCCCATCTATGCAGTGAAATTAGGAATAACAACCTCATTTTACACAGAGGATTGCTGGAAACTTGGGTCCTGTTTGTAAAAAGCTTCTGCAACATTCCACACCAATAATTCTGCCTCAGCACTAACAGCATCTTCATTGCCATTGTGGGTTTTTAGACACCCACCTGCCCGTGGTGGCAAAAAGAGAAGCCTTGGGAGCTTCCCACAATGACAGCAGCACCAACCCTAACCCTCACCTTTCCCTTCATGTCACATTCTCAACACAGAGAGGAGAATTCCCCCTGTTCCCATGCCTGCATCCCCCAAATGAGAAGCTGGAAGTATTTTAGGAGCTGGGCTGCAAACAGGCCAAGTGGTTTGTTTGCATTTCATCCACACTATCATCATATGAAGTGACCCATACTGTGACAGCTGGGTTTTAATCATCACCAGTCACACTGATGTCTGTGCTTTGCCCAAAAAAAAACCCCAACAAAATCCCAACCAAAACACAAAAATGTGTTTATATCAGTTAAAAAAGAAAAAAGACAAAATGAAAAATTATAGTTGAAAAAACATGTAGCCATTTTTCCAGCTGAAATATAAATATCAGTGAAGAAATACTGACCAACCCTCCCCTAATGAATGTACCAGCAAATTTCCAGGCCTGTCATCAGAGCATGAAATGAAAAAGAACTGGGAAGAAAATAGTATTTTGGACAAGAAAAACATTTAGCAGTTCAGCTTCTGGTTCCAGTAAAATGCTTCTGACAGGAAGAGTTTTAAATTGGAACAAACAGGAAAACAACGATTTTGTTCAAAACAGGGACTGTCAGAGGCTTCCAGGGTATTGCAGGAATTTTCCAATAACCACAATCCCCACAAAGAACTTCCATCTAATAAGTGGATAGAAAATGAATCAATCATCATTGATTTTCATCATCTGATTGCTTCTCTGGAAGAAAATCAGTCCTACTTAAGCAATTGATTCGTTACCTTAGCAATTACAGGTAAAATCCCTGGCTTTCCCTGCCTCCCTCAAGGCATACAAACTAGGGATATTCTAGTTTTCCAGCCGTTTCAGGAGGCAGAGAAATTTTATGTGATCAAAGGTGAGTTCTGAGCTGTCACCCACATCTCAGGAGTCACCAGCACCCTCAGCATGGTCCCTCAGAGGTGAGGAAGGCTGAGCACCTCCTGGGCTCCTTCCTCAGCTCTACCTCCCCACCAGCATTGCAGGCTGCAGAGCAGAACCCCAGCTCTATTTCCCTCAAATAAAAGCAAGAAAACAGCAACACACAAAGTGCTCAAACAGATTAATCAAGTACATATCTAAACAGGGAGGTGGCAAAAGGTTCAGGCACGATTTGAGGCTGAAGATGTGCCTCTCCCTTCCACGGGTGATGGAGTAGTTTGGGAACTGCACTCCACTCTGGGCAGTCATGGGAGGGTGAGAGCACAGGTCTGCTGCAAAACAGTCTGAGTGCTGGGAATCAGGGCTCCAGGGTGGATTTTCTGTGATTTACAGCTTGAGAGTGGCTGTGGGGGAAGTCACAGTGGTTTTCTCATGCCCACTGTCCCCCGCACTGCTGTGTTTCCTGCTGTACTTGAGAGGAGCTCAGCAAACCCAAAGATTCTCATCAGGGATTCATCAGCAGTACAGAATCATGCTGAAAACCCACTGAGGTTTACCAAATTCTCCCAGTGGCACTGATAGCATTGACCACCTCACTTTTGTTGCTGCATGCCCTTTGTTTTTGCTCCTCAGCCCAAGTGGATGATGAAATGAGAGCCGTGACGTTCACTTTGATGGAGGGGAGCTGCTGCCTTTCCAACAGGGTAAATAGGGATTCAGTGCCTTTTAAAAAGCATTATTTTTAAAGGAAAGCCCTTTTGAGTGAGGGCTAGAATGGGGTTATTTTCCACATGACCAAGCACCAAAAGGAAAGCAGCAGCCCAGTCCGTGCTCCTATCGCCCTCCCTGAGTCACCCACTGGATAGATTTGTCACAAGGTGAAATAAGAGCAAGTCCTCAATTTATTATCATTTTCTACTTGTTCTCCTTAATGCAGTTCCTGCCAGGATGAGTTTGCTGTGGGAAAGTGGAATGAAACCAGGCCTTTCAGTTTGCTGCTAAATGGGACTGAGGGAAGGAGGCTTCCAGGGGGGAGGGAAAATCTTCCTCATTAAAAAGGGAAAATGTGCAAGGCAGAGTTTTCATCGGATGCTGCCCAGCCTCCCAATTAGGGTGGCTGGGACAAACAGTGGTGTTATTATATGTAACTGTTTATCCAGTGTCACTCAGCCATTGTTTAGTTTATGAGCATAATTTATCTCCTCTGTTGTGCTACCCAATTTGTTTGCATTTTCAGTCCACTCAAGTGTCTCTCTTTCATTGAATACATCTTTTGGCCTCCCACCAACCAACTCTCCAGGTTTCCAGGAGTGTCACACAATGGCCAGGCCCCTCCTGTGCTTCATTTTTTGCATGACATTTCTGTCCCCTTATTTCTGCCCTGCCCCTCCCCTGCTGCAAACTCGCAGCTCCTCAATGGCTCATGGTTTATTCAACAGCAAAGCTGAATTTCTCTTTTCCTTCTCTTTTTCCACTTTCCCCTCCTTTTGAACATAGAGGCTGGTCAATAGATGCAGCTCTGGCAGCTCTGGAGAACAAAGTTCATTTGCAGCAAATCTTTGTGATCGTGTTTCCATAGGGCAAGAGTTTGGTGACCCTGAGGGGGCTGAGTCCCAACCAGCAGCTCACCCATGGGGCCCCCACAGACTCTTGTGTCTCCTTTAGCCATGGAAAGGGACAAAGGCTTGTCCTCTATTAGCTTGTGACACCAAAGCTTCATCCACACCTCTCCTCGGAGCTGTGAGATGATTCCTCATCCCTGGAACAATGGCATCCTTAGTTTGCTCCTACTCCAAATTTCCTGGCCATTTTCCCCCCTCCAAGTCTTCTGATCTTCTTGCTTGTGGGTCTGAGAGCAAGGATTAGCTAAAATAGAAAAGTGCTAATCCACATTATGGAAATTCAAATCCTTGCTGTTACATTAAGTAACTTCAAGGAAATTTAATCTGGCAGGACTCGTAGGCGACTCCAGACAGTGACAACAACATCTGTGCATGGCCTCTTCCTCCAGCCTGGTGACACTGCAGCAGGAAGATGCAGCATTTTCCTCCTGACTGTAGCAGGACCCTGTTTCTGATGGGTTCTGATGAGCTCTCAGCCCTGGCCTATAGCTGAACCCGGGGTTTAATGCTTCATTCCCATTGAGCGTGCCAGGATTGGGATTCTGGGATTTCTGATTGAAAATCTGGACAGTGTCTCAGCACAAAACCCTGGAGCTCCCTCTGAAATGCCCTTTGTTTAGAGATTAGTGGCCAAAACTGGGAGTGAGGAATTTAACATGGCCAAGGGAGACTTCATGAGGAAAAAAAGTTGGCAGCCATGAAACCTGGGATACGCCTGATGCAAGGGAAGCATCCTACAGGACACTGCCCTGCCACCTCCTGTCACTGTGAGCTGCTCCAGAAATCCATCGTACTTGATTCACTCAACTATCCATTCAGTCTCAGTTCATGGATTGCAGAGCCTTTAGTGCACACCCATATATTTAGCACTGGGATAGTTCTCAGCAGTTCTAACAGCCCTGTCATCTAAGGAATAAAACAAAGAGCCATTATTCATCACAGGGGAGACACAGTCTTTATTGTCTGAAGCCACAGCTGAGTTTTTCTATCACCCTATCTATTCTTTCTCCCTGTCACACAACTCAGCTTTAAACTGTCTCAGTGGAGAGTCTCTCCAGAGCCTGGAGGCCCAAACGTTTTGTAGCTTCTCCCAGTGAAGTGCCCGGATAATGCTCTGTTGGACTGACTGCAGGGCTGACCCCAAGCTTGCAGGAGCAGGAAGGGGAACCTTTCCAGAAAAGCTTGAGGTGGACATTCATCTCTGCTAGGTCAGGAGTAAAAGCCAGGCAGGGTTATTTAAAGATATGGGGAAGCACAGCTACAAGGAGAGATGGGTGGACATGAGTTTTGGGCACTGATTGTACCCAAGAGATCTGGGGTTTGGCCCTGGCCTGATGGCAGAGCTGTGCTGACTGTAGGACACACCAAGCTGTGCACATCACCTGTCCCAGCCTCCCTGCAGCCCTCCCAAACAGCCTCAGGGTTTCCTTGGTGGATCTGTGTCTAGCACACAGCTGGAGGAACCAGTCTGGTCCTCTGGATCTGGATGTGTGGGGATTAATACCTTGGGATCTAAGCATGAACCACCCTCCATCCTGCTTAGCATCTGCCCGACTTGCTCTGTGCCTCTGGGAAAAGCAGGCCAGATTTAGGGCCACACGACTCCCTCAGGCCAGATTTGGGGCCACAAGACCCCCTCAGGCCAGATTTAGGGCCACAAGACCCCCTCAGTGGTGCAGATAAGCTTATTAAATGCAAATGAAGCAGCACCATTCAGAGAACCAACTACATCATGGTCTCCTCAGGTATGAGGAGAATTTGAGGCTGTGCCTGTGTCAGCACAAGGCAGGACAAGGAGTAGAACAGATCCCTCTGAGAAGGGGCTGTGCAGGGGCTCTCACCAGCTGTTTGCAGTAAGGCAAATTCACCCTTCCCTTGGATGTCTCTGCTCAAAATAATGAGATGGGAAACTTGGAGACCCACAGCAGTAAAAAGTGTCAGACATCTGAAAAAAAAAAATTGCACTTTCCCAGTTTTTTTAATTTGTTTTAAGGTTGGCAATCACATCTCCAAGCATCCAAGCTCACTTTTCTCCACATGCTCAGACAGCAAAGGGCACAAAACAGCCTGTGAACTCCCATCACACTTCTCCCAGCACCCACTCGGCTCCCTGCTGAACAGCCAGCAATCTCGCAGGCTAATTAGCCAAACGGTATTCTGCACATATTTAGCATTTCTGAGTAATTAGGATAATCAGATTTCTCCCCTAATTCTGTACATCCACAATACAAGCAGGTGTATTGCCTTTCCCACAATGATATCACAAGCAGAGTGTTGTCTGCCCGAGCCAGGGGTGCCAGCAGCCTGTCAGGGCCCATTCCCATCTCCCACATGGAAATCTGCTAAAGCATTACCAGCAGCCACAGGGAATTGGGAGCTGGGTTTGTGTTGGCTAAGCAGTCAGTACTTCAGACATTCATGCAGGTTATCTAAAAGCACAGTCCTCAAATCTGGCCAGGGATCTGGATGTTCCCTTCACCCCCCCAGGGATCAGCTGTGGGAGTTGTTTTGTGCTGCAGTTGAACAGCAGGTGTTTGGCCCAGAACCTCAGAGGTGTTTTGGGTTCTGAGGAGGTTCTGGGAGTCTGCCCAAGACTCAGGACTCAGGTCTTGGTCGTTCTCCATGAGGTTCATCAGCCCATGGGCCTGGTCCTTGTCTCTGTGAACCTGTGAGCTGGCAACCACTTATCTCTGGTCTGTGCCACTTCCAAGGTCTCTTGAAATGAATGACCTTAAATGAAGGTCCAAGACAGCCAGGCCAGGCCAGCTGTTTCTTGTCCTGCTGAGGTGGGTCTTTGATTCAAGAGGAGTTTTTCCTTTAGCCAGCTTCATTCAGTAATTCCTTCTCAGGGAAGCAGAAAAATTTGGTTGGTTTTTTTTACGTGCCCATGAGTACATCCTGATACAAGGAGATTTTGGATGTGGTGCCTCCACCAAAGTGGGAGTTCTTAAAGGAGTTATCAGAAGGAAAGGTTGCTCCCAAGCCCCACAAAACAGAGTTACACTCTCCCAATATCTGGACTATAGCAGTAATATTAAACAAAGACCCTGCCACATTCCTTCCACAAAAACACCATCCATCTACTGAGCTTCAGGTAGGGAAGAAGTTTGCTTGGAGACCTTAGAGTAGAACCCAGTATAGTCTCAACCCAAAGAAGCCATTTCTAACATGCAGGACAATGCTCTTGTTGTAGTACTGTAGAATAACATCCAAACTCCCTAAATATGAACAACCCTAAGTAAGGCCAGGACTTAAGATTCCTCCTGATCTCCAAGTAGGTCAACCATGCTGGTGCTGAAATTGAGCTCTGGTTACTACTGAGGTAATGTTCAGTGGAGCTGGAGATAGACAGTGACAAACTGTTAATTGTGGGGAGCCTGTTTATCCATGATGGACGACCACAGCACTCAGAGCACGCCATGCAAGGCTACACTCAATATTTTGTAAGCTGTGTGCGGGCAACAAAATGCTCTATCCCCTTCTTTAGTGTCCCCTATCTCACCTTCCTGTTCAGATGAAATGGTGCTCACAGATTAACTATCCCCAGGGAACAGCACTTGGAAAATATAAATCAGCACCAAATGCTTTAATGGGTCCAAGGCTGTTGTCAGGGTCACCACAGACACAAGACAGGTCCCCAGTCCCCTGAGAGGTGTCACAGGAGACATCGTCCCAGGTTTTGTATATTTGCTGTAATTGTGTATTTATCTGAGCACCTGAATCCATTTTTATAAGGTCTTAGGACTTCTGGAGAAATGAAACTGAACTATCCTCAGTACTGTTCAGCTCTTGCTCTTTTCTCTTAGACCAGTTGGCCAAGTGCTCACCAAGGAAGGACAGAGTGTGTCCTGTATCATTCTGATCTCAGGTCAGCGATGTCCCAGGTCACAGGGATGGCACAAGGACAGAGGACAGCACATCCAGCCCTCCCACCCCACTGCTGGGCACTGGGATGGCTCTGCTGCTGAAACAGGGGGCAACCTGTGCTCCCACACTGCTGAACATCAGGGCTGGGCACACATCTGTGTGCTTGCCCCACTGGTTCAAAAGAACACAATGAGTATCCTGGTCTTCTTGAGTTTTGAGCATTGGAGGGAAAAAATGGAGGGAAAAAAAAAAAAGAGGAAAGAGGGAAAAAAGCAGATATTTTGCTGGCCAGAGAGAGCCCGGGGAGCAGGTGGGAAGCTGCCTGCAGGGCTGGCCAGTCGCTGAGAGGTGGCAAAGGGAGCTGGCACAGCAAGTCCTGACGTCTGCCCGCCTCGGGCAGGTGATGAAGACAAGCTGTTGCCTCAATTCCCACAGTATATTTCCATTAGGCCCAGGCAGATGGCAGCTGAGGTCACTGCTTCCACACCATCATCCTTTCAGCCCAAAGGTGTCAGGGAATCTGACATCTCAATTATTAAACCTGGAATCACCCAAGCAGCACCTGATGGACGATGGGGGAAAGGGGATCAGAAAAGCTGAGCTCCTGATTTCCATGAGTTCTCACCTTTCAGAGAAAATCTGGGATGTGTGTTTCCCTGATAAACAACATATTTGTGTCCAGCGTTCTGACACAAAAGCAGCTGTGCTAAGAACAAGCCACAGACACCAGGAAAATGGCAATTAAGCCCTTGTGGAAACTAGACCAAAAAGCACCCCTTGGAAAAGACATTTGATGTTAATGAGCTACAGCAAAGTCAAGGGAGGAGATATTGATCTTGCCCCAGCAGAGATCTGCTGCTCGCTCCTCCAGTCTGTGAAGCCTCAGAACACAGAGCAACATAAGATTTCTGTTCTTCACAAGGACTCTCAGATGTGGGGCCAGGGCTTGGCTAAGGCAGGAGGAGCCAGAGCAACACCACCATTGACTTTTCTGTGCTCAAGGTGAGGCACAATTCTGACACGCTGGTGAGAAGCAGCAACTCTGCAGAAACATCATCTCAGAGATTTCTGCCAGGTTTTTCAATCATTTCAGTTTCTCTCCTCCCTGTTATCACCACCTACTCTCCTATTATTACTTTACTACTACTGATTCTCAGCTTTTTACTCCTGTTAATCCATACTTTTGCAATCCCTACTATTATCCCTGGCAAGGAGAAGGTGAAATAAGATTCTGACTCTTACCAAAGACCAATAAGCAAACGAAGCAGAAGTCGTTTATTCATAGCCTGAAATCTCATGAACTTTAAGGTACTATTATGACTCTGGAATGATTACAAAATATCTCAGATTCCAACTTCCACAGGGCGTTTATTCATTGAGTTTCCTTCTGCAACAAAAATACCCCAAACCACTGTGAGCAGATGAGTCACTGCAGCAAAGCACCACCCAAACCTGTGCTTTCCCTCTGAGGCTTTTTCTCCTTAAACCCACCATGAGCTGGGTTTGGGGGAGACATGATGATGTCAGAGATATTTGAAAGGTGAGAACTTCCAGGGTGCACAACCCCAATGTAAAAAAAAACAAACCAACTTCTTTTTGGGGAGACTTCTCAATTTTTTTCCAAATCTTTTTCAAGCTTCTGTAAAAGTTTAGAATATTTGGGGTTTGGCGCAATAAACACCACCAGAATTTTCAGCAAACATTGCTAAATGCCAGAGTATTTTTTTTCCTTTTTTTTTGTCCAGAAATGTCTTTGTTTCCCTCCTCGTGTTCTTCAGACAGGGAAGGGGTTGAAGAACGTGCTGCTTTTGAGACAAAAGTTTCCATTTGGTTGAAAACTCTCTTTCTACCAAACTGAAACATTGAGACGCAACCTGTGCAGTTGGGAGTGCTCATCACATCTACTGCAGGAGGAGTGGGGACAAAGGGAACATGAAATCACAAATTATCCCTGGTTTTGGGAGGGGTTTTAACAAGAAAGAAAGGTTCAGTTCTACTGACCTCAGACCCAGGGTTTTGTTAATGGGAAAAGCAATGCTACAGCTGGGGCACTTGCTGCTCACTGGATAATATGCATTTTCGTAAGTGCTCAAAAAGCAATGGGCTAGTCCAGGGTTTTCCTGGAGGAAAAGAGATCACAATCTGGCCTTTGTTATCCAGTTTGTTCTCCAAGAGTTCATACTTGAGGGCCCCCGGAGCAGATTCTTGGAAAAGCTCCACTTTGCACCCCAGCCAAAATGATCCGAGTTTCCATATATTATTAGCACACAATGCAGCAACGTCAGCTCCCTTAACCCCACACCAGCCAGAGGGAGAGGGTCCCCATCAGGGAAAACCAGCTCCTTCTCTTCTGCTGCTGAGAGGAAAGGGGGAAGCCAAAAGAGGAGAATGTGATCAGGAAAAATCAGAGTGGTCAACAAAGACATTGTGTCAGCCGAAATAAAACCCCAGTCCTCCAAGGAGAGTTGACTTCAACACCGCCCTGCCCTCAGCTGCTTTTTTGGCTTGGCTTTGGCCAAATTTCATTCCTGGTCTGAGTGGGTTTGGTTAGAGGACACAGTTCCTGTGAGTCATCTGCAATCTCCAGCACCACCATAGGAAAGGCGGATGTGGGGAGCCAGGAGACCTGGGCACGTCTGAAACACAGACCCCAAACTGCTCCTCCCTTGTTCTTCCCTTCTGCTGCAGTCCACCGGCTCCAGCTGCTCAGGAAAAATGGGAGAAGAAAAGAAAAATCTCATGCAAAAATTCAACTTTTTGTAAGAGAAGCTCCACCACTCCAAAATTAAAAATGTTTGCCAGCACAGCAAACATTTGCCAGCACATTTTTGACTTTTCGCCAAAATATTCTGGCCAAAACTTGGGAGAAAAAGTCAGGATTGTCTATGGAAAGCAGATACTTCTCATGAAAATATTCATTTAGTCAAATCCCCAGGTTTCTACTGAAAGTCAGCTTCAGTGGAAAATGCTGACGAGCTCTATTATTGGCACAGCTTTAATTTTCCTTTGTCTGGAACAGACACGGAGAAGACAGCATCTGTCAAACGTAGTCTTTAGTCTTACGTTATTATTTAGCCTGGAATATTGTTCAAGGACTTCAGGATAGTTTCGAGCCATCACAGAGCTGGGTGCTGTGCACATCCACCAAAGATGGCCCTTTCCCTGCAGGGGTTAGAATTTAAGCATAAGCCACGGAGAAGATAAACAGCTGGGGAGAGCACAAGGTAATTTTGGAGGGGTCCTGAGCAGCGTGATGAGCAAAGGGACGCTGTGCTTCCCCTTGCACCTGCTCTTCCCCCCAAGGCTTTGTGCTCAGCCACATGGCAGCTGTGCAGGCTCACAGCTCCCTCAGGGCAGCCTGACTCTGCCCTGGCTCCAGAGGCAGCTACAGAGGAGGGGAGAGACGAATCCTGCTCTCCTCTCCCAACCTCCAGCCCAAATGATCCCTGGGATGAAGAGGAGAAAGCCAAACAAGTCATTTCTACAGCCGCAGTCCTGTCTCCTCCTGTCCCTGGAGAGGGACATGCTCTGCCACCCTCCCCCTTGCAGCCCACATGTGCTGAAGGGTCAGTCAGACAATCAGGATCACAGAATGGTTTGGGCTGGAAACCTTAAAGATCATCTCATTCCAACCCCCTGCAATGGGCAGGGACACCTTCCACTATCCCAGGCTGTTCCAAGCTCCATCCAGCCTGGCCTTGGAACATTCCCAGGGATGGGGCAGCCACAGCTTCTCCTCACAGAGGAGAATTTCTTCCCAATATCCAATCTAAACCTACTCTCTTACAATTAAAAGCCATTCACCCTCGTCCTATCACTGCATGCCCTTTGAAAAAAAAATCCCTCTATTTCAACTATTTTAACTCACACTTCATTTTTGCCCAGATGTGTCCTTTCCATGGCATCCACTGCCAGTCTGCCACACTCCCCTTCTGTCCTCACTCCTCACATGCTCTGCATCGTTTTATGCCTCAATCAAACCAATACAACCACTTCAAGAGAGTAGTTAAGAGAAAGATCTGTGCTGGTTTCAAATAGCTTCCAGAACTGGTCACCCTCTTCTGTAAGAGATTAAAAAGGAATCACTAAGAAAGGAGCGAGGCAGCAAAAGAGCACGAGGAATCAAATAAATAAATAAATACATAAATAAATGTATATAGTTACTTTTGGTTAGTCTCGATGTGCAGCCCCGTCCCAGGGCGCCTTGTTCTGTGCTCATTTGAAGTATTAGTCACTTTTTCCATTAGAAGCTGTTATTCTAGGGGGATTTATAATGTATCTGTAAAATTGTCTCCAGGCTTTGCTTGGCATCTGAGCTCTCAATCCATGGACAGAATGTAAAGAAACTACAGTTGTTTGATTTATAGGGACAGGGCATGAGGAGCGAGGGAATTTTTCCATGCTCAGTGGAAATAAATTCACACAGTGCCTCCGGTGCACCAGCACTTACTGCTCCAGAAAATTCACCAGTTGGGTGCAATCTCACACTGGCCAAGAGGAAAGCAGCAAATCAATGATTATTTAATATTTCCCTGCCTGAGACCCAGCCCTGGTCTGTGGTTCCTCACCAGGACCCACCCAGCCCACTGGTGGGTGTGACAGCCTCATTCCACTCGGGTTCTGAAATCCTGCCCTTGGCAAACCTTTTCCAATTCTAATTCCTACAAGGGGCATTTCTTAACTCACTACAGAGGTTCCCTGACAGACAACCTCATAATTTTTTCCTGGGGAGGCCTAGGGCTCATTTAAACTTTGTTCTTGTTCCTTAATATGCATCTGCCCAAAAGTTGGGAGGGATGAGGAAGGGCTGGTAGGTGACAACAGCTCCTGGGTGGCAGTGGTGTTTGGGCAAAGTGGGAATGGGGAGGTGACAACCCCTTTGGGAGTAAAAAACCCTGGAGAAACACCCCAACACTTTGCTGATGGTCCTCCTCTCTGCCATCCATGGAGGCACAGATAAGCCCTTTTGCAGGGTAGCTCTGACCTGGGCCAACTTTCACCCAAACTGCTGCTGGAGGTAGGGCTGGACCGGGAAAAAGGCAAGAATTAGGGACAGGGATGCACATCAGGACAGAGGCAGGGAGAGCCAGAACCTTCCTGTAGCTTCCCCGCAGCACCACTCAGCAAAGCACCGAGCCTAACGTGGACGCTTCAAGGAAACAATAATCTGAAATTGGAACACGGCAAATTATTTATTCAAACTACAGCCTTCCCTCCCCCCCTTGATTAGCAAATCGCTGGGGAGTCAGCCCTGATTTCCTTCAGACAGATGCAAACTGCTCTCCTCGTCTCCCTGTGCCACGAGGCTCAGCCCGTGGGGGGCTGAGGAGCTCGTTGGTATTCACATTGTGTAGCAGCTCCTTCAATTCACACGTTGTTCTGTTCTCCGGCTGGAGCACAAACTTTTTCTTTGGGAACACACACTGCAAATGATGAATTTGTTTGTTTTCTGCCTTTTTTTTTTCTCTTTTTCTTTTTTTTTTCCCCAGGGAAACATTTAGACTGCAGTGTGCAAACACTTCCCCACACGCTCACTCAACTTCTTGCAGCTAATAATAAAACAATCTATATGAAGCATTGCAGTTCAGATCCCTGATTTGAGTTTTTTGGGGGGTTTTAATGTTTCCATTCATCATTTATATAAAAAGCCCTGTGAAGCTTTGAGAACAGACATTAGAACATGTAATAGATCTCAGGGGTGTGCTGTGGAAGTGAAGTGGGAGATCCCAGCACCGAAATCCTCTCCCCACTTAAGTCAGAGGCAAAACGTCCACACAAGAGCCAGAATTTCACCCCTGGGACTTGGGCAGTGGGAGACACAGAGCTTGGCAACAAACAGGGAAGGCTGTGAAGGGTTCAAAGTATCAAATGAAGCTGAGCAGAGACCCGAGAGGAACAAAGGAAGTTCACGTCATTATAATTTATTGATGATCTTGGCCTGATTGCTTCAGTGTTTTGTCTTAGCAGAGCCCAGCCTGGGCAGCAGCAAGCCCTGCACGTCACTTGGCCGTGCGGATGTGGAAGTGATGTGATGATTTACAGACAAAGTTAGCTTAATTAAATAATAAAGTAAATAAAAAAGCACCATGCTGGATCTCACCCTCACCCAAGCTCTTGCTGGGAACTGGCCAGGATCTCCTGACCTCACCCCCCTCAGAGCACAGCTCCAGAAATTCCCTCACCATAGTTCACATTTTTCCAGCTCCACCAATTCAACCAGCAAGTGCCATGGGAAATCGCTATGGCTGAGGCATCCAAACTTGCTTAAGAATGAGCCAAACTGATTCTTTTCTTCAAGGAGGAGGGTCTTAAGGAAAATAAAATGCTGGGGGTTCTTTGTCCCTGTATCTTGGATACAAGAAAACTCCCACGCTTGTCAGAAATCAGAACAGCACCAGTAGCTCAAGGCTTTTTCTTTTTCTCATTCCCCCCCTTTTTCTTTCCCCCAGTGTACTAGTGTGTGCTGAGAGCAGGATGACACAGTGATGGGTTTAAGAGACAGTGAGTGCTGAGACGCCAATTTCCAGCGTAATACAGGGTGCAGCTTCTTTCTTGTGTGATCACGGGTGAAAAATCAAAAGAAATAATCCAGGAGACTAAATACACTCCGCAGCCATTCAACTCACTCATAAATATGCTGAGCAAGACGCTTTGTGCGAGAAAACCTCATCACTTCTATTCTGCATTTTGTTTAACCATGAGTCAAATCCTCCACACTCATCTTCCGATTGTACTAGTCTGGGTTCACAGGGGTGCATTCCCACCCTCTTCCCTTTCAATTTTAGGCTGGTGGGTATCATTTCAAAACTAGCAGGTTCCCAGTTTTCCTCTCCCACCTTCAGTCCTGTGTCTGCTCCCTGACTCTTTGCAGAAAAAGAAACGTTGTCAACAGCACCCAACTCCAAAACAAAGAGTTTTAACTAAACTCACCCCTTGGTACCAGCAAACAATTCAAAAGAACTTTGCAGGAAGCCTGCCCTTTCCGGCGCGCTGCTAACGCTCCAAAATAAAGCAAATTTGGGAGAAGTCAATGAAATTAAAGCCCTAGATGCTGTCATTTCCTTTTTAAGGCTGGAGGAGCCCTGGAGCCCATTAGCTATTGACAAGAAGGGGACCCTCCTGATCCAGGCTGGATGCGCAGACACTCAGGGAACAACCAGACCTTTGTTTATCCTCTATGCAGATGTCACAGGGACCGGGAACCCGCACCCAGCAGCGACCAACCCGTGCCCACCAGGGACCGCACTCTCCGCACACTGGGAAGTTTATTCCTAAATAAACATATGCATATTAATACGCACATTCTATCTAAGCACTTCATCCCGAGGAGGTTTGAAATAATTCCTTCCAAGCCAGCACAAATCCCAGCAGGGTGGGATGTGGGCGACCAGGGTGAGATGCAGGTGGACCTCTCCATGAAAGAGGCTGACGGTACCGCTGGGTTTTGGCACATAGGAAGTTTGGTTTGGTTTGCAACATCGTCACCGAGCCGCCGGGACTCCTCTCACAGAGTAATTTTCTTCTTTTTTCAGTTGTATTTTATAAACTCAAACTTATTAATTGAAAACTACTTTCTTTTTGTTATTTTCCCCCCCTTTTTTGAGTTTTAAACATCGGTAGATCCCCCCTCGGCGTAGCACAGCGTCCCCGGAGCGCAGCCCGACATCCCTCCACCTCTCTGCTCCGAGCCGAAGTTGCGGAGGAGCGCAGCCCTGGCCGGGGCAGCGGGCACCGAGACGCTTTTGTTCCCGGCCCCGTCCCGGGGAGCCGAACCCGCAGGTCCCCGCCGGCTCCCCGCGATCCCGAGCGCCTCCACTCACCAGCTGCAAAGTGCAGAGGAAGATGAGGGTGCAACGGCCGGTGCAGCATCCCATGTTCCCCGAGCAGCGAGGGCAGGGCAGGGGCAGCCCG
>JBBMKD010000067.1:8893045-8903241 GCA_037834095.1 Argya squamiceps | reverse complement strand
AGGCGGGGGCAGCTGCGGTGCCCCGGACAGGGCAGCCCCTCGTTTTTCTTTTGCCCGGACGCCTGAGCGACCGGTCCGTGCTGGGGCAGAGGGTTGTGCTGGCCAGGTGTGTGTGCAGGGCACGCGGTCTGTGGATTTCCTCTCGTCTTTCTACATATCCTCCCCCGTGCAGGTGCTGGCGTGTTCACCCTGAAGCCCTAAACTAACCTAAAATGCAATGTTTTTTACCCATAAAATTTGTCAGAGAGGGTGCACATGGAAGATAAAGTCCTAAAGGGCGATAAGACACGGGATCCTTTCAAATGCACGTTTGTGGGTTTTTAAAAGTATACTCTTTAGGATTTTAAAGTGTACTCAGGATTGAGAAGGAATCCCAGCTGACTGGGAGCAGAGGGATGTAGGAGAGCATCGCTCTACTTCCAAAAAGTGCTTCTATCTGGGCACCATGTACGCACCACTCGCTGTACCCTGCACCTGTAGAAAAGCAAGTCAGTCAACTTTAACTGTGAACAGCAGAGCAAACCCACAAGCACACAACCACCTCCTTTACGTGCCCGAGTCGTTGCCATTGCCTGCCCCCCCGAAGGAGAAGCAGATCCAGAAGGCGCGGCTGATGCCGGCCTCCCCTGTGCACACACCGGTGGCCGGCCTGAGGAGCAGGTCACACACCTCACGCTGTGACTGGGACAGACTTGCTGCTAAGCTCAGCACAACAGGATAAGAAGCTTTGGGAGAGCCTCATCTGGTGACAAGGTCGACTCTGCAATCCCCGGTGGCTCCAGCGTCTGCACAACAGTTTGTTCTGCCGCCTCTGGCTGTCCCTTCTTCTTCTGAAGCGAGTCAGGGTTTCATTTCTGCCTCCAAAGCAGGGTGGGACTCCCCACCAGCAGTGATCAGCTCCACTTTCATTTTAAATAAGCACAGCCCGCTGCTCCTTGCAGTGGGGTGAAAAGGAGGTGGCAGCTGAAATCATAGCAGCTTTATCATTTCACTCGAGGAAAACACTGCCTGCCTGTATTCTAAGGAAGCAGGATTGGTCCTCAAGTGCTAGGAATGTTTAAAACCTTATATTAACAACATTATTGTTATTCACATCAGCCACAGGGAGAAACAGAACAAACAAACAAAGTCTGAATACCTGAGATTAGAAGGCAGACTCTGAATTGATCACAAATCCTTCTGGTTTTAAATGGTAAAATATATTGATTATCTGACCTGTGCACTGTGCATAACCAAGGCATCAATTAATGCAGTCAGGTACAATAAAACACATTTTATTATAGGTGAAAGGAAAACACCCAGAGAAGAAACACCCAGAGAAGAAACCAATTTATTTCACCCAGAAAACTGTAGACTGAGGAAGCTTTGGCAGTATTCATATTCCCCAGAAGGTGGATTTTGAATGGAAAAAGCAAAGAAGCAAAGATCAGTTTCTTTTATCATGAATGCAGATGAAACATTCCTTACAAACTGCACTGGGAGGTCTCACTCTGCACTGTAGGGTCAGACAACTGACATCAGAATTAGAACAGGAGCTCAAGTTGGCCAAAAGCAGCCTGGGGTTAGGCTGGACTTGTTATGTGCTCTGGAAACTGCTGGGAACAGCAGGGAAAAGCTGGGACACAGCCATGCAGGTTAGAACCTGGCTTTTGTGCCAGTTCTTAAGGTTTTCTGCATGTCTTGTTCCACCTCCTGCTTCTAAAAACCTCCTGTAGGCATTGCTATTTTCCAGCTCAGTTGTACTGCAAAGGAGACACAGTGGGAAACAGCAAAAGGTATTGCTGCTGAAAGGCTAAGTTTGACAGAAATAGGATTTTTTTCCACCTGCACTTTTATCTTGATAAGCTGTGCAGAAAGCAGGCATGGCTTGGCTAGGACTCCACATGCCTGTGAAGGAAAACACAGACTTTCCTGAGCTTTTTAATAAGGGTGAGGCCACAGGAATAACACAACCCACATTTCAAAGAGAGACTTAAAACTCCCAGAGCCTGATATTACAATCTTCATTCATATGATTTATCTGTGTGTCTGATCATCTGAATTCCTGCATGAGTGCTGCAGGACCACATATCTACCTTGAAGGTTAAATTCATAAAACCAACTACAACTTTAATTTATCAAAAAAAGGAAAGAAAACCAAAATTGGTCAGTATCCTGAATTTTTTATTTCCTGAAGTATAAATTCACCCTCAGCTTTTGAGGGATGAAATGCTGGTTCAAGAGTCCAGTCTGAATGTTAAGAAGGATTTCTCCTGATTAAGGGGTTCTGGATGGGGTCTGAGGGATTCTTAGCAGGGATATTGGTGTGCAGGGATATGTGCACACAGAGCACGGCAATCACAGGCAGCTGCATCCCTCACCATCAGGAGAGGACCAAGGACAAAGAATTGGTCCAGCAGGTCATTACTGCAGCCCTCTCCAAATGTCAGGCCACAGGGATATTTAAGAGATCTTTGTTGTTTCTTTTGTCCTCCTTTAGTTCTTGAGGATGTCTCTGTATTTTAAGATTCTGATGCACATCCTGACTTCATGGAGGGAATGGAATCCCTCCATGGGATGGGGAACATCCTCAGGTTCAAATGATGCTCCAAAGGCTGAATGTCCCTGTTCTCAGTGTTTGAATCAGGAACCTCTCCCCATCCAAATGTATCCAGCTGCATTGCCAGGGGTGATTAACCTTAGATAGTGGGACCTTGTTATCACCTGTCTGATTACATCCAAATTTCTGGGAGAAGTTTGGCAGGTTTACTTTAGAAGAAATGAAGAAACAAAGTTAGCACACACACTTGAAGCAAAGCAGCAGTACCTCACCACAGCTTGTTATCTCTAATACCTGCAGCCTCCTTGCTCTGACAGATCAAGAGGAGCAGCAGAGGCTAAAAGTATTAGCTGGGGACGTGTCTCTTCACAGCCAAACCCTGTAATTGTCACAGCTGCTGAAGGCTGGAGATGGTCTTACATCCCAGGGTACCATGGGGTGCTTTATTCCACTCAGTTCATTTACATCCACCTCCTCTCCATTTTAATAACCCCAGCTGGGTCACGGTGCCTTTGCAGCTGTCTGATCAAACACAGCAGTGTCAGAGTGTTCCAACCTTTCCATCCACACCCCAAAGGCAAAGTGTGCCTGTCCCACTGCTCCAGGAGCTAATCAGCCAGCCCCCTCCCCTGCCCCAGGGCACACAGCAGCCTTCCCCAGGTGCCCTGTCACATCCTATTTCTTTGTCACGGTTAGAAGTAAACCCCACTGCCAATGGGCTGAGTGATGGCAGCTCAGCACTGCACACAGCAGGATTTCCTGCAGACACATCCAAAATGGTAACAGGGAAGTCTTCACAGGCAAGGTGGGTGAGCTGTGGAGCTTCCTGCCACAGGACACTGTGGAAGTTTAAAATGTACAATTGAATTAAGATAAATCATCTTCCTGCATGGGAAGAGGAAAGGGCTCTGTCCTGTCTCCTCCAGACTAATGTTGGGTTCAGGGAGAGGATCTAACTGCTGGTGATCCAAGGTTGCCTCCAGTCACCTTGGGCAGCCAGCTCTGGCTGTAAAAACTGGACTCTGATGTGTCCCATGTGTCTTATTGAAGACTTTCAACATAGAGAAAGACTACTGAATCAGCTCAAAAGACAGTATGAAAAAAAGGACAAGAACTCTTGACCTTCTAATTTTAAACTTGTAATTTTTCAAACCTGCCATTACCCTGGGCTAATAACTGCTGCTCTGGGACTGAAGCCAGCTGAAACCAAGACTATCATGGTAGAAGACCCAAGAGAGGTGGCAATAGCCCAGACATGTCCTTCTTCTCTCCAGAGGGACCAGAGAGGCAGAGGAGCCCAAACTGAGCAGCACCACAGTGGGACACCCTCAGCAGGCCATGGCCAGAAGAACTGCACACTGATCTTCCCCTCCTTTTGCAGCCTGGTGAATTAATTGCTGAGGAAAACAGCCTGGTGACAGCAAAGCACAATGTTTGAAAAATTGTTCTCAGCACTGCACAAGAAAGGAAAAATTCTCAATGACTTTTACACTTTGAAATGGTTTCCCAGCAGCCCAGGGCGATCTGTAAAATTCATCAGAACTGGTGTGTGAAATCTCTCATTTTCTCTCTGATCCCTGTGAAGTCTCCAATGTTGGGGGGAGGCAGCTCCTAATCAGGGCTTTTTGGTACTTTTACACCACCATCGTCTGCATTTCACATTTGTAATTCTCTAATTTTAACTTGCTGAGCTGCACAACAAATTGTCATCACTCTTTGATGAGCAGGTGGAGAATGGCAGAGGTAGAAGGCAGATTCCCCAAGTTCTCTGGTACATCAGAGTAACAGCAAGGTGAACAATTTGTCCATATCTGGCTGATGCAGCTGCCTTGTTTCTGTGATCAAGGCCTGTATGAAGGAAAGCTGACTGGCATCGTTCCTCCCCTGGATCAAACACACCAGCAGCACCCATTTACCTCTATACTGGAGTCAAGGTTCAAATTCACCCTTTTACAGATTTGCTAATGTAGTAATTCTGCCATAACATCCCACAAACAGCCTCTCACAACCCCCTTTTTTTATTTCTCCATGGCTATAAAGGAAGACCACTGAGACAGACACACCCTGGAAGCTGCCAACATTTTTGTTAGTCTGAAGGGGTGCCTTGTGCCACCTCACCCGAGCAGCAGCACTGAAAATCCTCCCTCATCCACTGAAATTCCCCACCTGTCCTAGTCTGGAGACCAAAACCATCTAACTACTGCTGAACTTGAGAAAGGCTGCTTAGACTAGTCTTGTAGTAGCTCTGGGGATGGCATGTGCAGGGATAGGATCCAGGGAACAGCATGGAGTTGTGCCAGGAGAGGTTTAGGTTGGATATTTGGAACAGGTTCTGCCCCCAGAGGGTGGCTGGGCATTGGAACAGCTCCCCAGGGAAGTGATCTTGCCTCCCAGACTGGCAGAGCTCAGAGAGTGTTTGGACAATGCTCTCAGGGACATGAAGTAATTGTTCTGTGCAGGGCCAGGGGCTTGATGGATCTTTGTGCCTTCCAACCGAAGATATTCTATGATTGTATGTCAGCATTCCTGACAAAACAGGCAGGGCCTGGAGCAGAGAGGAGGCAGTGCCCGAAGGGTTAAAGCCTGCAGGAAAAGCACAGCTGACACCCCAGCACCTCAGCCATGCAATCCGAGTAGCTGGCATGATTGCAGCCACATTTCCAGCCGCAGTTTCACTAGGCACTGTGACGAAGGAGTAATTCAATGCAGCTGCCAAGGTCCCTGGGTATTGATACCAAGTGATTATTCAAGGTTTCCATGCAACAGTTGCATTTCTCAAATGATATGACAAAAAAGAGAGCCTGAAGGGTGAGAGCAGTCTCCAGTTTCGGGCACTGGCTTAGGGTGCCCTCAGTTAGAAAAGCTGCTTCCCCATTTGCGTAGGAATCATTTTTTTCCTCTCAAATGATTACAAACTTCCCCGAGCCAATTTAACAAGCCTCAAGTGATGTGATGGAGAAGAAATCAATAATGAGTTTCTTTCAGCATGTCTCTTGAAGGACATCTGCAGCCATGTGGGTGTGCGGTGTCAGGAGCCGGCGTTTGTGAGTCCTGCCCCGAGGAAGGGATGGAACATGCAGTCCAAAGATATTCCAACACGTACACACTCAAACCCAGCTATTTTTCTGCTGTGTTTTCAGTGATATTCTCTCCAATCCCAGCCAGGGAGAGCTAATGCGTATTAAGAAGTCAGCACTGTCAGGTGCCACCAGGCTGAGGGAGCATTTTTTACACACATTTACTTAAGAAAGACTTAATTGCCTTGGAAATAAGCCACTTGAACCAGCCTCCCAGAGTTCATTCTGAATATCCACAGAGTAGATTCAAGCAGCACTTCCAGGCTTTTTCCCTCTCCTGGACCAAGCTGGCCACTTCAACAGCTTGGATTGACAGTGCTACAAACTGTGATGTGACACACATGGACATGACATAAACACAAAGTTGAAGCTGTGTGGAGTAACAGCTGCTTTTAAAATAAAAAGTTTTGCTTTTCTGTGTGCTGTTCTAATATCAGAGTAAAGCTTCCTGTGGTCTCATATAAAAGCTTTCCAAATTTTGTTCAGTTTTTGAAATGAAAAGAATGTGCACAGGGAGAAGGACTGATGGGGGTTTATAAATACAAGTATCTGCTTAAAGTTTGGTTTCAGCTGTAGCCCTGAGGTGGAAAAATAATGAAAGGATGTCTGAGTGAGGTGATGGGTAGTAGAAATACACACATTAAAATGCCCTCCCAGCTGTGTGGGGGAGTGGACACAGGGAGCTCAATCAGAAGTGAATTTCCTATAAATATGCAGAGGAAGGATGGGGGCTGATTACTGTCCTGATCTTGCCTGTGCTTTGAAGAGCTGGACATGAAATTCAGAGCTGGAGCCTGTGGTGTGTGGTCATGGCACAGGCAGGACTCTGTGATTTAGCTGTAGGACTAAACCCCTGCCTAAACTCTGGCTTCTGGCATCCGACCACCAGCAGGGCTGTGCTGGTCATTAGATGGAGTTACTGATTTGTGTCACTGTCAAGTTAACTGGGGAAATGTATCAGAAAACACGGGTTTCTCAGCTGAAAAGGAAGGAAAAAAGTAATGTTCCCTTGCACAAAGAAAGGGAAGAGACTGTTTCATTAAGTGCATGTGACATTTCTGCAGCTTAGTGGCAATATTCAGTGTAGCTGGCTAGGTTTGCTAGACTGTGGCTGCCAAATGCAATGAGTATCTATAGCCCCGAGTGCTATGATTAATAAAAATAAAACTTATTCATTCAGCATAATAAATAATAATATATAAATAAACATTTAATAACAACTGATGTTTCATCAAGTGGCAGAAAATATTTCACATCCTATTTTTCTAGTATTTTTTTATGTGACATAACATCAGTAGGAATCTTCTGTTGAGATTTACAAAGATAAGACCCTCCCCAAAGTCACTCTGAACTCACAAGCCAGTGAAGTTGAAGATGAGGTGAAGCCTTTGGTGGCTCAGGTGACAATTTGCAGTTCCCAGGGTGCTACTCAGAGCAAGCAACCCACAGAAGTACCAAAAAACCCTGCAGGAAAAGGGTGTTATCACAATCCCATCAATTAACCAGACTTCTCCTGGCTGACTTTGGGGTTGCATTTTTATTCACGCAGTTACAGACACAGCTCTGTGTTCCAGACACAGTTCCATGTTACAGTCACAGTTGTACTTTATTCACACAGTGACATAAGTCACACACACTGACAATGAAGAACTCCAGTGGTGACATTTATCATGCAAACAGGTCCATTCCTCGCTCCTTGCTCCGCAGATTTATTAAGTAGATTTATCTAAGAAGGGATCTGCATTTCTTCTTGTTCCCCCTCAATTTAAGTGTTGTGACATCCTGATATAGTGGCTCATCTCAGGTGTGTTGGGAGGGAAAACGGCAATAAAAATTCACAGTTTCTCAGTCCATGACAAGTGTTGCTACTAGCGAGGGTTGTAATTCAGCTCACACAGGCATCAGTAAACAATTCCAAACAGGGTTTTGTGGTAGCTCTTTTGCCTTTAATATTTGAAGCTCAGGCTGTCAGCTATTCTAGAAGAGAATTTTTCAGGTATTTTTGTGTGATTTAAACTGAGTGGTAATGCTGCTTCATTTATGTCAGGGACTGCAATATTTAATAACTAAAATTTAGTCTTATGAATAGATTAGAAAGGGCTTAGTATATCTGTAAAACAGGAAAAAGTGAAAATGAATGCTCTTTGGTTTAAATCCTATTCCAGAGATTTCTTTCCCCCTAAGAAGTTCCAAAGCCATCATACAAAATCATTAACTTACAAGCAAAACTGCACAGTAGGTAGCTTATCTTACTAAGTTTCCACTTGCTATTAGTCTTCTTCACTGCAATTATGGTGAATTTATTCATGAAATCTCTGCAGAATTTGGCTCTGTTTTCTGTGCTCTCAAATCAGACTGACCTTTACATGTTTGCATATTGTCCTTTTGAAGCCAAGCAAAATTATTTCTATCTGGAAAATCTCAACATGGAAAACAGCTCAAGGATACTCTGATTGCCTTGTATTATTTTGTGCTGTAATTTGTTCCTTATCATCATGTTTCATATGTTCTTGACATTGGGCATAACAATTATAACAATGGCAATTGTGCTAAAAATATTTGTCATTTAGTTTCAAGCTAGAAACAGTTCATAAGCAGATAAAGGGAACAAGTAGGGAAGGCAGTGCTGGCTGCCTTTGCAAATGTTTCTTCTTGGCATTATCTATTATCTCAGAATAGACATTTGCCACACATTGCAGAGATGGGGAGAGAGCTATGCACCCATCCCAAATTCCAGGAACGGTGCAAACTGGACTTGCCAGGGAATGGCACACATTTATTGGCTTGCTGAGAAAGACAAATGTTTGTGGCATCCCTTCATTCCTGCTGCACAGCAGACAGCCCCATCCTGCAGCCCTCACATAGGTGAGTCTTTTCTGCTCACTGTGTGTCTGGGGTTGAGGAAGACTCCTGGCTCAGGCTGTGAGCACACACATTCACCCAGAACCACTGCAGAGCCAACGCCAACACAAATCCCTGGATTATCTACCAATTATATGGAAAAAACAAAGATTAATATGCTCATTAGACCCTGTAACACAGCATTTGTGTAATGGGAACCTCATTGCCTGTTGGTTCACGTTTACCAGAAAATGACGGTGCTTATGAGAAGAGATTACTTTCTTCTTAACTGGAAAAGCAAATTATTTAAGCCGAGTTTGCTTTATATTTCATACCCCTTCCTCTGTCGGCCTTACACACGCACACTTAAGGGCCCATTATCTTCTCATTGATGTGAGGGCATTATGTGTGTAGCCACCATTAATGGTAATGAAAATGGCTCCTGTTAATCTCCCGTGCGCTGATAGTCAGATAATAGCCTACTTATTAAGTACAGAGGCCAGACTAGGAGTTGCACTGAAATGAGCAGCGTATTGTCTCTGTGGGATTCAGACGTAAACACTAAATCACTGCCCCGTGCCTACAGCTGGTGCTTAAAAAGAAGTTAGAGATAGAATAAATGTGCTCGCCCGGCCCGTGCTCCAGGCACCACAAAGCAACTCTGGGTGCTCTTTCCATCTGATCCACCCTCACCTTCGGGAGATCTCTGGAGACAAAATACTGAGTTGGAAGGAACACACAAGGATCATCGAGTCCAACTCAGACTTTTTGGGGTTTCCCTGCACAGGAAACCCCCAAATCCCACTCCGTGCATCCTTGAGAGCATCATGCAAAAGCTCTGTCAGCCTTGGGGCCGTGACCATTCCCTGGGGAGCCTGTTCAGCGCCCAACCACCCTCTGGGGGAAGAACCTTTTTGCAATATCCAACCTAAACCTCCCCTGACCCAGTTTCAGTTTCATTCCCTTGTGTTCTGTCACTGGTCACCAGCGAGCAGAGATGGGAACTGCTCCTCTACCTCTTCTCATGAGGAAGCACAGACCTCGACGATGTCTCCCCTCAGTCTCCTCTTCAGGCTGAACAACCCAAACTGCTCCTCTTACAGCTTTCCCTAGACCATTCCTCATCCTCATCCTCATCCATTCCTCATTGCAGCCTCCTTTGGATGCTCCTTAGTAGTTTTAGATGCTCCATATGTTGATTGGGGTGCCCCAAACCATCCCAGCGCTCCAGGTGTGACCACAGCAGAGCTGGACGTGATGCTGGGGAAGCCTTGGGGGTCCAACCAGCCCCTCAATCTGCTATTCCCAGCCTGGGAGCAACACGGGGCATCACCCGAAAACCCTGCTTTGCTCACATTAATAAATGTGTGAGGAAAAACCACATAATTCTATATAATGAACCCGCACAGGCAGCTTCCCCTCAGGGATAACGCCCGGGGGTCGTTTATGCACAGCATGGAACCGCACCGAGAGCAGGGCAAGGTTCGCTTTAAAGCTTTATTTCAGCATTGTTCGGTTGAAACAAATCCCTCAAACGTCCCTCTGGAGCACGGGATAAAATGGGATATTCTCACTGCTCCTCACCCAGCCCAGCGCGGCCCGGCCCGGCCCGCAGCGGGTTAAGCCGAGCGCCCACAATTCCTCGCGCCCTGCAACGTCGGCGGCGCCGGGCGGGACCGGGCCGCGGCCGGGACCGGGGCTGCCATCGGGACCGGCATCGCCACCGGGATCCGGACCGG
>JBBMKD010000067.1:8650654-8892911 GCA_037834095.1 Argya squamiceps | reverse complement strand
CGCGCTGTCACACAGGACGGTCCCGAGGGCGGGCGAGGTGCGGCTGCCAGGCTGGCGTGGCGGGCAAGGAGGCATCTGCCTGCCCGCTATTTCAGCTGTTTCTGACTTATTTTCTTGCCTAGAAAGCAGAGGCCGGAGGGCTCGGCGGAACCCGGCCATGTTCTGAGCGAGGCTGCAGGACGCCGCTGGGATCCGGGTACCGCAGGTGTGTCTGAAGGAATCGCCCTTCTCTCGGCCCTGCGAGGCGCTGGGTGAGGCGGGTGAGTGCCAAACTGCGCCGCTTAAAATTGTGCAGCGGTCTTCGATGTATTTGTGAAGGAGAACTGTGACAATTCCATGGAGGTGGGCGCAGTGTGTGATTCCAGAGGTTTCTTCAGGCTGTGTGGCTTTTTTGCACTGCTGGGATTCACAGGGAGCCTTCAGGGCCATGAAGTCACCAGGCCACGTCACCCGCTGACTCTTCGTGTACTGAATTGCAAACCTTTGCAGGTTGGCTCTGAATTTGCTGCTGTATCAGAGGAGCAAAGTCCTGTTATGTATTATTTCCACTTCTAGTCCACTTCTGCCTTTTTGCTTGTTTAGCAAACTAAAGATTTCATAACTAGGAAACTCCTATGGTGTATACATCTAGTTTCTGCTTTGGTAGCAGATTGTTTGGGAAGTAAGAGTATGAGATTGGTCTGTGTGATGCTGTCTCTTTCCACTTTGGAACCCTTGTCAAAATATTTATATTCTTCAATGGAAACTTACTCAGAAACTAAACATTTTCTTCTCTGCTTATGTCCATTCATATTAGATCAAAACAATGTCTATTTCTTTAAGGTGGCTTTTTTCTTCAGTATTTAGTCAAGAAACTTAAACAGCACAGTGGTTATATGCCCAGTCAGCCACCAGGGCTCAGCTTTTTGGTGGTAATCAATGATAATCTCAACCCTTAAAACTTTGTGGCAAAATCATTAAAATAAACTAGGCACCTCTGAAGACATGACCTATTAGAAAGCATGGCATTTTTACCTTGTCATTTATTTCCAGATGCTTTGGTGGGGGAGGACAAGGTGAAAAGCTGGTGCCTTTAGTTACCTCCTCCTCCTTTTCCTGGATGTCGTGGTGTGGATGAAGCTCTGCCTTCCCACCAGACGGACGTGGTTGTTTGGGCAGGGAACTTGGTGCATGTGGAGTGGGTGTATGTTCAGACTGCAGTTGGCCAAAGTATTTCAGTTTTTGTTTAAAAAAAGGTAGTTATGGCAGAACCAAAAGCAGTTGCTTCCACCTTGGAGCTGGAGATCTGAAACTGGTGTATAAACAGTGAAGGGGGCTGGGGATTCACTGCTGGGGAATGGATGGAACTTTCTGCCTTGTAGACAGTTCCTGGCATGGGCAGGATTGGAGTGAGAAGAGTCTTTCCTGTTCAGCTCCAGGCACTGCTCATCTGCCATTGAGGCTGGAAGGCATGTAGACTGCCTTTGTTGGTTATTCTGATTGAAAACCTATGAAAAAGGAGGAAAAATAGTAAAGGAAGAGTAGGGGTAAGAGAATTGAGCATCCAGCCAAAGAGAGGAGCCTTGGAAGCTGTCAGTAATGTACAGGAAGATGCTGGGGAAAGTCATTCCTGGGGAAGAGGTATTGACATGCAAAGATAAAACAGCAATAATGGCAGAGGGGAGGGCCCAGAGGGTGCACTGTTGTCTGTCTGGCTGTTCCTGCTGAGTTATTTACTTAATTTCTGTACTGCAGAAGAAGAAATCCCCATTATCTCACCAGGGACAAAGAGTGGAACTGAAGATGTGGACTGGGAGTCATGTAAATGTATTTATGGTTGTTACTTAGGACAGGCAAATGCATGTGGTGCTATCTCCCTCCCTGCTCACATGCACATGAGTAAGTTAAGGAAGGTTAAATGTTATTGCTGTTGGAAAAGGTGTGTTGTTATATGAGGAGTCACTTGCCACACTTTCATTCTCCTGCACTGAAAGTTACACAATTTTTATTAGATTATTGATGAAAATAACTGTGCTGGATTTACTTTAATGCAGGATGACAGGAAGATTTTATTCACCACTATTTGGAGCCTAAAACACTTTTATCACAATTACCTGGTTTTGCCTAATACAAAGTAATTAAGGCTGAAAAAGTAGCACATAAACATCAATGAAAACACTGCCCCTTAAATTCCACAGAATTAAGTATTTGTCAACAAGATGTTTACAGAGGAATAAGTGCTTTAGGTAGAAGGCAGTGAGTTCTGCTAGAAACACCTTCTGCTTTTAGTAGGTACAACACTGAGCTTTGTCCTCTCTGTGTTGTGTTATCTCAGCTGGTGATGCACAGAACTATTTATTGTGCTGCTCTGCTCTGGGGATTTCTAAGAAGTTGATGTCAGTCATACAAATGCAATGTTTCCTTACCTGTAGCATTTTTCCTTTTTAAACACCTTTCCTTCATTTATTGAGGGTACATCCTCCCTCCATCCCCTAGGGCTGTGGCAGTTGTGTGTAACAATCATTTACCTTCTAAAATTACTGTGAGATTGTTAATTTTATTGATGTTCTAAGGACTTTTGATTATTTAGTCAAGTAGCACAGTGAACCAGTGTCAGAGAATTGCATAAAGGCATTTTTGCCTCTCACACCAGTGTTTGGTGACAATATCAACCTGCTGTTTTGTGCTTTGCGTCTTGACTGGCCAATAAGCTTGACATTTAGTGCTGTTTCTAGTCAGCTTGGTGGCTTCTGTCTTTTATTACATCTTAGAAGTTTGTTTTGTGGAGTAGAAATTATAAGAGGAAGTAAAAAGGGAGAACAGATGCTATTTATTCAAAGTTAATTTAAATATGATGCTATTAGCTGGTAATAGGAATTTATTTTTTATCTCAATTGCAGCCTTATGCTGCACCCTACACTGTCATTCTTCAAATCATGAGTGCTTTATGTACTCTGGGTTTTTCCAGGCTGTGTACTGTGTGTGAATCACATTTTTTGTCTTGATGTGAATTTTATCCATAGCTTGACACTGCTCCCTGCTGTTTTCTGCATCATAAAAATTAGAGTGAAATGATGTGGTCTGCCAGTGAGACCTGCCTGTTGAATTGCAATTCTATTTTGTGTAAAAAGTCCCAATAATTACCTTAATTTCTTAGAATTCAGTTGACAAACAAACTCAGTATTTCTGGAAAATTACAAGTTCTTGTATCATCTAGTAAGGGGCTCTTGTAGCAACGTGTTCTGCACTCTGAAGTGTAAGAGTTTGTGCTATTTTTTGCATAGATGTGATGAGTTGTGTGCATGTGATGCCATGAAATCATGGATGTTAGGAAGTGCTTCAGAAAAGGGTGGTGGATGGGTCTGGGGGCAGCATCCAGCAGAGTCTGTTTAGATTCCACTTGTGACATTGAAGAACCCCTCACCCACTTTGCAGCCATGAATAACTGCATTACAGCTTTCCACTGATGGAGTTAAGATGAATAAACCCCCCCAAAAAGTGCAAAGTAAATGGAAAAATAAGGTTGTGGGGATTATGGTGGTTTGGTTTGTCTGTTTTTCCTCTGCAGCTGGTTGTGAGTCAGTGGTTTAGATCCCAGGCTCTTGTCACAGAGCTGTGCTTGTCAGGTTCTGAGTGTCCTACCAAAATCAAGCCCGTGATCATGACTTTGTTTTTTTCTTTTTCTCCCTTTGCAGAATCATGGCAAGTCCAAGAACAAGGAAAGTCCTCAAGGAAGTCAGAGCACAAGATGAGAACAATGTGAGAAAACTATGATCTTTAGATCAGTTTTGTAGAATTGGATTTCCTTTTCGCCTACTCCAGATGTGCACAGGAGTCTGCTACAGCTGCTGCTGTCTTTGTGCTCTGGCTCACTAATGCTAACATAGAAATTTGGATATCTCATGTATGCATTACAATGCATTGCTGCATATTTGGCACAAGTATTACAGAAATTCTAGTAATGCTGGAGCCCCTGGGGTCTTTTCAACAAGTGGTGTCTGGGGCACAAATTAAAATGGTCCATTTCAAGTAGCTTGATCATACCTTAAATGTGATAGTCCATAGAAAGATTGAGTTTTATTTATATCAATACATTAAATCTTGAGTGGTGAATCCGACCATAAAACTGCAGTTGTTGCACTGTATGAGCAATAAAGCCATTTCTAAAGAAAAAAATTCTGTTTAGATCTGCTGCCATTTACTGCCAAACTGTAGTGTGACTGAAAAAATGTTCCAAACTTTAAATATTGCATTTTTATTTTGCCAAGGAAACCTCAAGGATTCCATTTGGTTACTTTCTTTCAAGGCAATGAAAATGAAGTCAAAATGAATTCTTTGCATAGTAATTTTTATTTGCCTGTCTGTATTTTCTCACTGGTTTTTGTTGGTTGGTGCAGTAATTTTTATGATCCAAGCAGCACAAATAAATACCTGAAGGAAGTTTATGATGTCAGAGAAGGTGTTTCCAAACACTAAGAACCCTTCTGAAATTATTTTCGGTGTGTGGTGTTTTGATGATTTGCCTTTTTGGGCTGAAAACATCCCATGGACAGTGATGGCAGATTGCAGAGATAACTGTTTTTCTCTCACAGGTCTGTTTTGAATGTGGTGCATTTAACCCCCAGTGGGTGAGTGTGACCTATGGAATTTGGATCTGTCTGGAGTGCTCAGGAAAACACAGAGGCTTGGGAGTTCACCTCAGGTCAGCCTTGCCAACAGACCATGGACTGAGCTGCCTTGCCTGAGGGTTCATTATGGCTGTGAACAGCGTGTGTTGGTTTGGGATGTGTAGAATCTCTCAAATCCAACATTTCACTGGCAGTTTTGCTTCGTGCTCCTCTCCAAAGTGGGCTTTGCTCTCTGTGCCTTGTCTGTAACTAGTTTGGTATAAAACTAGTCTAAAAACCAGCTTTATTCTTTATTTATTTGTTCAGGAGATTTCTTTTTTCTTTATAATACAAATGATAGTTTTTGTTGTTTTCCAAGAACTGTTCTCAGCTGAGATGGGGGTCTGTGGAATTAGAACTGTTGTGGGTTCTGGAGACTGATGGTGTGTATGTAATAGGGCCAAAGCAGGGAACAGTTACTCAGATGAGGAAAAGTGAGAAAGTCCAGGATGGAAATCACCAAAGCAAAGAAGCCATTCAGAAGTACATTCTTTGCTTTTTGAGGGATGATTTGAAGCTCATTAGTGAGTAGATATTGCATAGAAAAGGAGTGTTTGGAACTGCTCTGTATGTGGCATGGAAGAAAAGATGAAATTTCTGAGATGAGGACATAAAATCACAGAATTGCCAAGGTTGGAAAAGACCTCTAAGATCGAGTCCAACCATTGAAATACATGATAATAGACAGAAAAAGAAAATTGCAGAGTGAAGTATGGGAAAAGTTTCTGTTACATAGTGGGTAGATTAATTTCTGGACTTTGAAGGAAGCTGCTTTTTCAGTCACTTGCCTTCTGTTGACTGTCTCCTTTAAATGCCAATAAGTGACATGATTTTGGCTTATTTCAGTGAGGATCTGCCCACCTTCTTGTGATGATCTGTCTTTCTGTACTTGGAGAGTGTTCTCTAACATGTTTATACTCTCAACTTTTGAGATAGGTTGTAATAAGCCTTTTTTTGTCACTTTTGATTACAGCAGGAAATTATAACAAGCTGTGATCTAAATTTTAATTTTTTTTTTAAACCTGCTTTTCAGTTTTGTGCGTTCTGTAACCATGGACAAGTGGAAGGATATTGAACTGGAGAAAATGAAGGCTGGAGGTAACAGCAAATTCCGACAGTTCTTGGAGTCTCAAGATGATTATGATCCATGCTGGACAATGCAAGAGAAATACAACAGCAAAGCTGCAGCTCTGTTTAGAGACCAGGTAAGCTCAGTTTTACTTGTGTCCTCACCCCTGAAAATATCAAAGTGCTTTGTAAGTACTTGGTTTTGAAAGGAGGGAAAGTTGTAATATTTTGAACCTTTGCAGCGGTTCCTGAAAAGGTAAATGTGAGAGAGTGAAATCCTGGAAGAGTTAATGTAAACCTGAATGAGTTAATGGCTCCAGTATTTGGCAGAAGAGAAAAGGAATGTTGTCCTGCCAGGGAGATAAGGTGGGGTTAGAAAAGAGTGACTTGGGCAGGCAGGAGCTTTTCTGGACTAACTTCTTTATTTTGGGTAACTCTCTCTAATTTAGCCCAAGGGTATCTCAAGGGTCTGGTACCTCAGAGTTGGCAGTCCAGGACTGCCCTCTTGGGACCCTAAAAGTCTTAGAGTGCTTCTTCCAAAGTCTTGTAAGAGTTTTCTATTGAAATTTTCATTTCTGCATTTAGCTGAGGTAGCTCTGATTTTCAGTGCTGCAGTTTAGTCAGTGGAGCTGTCTCAGTCCTCAGTTCACTGCAGTTCACTACTTCAGCTGTACAGTTCTGTTCAAAGTGATTTTTGATAAATCCTTAGTGTATGTAGTAACATACAACAATATCATAGTTCTGTTCCTCCATTATTGTGTGATTAGTGCTTACATCTCTTCATTAATCCACTTTCCTCTTCAAACCAAACCTGCCTCTTTGAGGAAATTGTCTGTTTTCTATTTCATTTGCCTGAAATAAAACCAGTATTCAGTTCAACATCACAGCCCAGGAGTCAGAAAAAAACTGGTTTCTTGTGAAAAAAAGTTAATTGATACAGCAGCAAATTGAAAAAATTACTTGTCCTAATGCTACAGAGCCAGTTTATAATTTGTATGAAATCTCTGACTTGCATTCTTGACTATTCTGCCTCTTGCAGGTAGCTACAGTAGCTGAAGGCAAGGAATGGTCCATTGAAACTTCCCCTGCCAGGAACTGGACCCCACCTCAGCCTAAAATGTCTCTGTCTTCTGCTCACCGGTACGTGCCCTGCTTACCCAGTGTTGGTACAGATACAGCATCAGATACGGGCAGAACATCAAAACCTGATGGTTTCATGTCTGCTGGGTTTACCCTGTGGTGTTTGAACAAGCTAAAGTTACGGGGTATGAGGTAACAGGATTTTGTCTTTGTAATATTCCCACCCTTTGCACCTGAGCCTTAAACCATGGCAGAGAGAAGTGAGAGCAGGGGACAAGCCATACTTGTTTTATCCTGACTTATAATGCACCTGAAATGGCACCTTTGTGTCACTCACAGGTAGTGTGTGACATCCTCACCTTAACTGTGAGGCTGTGCCAGTTTGGGATTGGATGCCAGGGAAAAAGAAACAGACTTTTCCCTTCTGGTGCTAATTACCAGGGGAGCATCAAAGCTCTGTACCACAACAATTGCATTGTTCTGCTTTTGCTTGTAGTGTTTGTTACTCTGTGCACTAGAGATCCAAATTAACTGCAAAAGCAGTTGTAAATCAAAGGAGCAAGAGCTTCATGCCTTTTAGTGGTTGCATTAGAGTTCCTTTCTTGATAGATGAAATAAATAATCGATTTTTATCCTGGATTATGGTGATATACATCAAGCTGCACTGCTGAGCTAGTGGGTTTTGCTTAACGTGGCTTTGATTCTTCAGTGTTTTGTTTCAGTTCTGCTGGACAATCTCAGGCTGCAACTGCCTCTTCTGACAAGGCTTTTGAAGACTGGTTAAATGATGATGTCAGCTCCTACCAAGGGTAATGCAATATTTACTGACTTTGAGTGCCTCTCTCTAGCATAGCAAAATGTTTGAAGCATTTAATAAGAAGTTTGTGACTCCAAATATTATGGTGGTGGATCCCAAATCAGAGAATTCTAATTGTGTGTTGTACCTTACAGTGATTTCAGTTAAACAGAGGCATTTATAAAGCTTCTTTCATTCTTTTTCTCATTTTCCTGTATCACTTTATTAGGATTTACTCAGCTTTCTGGTGTCAGTGATCTGTTAAACCTGGAGAATCATTAGGACCACATTAGCTTGCACAGAGGAAATTGTATTGTGCTAGGATTCCTCAGTGGATCCTTGGTGTTTGTATGAAGTGAGTAGTTTTGTATTTTGGGTGCTGGGTGCTACAGGACTTTCTTTTCCAGGTGCAAAAGCAATTGTCATTCTTCCATGCTTTTCAGTTGTTGTTCAGTGTTTGTGATGGCTGCATGCTGACCCAGGTACTGTTCCTTTCCCTGTGGCAGTGGCCAGGAGAATCGCTATGTGGGCTTTGGGAACACAGTGAACCCTCCCAAGAAAGAGGATGACTTCCTGAATAATGCCATGTCCTCATTGTACTCGGTAAGGAGTTGCTTGGAGCTGTCTGAATTACTGTTTTCTTCTAGTTTAGTCTAGTTTTTTGTTATGGGAGAATATGAATGGAGAGGAGAAACTAAAGGCTGCAGGTGAATACAGAGAAATGCAGAGTATTGGCTGTATTCTCAGAGTGAAGAAGATACTGGTGGACTTGAAAAGGCAAAATGGGGAAACTTGAGCAAAACTTAAGAATTATATCTGGTATCAGTTCATAGAAATAAGTGAGGATATAGCAATGGATTAAGAAATAATAATCAACAGGGCTGAAGGAAAAAAAATGTAATTACCTGTAGGGAGTAGCTCTAAATCTGTTAATCATATTAGGGATGTTCAGAGGAAAACAACTGAAATGTGTGTGTCTGTGGGTGCCAGAAGCCCCAAGCAGTGATGAAAACATTTGAAATACTTGTGACAGGGTGTGAAGAGATAACAGCATATGGCTGAACAGTTGCCATGATTCAAGTAGAGATAGTGAAAGATGCATTGTTGAAATAAAATGGGAATAAAGTCAGAGGCAGTCAGGGCCATACTGGTGCTTTGATAAGGCTCCAAAGTCACAGTGCTGAACAATATTTGGGGTTTAGAGTCATTTGGAAATACAGTAAGTTATTCTACCAAGGCTAGTGGCCAGCAGCCCTCTGTAAAGCCTCACTGGCCTAAGTACTCACACCAGGTTCCATTGTTAATTAAAAAAAAAAATCATTTCACTAGAACTTACCAGGGAAAGGTAATGCCTGAGCCTTTGAACAGGTTGATCACCATATTCCAGGTGATCCCACAGGCTGCTTGGCATTGATCAGCTAAATATTTTCTAGGTATCTCACCGTTTTTAGGCCAGAGAGTTGAGATTAGAAAGCACACTGCAGTGTATTGCAGGTGAGCTCAGACAGCTGAGGAGAGGTGACACTGTTCCTGTTCTGTGAGCCATTCCTGGAGCCCAGGGTCTCCCTTCACATCCTGGCTGGAATGCCCTCGTGTGAGCACAGACACACATTGCAGTGTGCCCTGGAGTCCTGCATTTCTGGGAGGCTGAGTTCCTTGCATGGGTGTTCATCCTGCTGAGAAAAACCATTTGCCTTCCACTGCAGGGGAGGATTTTTCCCCACACTTGTAGCCGTTTTTTAGCAGAATAACATCCAAAACACTCTGGCTTCTTCAAATTCACACAAAGACTGGAAGTTCATCACTAGATTTCAGTTAAATGAGAGGCTCTAATTTTTCTCTCAGTAGCAGGTTGTTCTTATGACTACAGGACAAGCTGTATTAGAGCACTTTGACTTAAGTTAATCTGTTTTAATGAAAACTTGGTTATTTGCTATTATTATTCACAAGTAGCTCATGACTTTCTTGCTTTCTTTAAAGGGATGGAGCAGTTTTACAACTGGAGCAAGCAAAATTGCCTCAGCTGCTAAAGAAGGTGTAAGTAAATGAAACTGGATGTAGTTAGCAGTGGAATGCCAGAGGTGGTGATATGGGTATTCTCTTTTCACTGTGAAATTCTGCCAAAGTTCCATTACCTTGGAGAGGTAATGCAGCACTTCTAAATGCATGTCTTTAAAAATCAAAGGGTTTATTCCAGGTAAACCTGCATGTGTTTGCTTCTCTTCACAGGCTACCAGATTTGGATCTCAAGCAAGTCAAAAGGTGATTACAGATTTGGCTCTTACTCAGTCTAATTGTCTCTAAGTGCCGTGTGTTTGCTGCCCCAATTGACTTAGATTTGATCATCAGCAGACCAGTGTGTTTTGCCTTCATAGTGCACAGTAGTGTTTAGTTCTGGCTTTTGATTCCATGGGAATTGCAATCAGCTGCAGTGATCAAATTAAGCAAGAGATAAACAGGGATACTCTGCTGTTTGCTCCTCTTGGAGAGGCTGCAGATCTTGCAAATGTAACATACCCTGTTTTACTTCTGTGAGTCATGAATGTGGTCTAGCTTGGGGTGATTTTCTTGGTGATACAATACAGTGCAAGCCATCTTCCCATGGCTAAAGCCTAATAAGATGTTAGAAATTTGAATTGCTCAATATTATTAATAAATCAATTTGCTTGTGTGTGTGTTTAAAAAGTAGCAATGACAAATGGATTTCATTTATCAAACTGGGGTTAAAACAGAGACAGTCAGACCTGCTTACACAGAGCTCTGACATAAGATCTGTCTGCAAGTTTTAAATTCAAATGTAAAAATGTATAAAAGAATGGGATTCCTAATTTGCCTGGTTCTGAGTGAGATGCTAACATTTATAGATGGTTCAGGAATTTTAATTGGACTATAACTCTTGTGTATGTGCAGCATTAGCCTGGTTTGATTTCTGATAGGCATAGAAGGTATTGCTCAAAACCATTGTGCAGGTGCTGGTGTTCAGACAGGTCTATGCACTGGGATATTAATCCTTCAAATGGCCAAACTTGGACATGTTTGCAACAAAAATGTCTTGTTAAAGCACCCAAACTTCCTACTTCAAAGCTTTTGAAGTATTTACTGCTTGGCTTAAGAAAAACTTAAGTTTTCTACAGGTCTTCCTCTTCACTCCCTCTGGCAGTTTTCCTTTTAGAAGCTGCTCTTTCTTTAGTATTATTAATAAGTATAATATTTAGTTTTAAAGCTCATCACATCTACTGACAAGGACCACAGCAACATGATGCTCTAGAGCCTAAGCTGTGTTAGTGAAGGTTAAATTTTGTTTCTGAAACTTCTGACCCTTTGCAGAACAGATTTAACACGTTTTATATACACTTACATTGGTTAAAAGTGTATTTGGGGCCCAGTGACCAAACACATTTCACTGTTTCTCTTGTCAGTAGATGTTAAACATTGGAAAAGGTTCATGCTACTTAACTTGCCTGAAAAAAATGCTGCCAAATTTTTGCTAAAAACTGCTTCTGCCTTCCTTGCTCTTTTCTCTTTTGCTCTCTGGGTAAAGTTTTGGGGCTACAAGCAGCAGCCAGAGCCGGTAACACCTCCCATCTGTTCTTGTGCATGGACTCCTTGTCTGTTGGTGCTGAATATGTGCTTTGCTCCTGAGCTGTCTTTTCTTTTCTGCCTTACGTCAAACCTGTTTAGAATAATGTTGTGTGTTTTGTATGGTAACATTTCTTCAAACCTACATAAAGTTTGTGAGGTTGGATAGAAAGACCCAAGCTGTGCACTGTCTGAAAATTGACTGTGCTGCTGTCCACACTCCGATGGTTTCAGGATTTCTGTTTGCATGTCTGCCCCAGGAATGTGCCAAGAGCTGGGTGTTGCTGGAAGGCAGACATTGAGTGAAATGTTTGTGATGGAGTGCTGTCCTAAATTCAGCAACAGGAAGGAAAGATGAAGTGATTTAGATGAAAGTACAGTTGTACCCAAATCGTTCCATTCCACATTTACAAAATTATGTGGTTGAGTAAGAGGGATCAGATTAGAATTCTTCCTAATTCTAGCAGTGACTTCACTTGGACACCTGGACTGTTTGTCTGTGTGTGCTACACTCTTTGTTATAAAACATGAACACTTTCCTGGGTTCAGTAGATTCCAGAGGGTTTTTCAAAGGTGAGAACAGCCCTTTCTTGTTTTTCTTAAACGCTTTGTAGCTTCACTTCCAAAGGTAGCAACCCCTTTGTGACTTGCATTCATGTTTCTCACTAGGTGGAAGTGGGATTTCCTTTAGCCTTTGCTTCTCAAAGAGTTTTTATCCTGTGATAAAATATTGGAGAAATACTGGAGATAGTGGCTGAGAAAAGGGGAGATCCTGGGAATGCTGTGGCTGAGGGAAAGGCTTCTTAGACACCTGGGAGTCTGAGGAGGAAAGATGTTTAAGGTGCTCCATTTCCAGGAGGAACGTGAAGGCTCACACCCTGACCAATGGTAGTAATCAAATATGAACCTTTAGGAAATGAAACTTAATTGCTTGGCATATTGGCCCTTTTGGATTAACCAGGATAATTCTGGAGGCACTCAGTATGATATGGTAATGCTGAAGAAAGTTTAAATCTGTTAAAAACCACTCTATAAACCTTTGACAGCCTTTGTAGGGCAAGGAATGATTTCAAACTCTTCTAAACCTGCTGTCCTTGTCAGCACTGCCTTGGGAAAGTAATTTTGTGACTTAGACTGTGGGCTTACATTTTTGTAAACTGCCTCTGAAGTACAATATCCTTGTGCATCTTGTTCTGGATTGCAACAGATTTCTGAAGTTCATTCTTTTTTCTCCCTGCAAACCTGGAGCTTTAAAGAAAATAACAGAAATCTTCTGTCACAGCTGTGGCTCTTGTGTATTGCTCAAAAACACTTGGGCTCTTACTAACAGATGATGATTGGAGCACCACAAGAGAGAGAAATTGGGAAATCAGCCAGAAAGATCTAATTCTACAAGTAATTTAATTAGTATGAAAAAATAAAGGGGAATGAGGACAATTCTTCCAAATACTCAGCTGCAGGCATTAGCAAGGGACCCATCTTTGTTGCTTGGTTGCACCATTGCTTCTGCTTCCAGTGCAAGGTCAGACTTTGCTTGGGCTCTGGGCATCTCTTGCCATGTGTACCTGATTTTAATTTTTTGTCTTTTGAAGTCTCCTGCAGCACTTTGCTGTGTGTGCTTTTCAGCTCATTCTGCTTGTATGAATCAAAGCTAAAGGCTTCTTGTGTTTTTGGAGATACTGCTGAGAAATGAGCCTGCAGAAGGTGTTGGCTGTGGGTTTTTATTGGGTTTTTTTAAAAAGAAAATATAACTGACTTTGTTTTTGTTTTGCTTTTAAATAGGCATCAGAGTTAGGTCAGACATTAAATGAAAATGTTCTCAAACCTGCCCAGGAAAAGGTAACTGGTGATTTCTGCTAGTAAATGAGTTGCAGAAAAATGCTTGTACTCACTCAGGGAGTGGTTGATTCCTCCTGCCACAGCTGCCCAGGTTCTCAGGGGGTTTTCCTGTAAAGGGGAAACATCAAACAACTCGAAGTCAGGCTGTTATCACAGAAATGTTAATGAGGGTAAACTCCCTCCACCTGCCTTTCTCGTGTCCACCAGAGTCTGTCACATTCTTTCTTGTTAGATACCATTTTATAGATTTCATGCTTTCAGTAATGGAAGATGGAACAAGAGGAAAATGCACCCTAAATGGATATAAAATCACTTGTTTAAATATATATATATTTACATATATTAGTAGTTGTATTTTGGAGTGTGAAGTTCCTAGTGTTTTACCTACCTGCCAGCTGTATTTTAATTCAGTAAAACACTTTTGAGCCATTTGAAGGCAATGTTTTAGTCATATTGCAAACTAATTTCTTTTCCATTACCTTTATTAATTCACTATTCTTTACGTGACATTTCAAACAACAGGAGAAGACTCTAACTGATTTTCTATTCCCTAGAATTATCCACAGCTTATTTCAGAGGGCTTAGATGAATTCTTTTCAGTCTTACTTTTAGGGTGCATTTCCTTGAGCTGATTTTTATTTTGTAGGACAGTTTAATGAGAAATTATGCATTCTGTGTTTAAAAAAAAAGAGATCCATTTCCCTTAGGATGTTGTGCTGTCAGTTCTAAATAAGTGTTGCTTTCTGAAATAAGTATTCTCTATATGGTTATACAGAGTCACTTGCTTTGGAACAACTGCCATTTATTAAGTGGTGAATGGTTCCTCTTGTATTGTGTTCCACCATAATTCAAAGCCCTTTTAGTATTTAATTAAGCATCTATAAAAGATAGAGAATAAAAGAGATCTGCTAAGTTTCTAAACACAATCTTCATGTGCAGTAGAATATATTGATAAAGCTTCATGTTTGCAGATGTTCTTTGTACTGATGTTTTTATGCTGAGCAGCAGTGTAATGGTACCTGAAATGTGTTTAAATGATACCTTCCTCAAACTGGGTGTGATATCTTCCTCAAACTGGGTTTTTAGCCACAGAAAATTCCCACAAACTCAAAGGACTGAGCTCCACTCCACTGTAGATCAACAGCATTCATTTATAACTTTCTTAACTTGGTTAGTTTTGACTTGAATCTATTTTGATTCAGTTTGGGGTTGGGTTTTTTTTTACATTTTAGCTGTTAATTAAGCACAAATGAGGTTGCCTGAAGGTTTCAGTAATAAACTTCAGTAATAATAACAATTTGTTTTATGACTAATTACCAATCCTTTGGTCCACATAGGTGAAAGAGGGGAAAATATTTGAGGAGGTCACCACGGGGGTATCGCAGTTGGCCAGCAAGGTATGAGGTGGCCTGCCTGGCTTTAAGGAGGCCAAACAAGTCAAGCCAGTCTCCATATTCTTATGAAAAATAATATAAAACCCCAGTGCAGCTTTGCTCTGTGCTTGTGTTGAATAGAGAAATTTGGAAAGTGGAGTTTTCATCAGGCAGCACTTCTGTTGGAGTGTTCAAAGCTGCACAGGCATGCTGGTGTCCTCTTAGTGATTGGAATGAGGACATGGGGTGGTTATAAACAGCCAGTGTCCCAAAACAGCAAAGAAAACACGTGAGGGAATATGGAGACAGCTTGTGTTCCCTGGTACAGTGAAACCTGCTAATGCTCTGCCCCTTTCTCTTTGCCTTCTGCTGCTCTCGGTGCTCGGATGTGGTAAGTGCTGCCTGGGGCTGCCAAGCACAGAAACCCTGCACAAACTAATTCCTTCTGGGGTAACCTGCCTGGTGTTACCCAGGAATGTGGGAATTCTAGCACTGGCAGCTCTCTCATAGACCAGCTCAGTGTCTTAGGTTTTGCTACTATTTGAATAAAATAAATTATGTCACCTGTTCTCTTTAGAGCCTGGCAACTCTCAGGTTGAGTTCTGGGATTTGTCCTCCCTATCTCTAACTGAGAATAGTACCTTCCATGGTGTCACTTCAGAAGTTGTATTTCTAATCCAATTCTAGGACTCAACTTTTGGCCTGTTTAGTAGTGAAATAATGCTGAAACAGAGTGAAAGTAGCTGTGTAGAACAGTAGAAATATAGATACAAGTTACATTAATCATAAAGCATCAGTACTTTCATTAAGTTTAATTTTATGTAAGGACTAATTCCAGTATTTTTGTTAGGGAAATCTAGGAGAGAATTCAAAAGATGTTACAACAATGGGTGAAAAAGCTAAACCTGACCTGCTTCCCCCTCTTCCAGCAGCACAGTGCTGTCAAGTGTATGTTCTTTACATCCACCATGTAACTGCCCATCAAAAACATTAATGAGCTGTGAGTTAAATGTTTGACTTATGGGAAGAAGTGGAGGAATTTGTTCTGGCTTTTGCTGTTGGACTTGGCAGAGGTGTTGGTTCAGTCCAAATGAATGGAGTGTCTTTTTGTTTTTTTTTCTCTAGGTTCAGGGAGTTGGGAGTAAGGGATGGCGAGATGTCACCACTTTCTTTTCAGGCAAGCCAGATGATAATTCTGACAGGTAATTTTTTGTTCTTACTTTCTATCTCTTTGAACACATAATTTTATTTCCTGTACATTCTCTGCAGTATAGTAGTGAAAGGTAATTTTTCAATATTAAGGATTTATTCTGTCTTTGCTGATAGTACTCCTCAGGAGGAATAGGGAGGAATTCAATATTACTTTGTTTATAACTGTTTTTAAACTGAGAACAAAGCAGTGCACATATTTTGGTTTAAAACTTACTCCAAATGCACATTCCCTTTCCCTGGGCCTGTTAAATCTCTTTAAAAAATCTGTGAATTAAGACAACAAGCTAATGTCATTTGGAGCAATATTTAGTTCTTCCTTGATTATCAAGGGTTTTTTTAAGCAAGGAGCAGTAGAATTATGGTTTTCTTTGGGGTAATTTATTTTTACTGTCATGTTTGGCATAACTAACTTATTTCTACCTTCCTTTTCCCCCACCCCCCCAAAAGACCAGCTGAGGGAGACAGCTACCAGAACAGTGGAGGGGAGGGCTACCAGAACAATGCTGTAGATCAAAGCTTCTGGGAGACCTTTGGCAACTCAGAGCCACCAAAAGCTCACAAATCTCCAAGCAGTGAGAGCTGGACCTACGTGGACAATTCCACAGAGAAGAAGAGCTCGGATAGCTGGGACGTGTGGGGCTCGGGAACGGTCTCCAACAAGAACAGTAACAGCGACAGCTGGGAGAACTGGGAGACCAACTGGGAGAATGCAGGAGGGGAGAGCAAGAGCAGAAAACCTCCTAAGGCAACAAAAAACACGTGGGATGACTTTTAGAACTCTTGTTAACCCTGCTCTGCACAGCTGGGAAAGGGAGGCTGTGCTGGCTGATGGAGGGGAGGAAGTTTTACACACGCCTGGAGTATCATGGTTGACCTTTCTGATCTGTTTGTGCTTCCCATTCATTCTCCTTCCTTCTACCCCGATATAGGGAAAAAAAAAGTAGCATCTGGATCTTTTCTTACATAAAAGTGGCTCTCCCTTTTTTAAGGATAGTGATAAGTGTATTCTCCTTGCACTATTGGAGCTGGCTACAGCAACTTCCTTAACACAAATGTTAAAGGAAAGAAATCGGTGCAAGGACACTTCCATGGCACAGCCTTGCATGTGTAGGTTAATAGGTGTTCATCCAGTCCTCATCTAATTGGAGATTTGGGGTGTTTGATGCAAACAAAGGACAGGGTGTGACTGGGAAAGACAGCCATTAACTGGGCAAGCTGCAGTTGGATACATCGAGTTTCAATGCCTTATGGATTGCTCTGACTACAGCAGGTCTGGCAATTCAAGATGATCTTTTAACATATTTTTTATTGGAGCTTTGTTTTTAAACATTGTGATATTATTATTATTTTTAGTAGTTGAAAACTTATTTTTCCCCTGTAGAATTCAGAAGGAATCTAGAGCTAGATAATTATTTGTGTAAACTTAAAAGTTTGACCTGAGCTCTCAAGGGATATCCAGAATGGCTCTACTTGCCCACCTTACTCGAGGGATTGAGTTTGCACTGTGCAGCTCTGCTCCACAGAAAAGCAAAGCTGGTGTTTTCCTTCCTCACCTACGCCCTTGCCCCTGACTATTTTATGTACTCTCTTTTTTCTCTTTCTTCCTTCTACCTGTGTAGTATTTTATTAATGCTTTAAAAATGAAGTCTTTTTGATGCTTATGTCATTCTGGACATCTGTTTGGCAACCTGGCAGCAAAAAAAAACCCCAAAAAATTACAAAGAAGATTCCAGCAAGAAAAAATGGGTGGAAAATACAAGAACATTGAGGAAAGAGCCTGGCAGCAAGCCCTTTTCAAGATGAGTACATGTCTGGATTTAATAGTAAAATTTAATTTAAGCAGATGTTTTCCAAACTATTCTTTAGTGTGTTAAGCTGTATCTTTGTTTCTGTCATATATTTCTCCACATTTTCTTCCTGCATCTTGTTAAAGAAACACTATTTTGGAAACTTGAGAAACTCTCTGTCAGCATTAAGGACTGGGACAGGAGATTCAGTTATGTGTCAGTTTTGACCCAACAAATCGCTTTGCATGACACAAACCATGACTTCTGGAGAAGAACTGTGACTTTCAACATCCAAGTTATCATGGGTATCCCATTTTGTTCTGAGGGATGGGTTGTGAATGTACCCTCAGCACGAAAACAATCAGCTCGCTTGAAAACGCAAATCATGATGTTCTCTGTGGTCTGCTTTTCCAGCATGGAGTTCTTTCTGTGAACCCTGTAGATCCCATTACTTACCTAAAAAGCCTTTTCTTTTAAAAACTGGTTGATTTGTTCAACAACCAACTGAAGGTGTCAAAGTCACCTTAAATAACACTTCACTTCTTTTACTCCTCACAGAGGTTTTTGAGCAGATAGTAATATCAACAGTTTGAAAAGAAAATTAATTTCCTCATGAGTAACAGATTTTAAAGGCTTAAGTCTGAGTAGAAGTAACTCTTTTTACAGCCTGAATCTGTATTTCCATTACTAGGATCTTTCAGACAGTGAACAGAATCTTTTTCCAGTTTTCTCTCACCCTGTTCTGCGAGAGTAGGGATTTCATTTTCCCCCCTTGCTTCTCCTGAGAGCATGGTCTGAAGCTCGTGGACCCAGAGCTGCTCAGAGCCAGGTGCTGCTCCAGGCTGAGCCATTCCCAGGGTGTCCCTGCTGTCACAGACCCTTTGGAAGTGCCAAAGGCACGAGAGCTCTGTTTGTGATGCTGCTCATGGTACTGTTGGCAGCAGTTCACAGCCTGCACTAAAACAAGGAATTTTTTTTCTACTTTTTCTCCAGTTCTAGGTAAACTTTGTCATAGCTTAGCTGCATATCAAACATAGCTTTGTTTTTTTATGCTTAGACCTCTGTTGCCTCTTTGTCAATGCGTCTGCTGCCCAGTCTGAAGCTGATTCAGCTTCTTCTGCACAGGTTTATTACAGTTTCTCTTTCATAAACCTCCTGAAATGGCTTGTGGCAGGAGAACCTTTATTTCAGTCCACTCAGTCAGTGGTATTGTGTGTGTGCACGTTCTCCTCAGCTGTGAGCTTTGCCTGGGACAAAAGTGGTTTATTTATCTATCACTTGCAGCCACGATTGGCATGAGCCATTTATTTGTTTGTTCTTCTGATTTGATTTTTGTAGCTTTTGAAACTTTTATGTTCTAAATCAAACAGCCAGAGAGCCCTGCTCAAGCAGAAGCTTTGGGTGAGGATTTTTCCTCCAGTTGAGGAGACAGGGACAGAACAGTTGCCATCTCTCTTTCTGCAGTGTTGTAGGGAAGCAACAAAATGCTACAACTGACAGAAAGATGTTACTGGAAGATCCAAATAAACCAATATAATGGCAGAAAGTGTAACTGCAGACACAAAACCAGTGTGCCAGCTGGTCAGCTTGATGGGCAAAGGGGCATTTTTAAATGACTTGTCTGAGCCTGGATATGTGATTGATCATGCCTTCCAGAGGAGAGGACAAAACGAGGGTGTTTTATTTCTGCACACCCACTGTTTTATTGAATTTTACTTTTTTTCAGAGTAGGTGGCTGGGGGTTTCTGCACTATGAGGAAATGCATCCCATCAAGTTGCACGTGCAGAGTGTTCGTGAATCAGATTTTTTTTTTATTTTTTAATTCCTCCTCCTCTCCCCTCCCCAAATCCCCCCCTTTTGGCCTCATGAGGAGCAGAGGCATTGAGAGCAGGCTGCTGCAGCTGGGGCTGCCTGGCTGAGCGAGGATCCAGCTGTGAATCTGAGTGTGCTTTGGCAGGGCTGTGGTGTCACCGTGGGCTCTGCCTGGGCAGGGGTGACCAGGGCTGTGCTCCCCTTTCCTCCCACTCCTGGAGTCACGGGTTCAAGGCACACAAGCAAACTGCCAGGAGGTGTTCAACAGGTGAAATTGCTGCACCAATTACACATTGCAATGGCTGGTTCAAATCCCCTGGTGACCAAACTTCTTTGTATGGCTTCAACTTTGGAAAATACAGAGCAGCTGGATTCCTGCAGGTAGTTTGATACAAGAAGAATGTGAAGAAATCAAACTAAGTGCCACTTGCAAAAGTGAAAATCTTGGAGAAGGCTCCCAAACATAATCCTGGGAGTTAGAGATTATTTTAAAATGTTTCATTTGTGTCTTGAAACCTGTTAATAATAAGTACAATTCAAGAAGTGCTTGGCCAGCTCTCCCTCATGGTTGAGACCTCAAGGATAATGCTGCTGCTTTTATTTTCCAGGCCAGACTGTAACATTCCATGGGTTCATAATGTACTTGTCAGTGTAATGGTCTGTGCAATAATTTAACAAGTGTAGATGAAAACCTTTATTTAATCCAGGATACATTTAAAGATACAGTGGTCCTCTTGGAGAGTAGCAGTCTACACAGGTATTTCAGTTCTTAGCTTATTTTGGCTGAAATACTAAATTTCAGTGGCCCAAGTAAAGGTTTTAGCAATCAGTGATTTAAACAGAAATCATGAAACATTTCCATGGCCATTATTAAGAGTTTGATCCTCATGGCTGAGTGGCCTCTAGCTGCAGAACCCTCTTTCATTTCCATGCCAGCAGAAACTTGGTCAGTCTGGAGTACTGTATCTTTAATTTTCCTGCTCTGGTTTTTTGTGAAGTTCACAGGAATGGCGATTTCAGTGAACACTATTCATTGTTCTGTAGAGTGGTTCTGGACTTGAACTGCAGTGTCATCTTTTAAAGAGTATTATAATAAAGCAAAGAGATATGGAGCAGAACGGTGGTCAGCCCTTTTTCAGGAGACTTTAGTTGATTTTCAGCCCAGCTGCTGGTGTCAGGCATATTCCTCCCTGCCAGTAACAGGAGAAAGGAAGCTGCCAACATTAACAGAGCCAAAAACATCTTTATGTTTCATTGGAGTTTCACAGTTTAACCTCAAACTTACTTAGGAGCAGTTTGGAGACATCATTTGCCTCCTTATTTAAGGAGAACTATAAATAGAAATTAAGGTGCAGATAAATTCATGTACTCTGAGATTTTTATTAGCTTGTCTACAGAGGCACTTATTACATCAGAAAAAGGTAACTATTAAAGCAGTTTTCCTGCAAGAAGTGAGAGTCCTCTGACAAATCCTTCAGCTGTGGTGGTGGTCCACATTCAGATTCCAGTTTCCTTCATGAGCCATGTGAGTACTCCAGATGACTGCACCAGGCTTTGTGCAAATTTAAAATATCTTCTATTATGTTCTTGGTCAGCAGGACTGAATCCTACTTGCCCTGTAGAGGTAATTTTACTGATTTTTACACAAAAAAACCCGGACATTTGTATTTGATAACATCACTGGTATTACTCCACAGACAGGCTTTCACTGTTCCTGCAAGGGCTGCTGTGTGGGGTGCAGAGTTCTCACATGGGATTACTGGGAGTAAACAGGACCTGCTGGTTCTGGAGAGAGGATTTGGGCCCTTTATTCTGACAACATCCAGAGTTAATGACCTAAAAATAAAACACCATGGAAACAGTGATGTGTATTCTGGATTTCAGACTGAGCAAAAGCAGATTAAAAAGTGGAGTCTAGACCAGAAAACTCTAAGACCAGAAGACACAAGTCTTGGACTTGAGGGAGGACAGGTCACTGCTGCAGTGCCAAGTCCCACTCTGTGCTCTGATCCCAGTACCAGCAGCAAACCCAGCTGGAGCTTCCTGCCATTACTGAGCTGTGTGGGTGCCCCCAAGGCAGATGCAGGCTCAGAAAATGACTCTGGGCTTCACAGTTCACTCACTTCACACAACCAGACACTGGTGCCCTCTGAGGTGTGCAGGGATGTGTCCTCGTTTCCCTCCTCATGCTCCCCACCTGTTCCAGAAGGTTTCTCCACAGGAGCCATCTGCAACAGACTTTGGGCTCAGGAGCTTCACCATCACCCCCCCAAACTCCTCAGGCTCAGCCCAGTACACAGCGACCCCCCTGAGGCTCTGCACCTCCCCACTGCTTTGGCAGAGGTTTGCAGGATGCAGCCACGGGGTAAAAACTGAAAATCCCACGAGGAAAATGAGGTGGAGCTGTGTTGTCCTGTTGGAAAACTGTAAACCCTGACGCTCTGACAGACCTGCAGTGTGACCATTCCTTGGCTGTTCAGTCACTGATTTGCAGGAGGCCAGGAGAGGCTGCCTGGCTGTGTCAGCTCCAGCCGTTTGTGCTCTGTCAGCAAGAAGCTGCATCTCCTCAGGGAGGCAGCAAAAGAAAGGTCAGCTCCTCCTCTGAGCAAGGTGCTGACGTTTGCTTTAGGTGAGATGAAACCGCCCTGTTTTTTTTATCCTGAGATACTGCTTTGCCTCCAATCTGAATTTCACCAACGCTGCCCTGATGGCAACGTTTAAACTGGCTAAAAAGAGAAGAGATGAAAGAAACACTGAAAACATCTCCTAGGAGAAGCCTCCTTGTACTTGCACTTGCTGAGAACGAGTGGGAGAGACCGAGTCTCTGGCAGGGCTGGCTGCAAGGACTGCCAAGAACAGTCATGTCGTACCTCACCAGGATTGTGACCGCTGCTCCAGCAGGAAAATCCAGTGCTATCAGCTCTGCACACTTTGGAAACCAGTTCTTGTCTTTCCCTCCAAGCCCTGCCAAAGTGTGCTCCCTGGGAGAGGCTGCTCAGCTTTGCTGAGGCTGGTGAATTTTACAATACGTAAATCAGCTTCTGCCAGGAAAGGCAGAAAGGCTGGAGTGTGTATTTTATATTAAAAAAAAATAATAAAATTCACCACTTCTGATTGAGAAGTGCTGCTGCTTGGTATCAGCAGTTCTGCACTGGATTGCTCATCTTGCCTTCAATGGAATGATGTTTTACTACCTAGGGCAAAAATCACTTGTATATACATTTTTTCCCCTACTGTGCTGACATGGATGGTTAATATATGTAAATTGATGTGCCAGCCTATATAAAGGCTGTTGTGATCAAGGTCAAACTAGAAATTTTCTTCCTTACAGAACCTTTTCTGTGTGTTGTTGTTGCATTGAAGGTTGATACCATTTAAGAGAGAATTCCTGTTTTAATTCTGTGTTCACAAATTGCCTATTGACTCCAGCCATCAGCTGTCACATTTGGGGAGCAGCTCAGTGCACTGGACTTGAATTACAAATCGAGTCTGCCCAGACAGGGCTCCACCAAGTCAAGCTGCCCAGTGTTACTGCAGGACTGGCTAGAAGAGATAAAATCTGAAGCTGAGGCTGCTGCAACTCTCTTAAACTTCTTGTCCACACCAAGGTGTGTCTCTAAGCTGGTCCCAGACCTTGGGAGGGAGCACAAAGCATATCAGAGAAGTGGAATAAATACTCCTTGTGTAATCTAGGCTGCTGGTGAGATCCCAGCTTGTCAAATTAAACCTCTGCAGAACAGACTCCCCCATTCCCACGTCTGTTAAATGCCTGTCCTCTCTTTGATGGTGGTTGTGAAGGGTTTTTTACCATCTGCTAAAGGCCACCCAAACCCTCTCTTGCACTGGGCTTGAGGAAGGACTGGGGCAACACCAGTTCACACAGATGATGCTGATCTCGTGAAGGTGTCCCTGCCCACGGAGCAGGGCTTGGAACTCGATGACCTTGAAGGTCCTTTCCACCCCAAAGTCATTTCATGGTTCTGTGAAGATGCTCCTTTCAGAGCTGGTGGCAGATTGTCACTGCACCTTCCTTCCTCTAGAGGGGATTGTGTCACTGGGCATGGATGGCTCTGCGGGAGCCTTAGGTGAGGTTTGGATGCAGGGCTGGAAATGTGTTCCTGCTCATGGATCTGCTTATCCACAGCCCCATCCTGTCCTCTGCCAGGGACTTTAATGCTGCATTAAGCCAACAGGTGACAAATTCCTGTCCTCCAGCCACACCCAGCTACTCCTTTGATTTTATTTACTGCCTTGGGATTCCAGCTCTCCCATCTCCAGCCAGAGTGCACCAGGCTGGATGGAGGCAGTTTAAAGCTTGGGCTGTAACAAATACCAAATATCTAGGCTTTATGTTAGCCCTGTTATCCTGGCCCTTGCTGTTCAACCAGTGGAAGAGCCCTTTCTTTATGAGGAGGAGGAGCAGACCCGGGGCAGGGCTGGGGCAGGGCTGGGGCAGGGCTGTCTCCCACTGCTCCCCATACAGGTTGGCAGTAGCCAACAGCTCTTTTTAATGGATCGTGATAGGATTACACTTCCCCTGCCAGGAGTGGTTCCTCTGGCTGTGTTCAGTCCAGGCTAATTGTACAATAATTCCCATCACAGCAGGAGACCGGAGACTTTCCCACCTCTGAAGCCTGAGCATTCTTTCTCTGAGAGAAATGTGGGTCTAGATTTGGCCCTGACCCGGGTCAGGGTGTCCAGACCATGCTGGGGAGCTCTGAGTGCTGCCCTGCAGCCTGCTCCTCCCTGAATCATAGAATCATTTGGACTGGAAAAGACCTCCAAGATCCTTGAGTCCTGAGAGGTTTCTGTGGATCTGGGGCTGCAGAGGAGCCTCTCAGAGATGTCCCAGAGCAGGGACAAGGAAGTCTCTGTGTCCCAGTGGTCGGCAACACCTGATTGATGTTTAAAAAACACCCTGAGGGTGAACTGGGGGAATTAAACTCCTCTGCCCTGCTTTGAAGTCTCACACCCACACACTGGTATGGGAGCTAAAAGTTAAGGACTATTGACTGAAATGTTTCTTCTGATGTTGAGGAATGGGGAAGTGGAGGTGAGGAAGGTTCCGTGTCTTGTTGTGTAAGAGCATTTCTTTTGTTGTCATTTGTTCTTTGTTGGTTTTCTTTTTTCCCCCAGATGAAAACTTTTATTAGTTCATAAAGAAGGTGAGTACTTGGTGGTGTTTTCATTAAAGCTGCAGGTCCTGAAGCAATGCAATCATGGGAGAATTTACTTTTTCAGTGGGTTATTTTGGTTTGGTTTTTTTGGTTTTTTTTCCAAGATAAAATTCTATTCCTTGTAGTTCTTGAGAACGAAGACTGAACTCTATTTGTTTACAACTTTAAGGGCAACAAAGATCCCCCTATTTGTTACTTTGAAGACAACCTAATTATTTTGGCTTGCATTTGATTGCTTGGGGTTAGCAGACTCTTTTCTGTGGAAAGAAGGAACATATTGCTCAAACATCCCTATTTTTTTTTCTGGAACAAAATGAAGGACACTCAATGACAGGAGAGCTCCAGTTCGGATTTATACCTGGGTAATGAGAAATTGCTGAATAACGTGTTCGTTTTCTGCCACTAGATGGAAATAAATCTTCCCACTTTGCTCACGCTCTGAGAACACTGCTGTCAACTCCCAGCTTCCAGCCCAGGAGTGGAGGATTCTCCAGGGTGCAATGTGCTTCCCTGGTGCACAGCAGCCTCCAGGCTGGCTCTGATGGCTACAGGACCATTCCCTGGCTGCTGTGGATGAAGGAGCTCCATGCAAGATGCCCCCAGAACTGCTGATGTGCTGTTCCAAGTGGAGGGGATTGATGCCAGGCACTCCAGTGTTTGCTGTGGCACTGGCACCAATGAGTTAAGCATCAATAGCCCCGAGGGTGTGACCTTTACTGGGATAGAAACAGCTTTTCCCAGAGCAGCAGGCAGGGCCTGGCTCCCAAACAATGCCGGGCACTCTGCTGCCAGCCCAGGTGAGCACACCTTGCTGGCCACAAGGACTTACCCTCAGGGAAATGCTCTCTGGCAAGGACAGCACCGTGTCAGCAGAGGAAACACAGGCCCTGCAAATCAGGGATTTTATTGTGTTGATTTTGGCAGTGAAATCTTTTTAAACATTTTTTTAGTTTTGTTTTGTTTTTTTTTTTTTCTTAAGCTAAATCAAATTTGGTGTGTGGGGTGAGCAGCACTGGCTGGCTGCCAGCTGCAACCTGCTGCCATCAGATGTGCCAGCTCAGAGCAGGAAAAATCTGAATCTCTCTTGCCACACTCTGCTCCCCTGCAAGGGAGATTTCTCCAGCTCTCTGCTTGAAATGCAGAGCCTGAATTGCCACAGAGAGGCAAAATTTAGGTAAAGGACTAAGGCAAACTTTGCAGCCAGTGACAAGGACAGCTGTGACAGCTCCCGGTGTCCTCTGTGCTCACTCCTGGCAAGATTTACAAACAGGTTTTTTATATCTTTTCACAGCTTTTCAAAACAAATTCATCTGATTTCTTCCTGTCTTTTCCTCAGCCCTGCTAGGGAAAAAAGAAGGAAACAAAAAAATCAAAGGGTGCTGAACCATCTATTTGATGTAACAAAGTTGGGAGCTGAAAATAAAGGTATTTGGCTGTACCCAGAGGTGCCTCTAGCTTTTCTGAACACTTAATGAGTCAAACCATTTCCTAATCTATCGAAACACAAAATTCAAACACTGCAGTTCCTCTGGAGGGGAGACCTAGGTGAAGGGACTCCATATTTATTGTGGATCGGACTCTGAAGCCATGCTGTGGAAATAACTTTTCATCTGTAGATCGAGCTGATAACTAATTCAATCTAATTAATCCCTGCATGGATGGGGAGCAAGGGAGACATATTTAGGGATTGTTTTTCCCAACCTTGAAATTCTGTCACCTCCAGGATGGAGTTAACAGCAGCTTGCTGGGTGTATTCCCCATATTCCCTTCAAAAAAGGGAACAAAATGCTTTGGAGGAAAGCTGTCAGATCTGCAAAGGACACTGCTGAGGTTAAACACCAGCTCGGTGCTGTGAGCATGGGGCTTTGGTTTAACATCCCTCTTCTCCTGAACTGGTGAGACGCTCTTCCCACTAAATGTCAGTGTAAAAACCCTGAGGTTGTGACATGCAGAGTGTTGAGCTGATGGAGAGCAGAAGTTTTTCCAGGCCTGGATCCTTGCTCTGGTGTGGAGCAGTAGCAGAAATCAGGGAAAGAGGAGAAGAAATTGTGAGTGAACTAACGTATTCTTGCAGCTTCCATCACTGAAAACAGAAGTAATCATCTGGATTTCCATGTTCAATACCAAGACCTGTCCTGCATGAATTTACCCAATTCCCTTATTTTTTAATATTTAGATTTTGAGGCTTAACACTCAGTATTGATAATTTGCACAATTTAATTTTATGCAGCTGAAGGGGGAAAACCCTTCTCTCAAGGAGTTTGTCTCGAGGCTGCTGACTCATTTCATGGGCTTGGCCCTGGTCCTTGTAGGGAAAACAGCCACTCCAGTCACCTCCTGTATAACAGCTGCAGGTTTACAGTGGTGCTCTGTCCTCTCAGAGAAGTTTTAGTCCATCTCCCTGCCCATCATCCTCACAGGCAGCTTTCCAAGCACAGCTCCATCCTCAGCAGCCCTGGATATCTCTGGCTGCTGTGCCCTCACTCTGCTCCCTTGACTGTTCCCCAGGCTTGAGATGGGGAGATAATATATTTTCAGTAGCTTCTCTTCCTTTTTTGTGTGTCTTAAGTAGAAACATTAGTGTCTAATTTAGAGGGCACATTTTTTCAAGGTTATTTATGGGACAAATAAACTCTTTTCCTCTAATGTTTTTCACAGAAGAAGCTGGCAAGAGCTGAAATCCTTTACCTTGTTACTGTAAAACACTCTCAGGATTGGAGCTTTTTTTTAAAGGAAGATAGTTGTTATCCAACGATTGAAGATAGTTATTTTCCAATGATTAAAACAGCAGCGGTTTCTCCACAGTTGAAGCAGCTCAGTGAGCAGTGGGACGGGCAGATCTGCGGAGCTGTCCCGGCTGCGTTCACGTTAGGAATGAAGGATGCTGCAGCAGGGCAGGGACGAGCCCAGCCTGTCCCGGGAACACCTCAGAGTCCCTTTGGCACGGACAGCCCGGAGCGGCTCCAGGAGCACACAAGGGGAGCCTGTTCTGCCTTCCCAGCCCGGTCCAACACGGCGGGAGCTGCCCCGGGAGAGCCCGGAGAGAGGGAGCCTTGTGGCACAGCCCGTCCTGCTGCTCCCCGGCTGTTTGCCTTGGACGGCAGCAGCGGCACCGAGGTTTGTCCAGCCCCCGTTTGTTCCCTCTGCTGCTCCTCCAGCAGCACGGAGCCAGAAGAAAACCAACGTGTCTCCAGCTACAGTGGTGCCTTTACCCCGAGTGCCCCGTTCTTTCTGGCCCTGGACACCCCATGCTGCACTTCCCGAATCCCCAGCCCAGGCGGTTGGATTTAGCAGCATTTATGGGATGGGGGAATGGAAGCCTGGAAGTCTGTGCTGATGGAGACAACGGCAAATTCACTGCCTGCTGATGAATTACTGCTACAGAGGAGCTAATTAAAGACAGCATTTAGTTTATTGATGCTTTATTAGACTTTAAATTGGAGCAGAACCTCTTCAGCTGATAAAATTTCCTTCCCTGTCCTCACACCCATCTTCTCCATGCTCTATTCCAGTAGGTTTCTTTTGTGTTTCTGGGGTTTGGTCCTCTGTGCCAGGCATTACTTTCCACTCCTGATTTAACTGATGGAAGTAGGATTGCACAGGAATCTGACAGTAGTGATGGATGTAATTAACCCTCTCCATATCCCAGTTCCTCTGCCTTTTGCTTTGCTGCTCACCATCACTTTCAGGTCAGCTCTGGCCTTGCAGAAAGTTCCTCTAATAATGGGAATGATGAGCGGTGGCTGAGGCAGGTGTCAGTGCCTGGGGGCAGATTTTAGAGGTGGGATCAGTGTCAGCTTGGCACCAGCAGAACTCCAGACAACACCAGTGCCAATCCTGCCATTCACAGCCCGTGCTTCTCCATCCCACCTCTCCGGTGGCCCCTGCACAGAGGGAGGGCTCAGGCTGCTCTGATCCCCCTTTCAGCAAGTGCTGGCCATGGTGTTGGGTGCATCCCAACCTGTGGAAAGGCGGAGGGAATAAAATAATCAGGGAGGAAGATGGGAACAAGGCACAAGGCTTGCGTTGGGCAATGACACACCTTGAACCAACCCCTGAAGGAAAGTTTCAGTCTAAGGAAGGAACTCTTTGTCCCTCTTACGGCTCACACTCCAGCCCGTGTGTCCCCGCAGCCTGCCGGGGGCAGAGGGGACACTGTCACAGCATCGCGGCCACCTTCCCTGCTCCCAGCCGGAGCCAGCGGCGGGGCAGCGGGCAGAGCCGGGCTCGGATTGCAGCAGGCTCCTCCTCCGGAGCCTGCCGGGAGGGAAGGAGAGGCGTGGAGCCGGAGTCAGCAACTCCGGGCCGCCTTTACCTGCGCCGTGCCAGCGGCGGGGCCGCGCGGGGAGCAGCAGCATCCTCCTCCCGATCCATGGGGAGCAGCGCCCGCCCGGCATGGAGAGCCTCAGCAGTGGCCTCAAGAAGAAAGCCACGGAGCACCACTACAGGGCTGAGGTGATGATTGCTGGAGAGCAGCTCAGGTAGGAGCTCCTGGGGTCCTGCTGCAGCCCGGGGCAGGGCTGTACCCGGGACTCTGGGCTGTGTCCCGTTAGCAGCAGGTTCCAAGCTTTATCCTTGAGCAAGCTCTTTCCCCCAGGTGCTGGTGTCCCCTCTCCAGTACCTGCTGATCCTTCCTTCACCCACCAAAGGGTGCTGAACCAGGTCATTTTCTGTTATACTTTGTCCTGCTTCTCCTCCCTGGCATCTCCCACCCTTCACCTCCAGGTATCAGGGGACTGACGGGTGAGTTTAGATGGCAACAGAGTTTTTTGCCCCTTTCCACCTTTCCCAGAGCACGGAGAGTGATGTGGTGGCACTGAGCAGCCCCCACGAGGTCCCTGATCCCTGGCTGGATGAGGACAGCAGCATTTCTGGGGATGCTCAGACTTTCGGGGTGACTTAGAAGAGCATTCCATGGGTGCCACGTGCCTGAACTGGATCTCCCCTTTCCTGAAACTCTCTTTTGGGAACTTCTGCTGGTTTGTAGTCCTGGTTCTTCAGAGCTTGTGAGGGTTTTCTTCTTACAAAGACAGAAATCCATTCTCCTGTGAAATTGTGTTCCTTGTGTATCTGGGGTCAGAACTCTCTCCTTGCTTCCAAGCATCTGACTGTGGCCTTTCCTAGCTGTAGAGCAGAGTTTGTTTGTTGGTAGCTGGAGCCATTCTGGTTTGTTTTGAAATGTGGGTGGAAAAAAGGAAATATATCCTTGATAATGTAAATAGTCCAGAGCCTGAGTGTGCTATCAACAGATCCCTGAAATTAGCTTGGTGTATGTAGGTATGTTGTCCATTCTCAGTGAGCACTGTTAGCTTTAGCTTTATTATTTGTACTGTATCAAGGATTGATAACTTCCAGCTAAGGATTGGGGCCCCATCTTGAAGATACAGCCAAGGTACAGAGCAGGTTTATTCATATTTATATTTCCAATATTTTACTCATCTGGAGTGATGGAGGTTTAAGCTGAGCCCCATAGGAAGGGGTCAGGTATTCAGAGAGAAAATAAAATAATCAAGCTGTGTGTTAAAACTGAGTTCCGTATATGAGAGGTGATGTGACTTCCCCATACCTGTTGCAGGACAGGAGCAGATCAGACCCTGGACCATTTGGTGATTGTGGCTGTAAGCATGAAAAGGGGAGACAGTAAATTTGTGTGTGAACAGAACTCTTCCAGTACATTGCACACAGAGCTAAAGTTGAATAGAAACCCCAAAGTTTATGTAGATTTGGGGACATCCATCTTTTTTTCTTCTTCTTCTTAATTTTCTTTCCCATAGATGCAGTGCCTTGAAGTTTCCTGGTTTAGGGAGCTCCCAAAACCTGAGGGTTCACAGTGAGGGAGAGGAGGGTCCTTTTGCTGGGGCTGGGCACACAGCAGTTGGATCCTTCTGCTTTGGTCTGGGCAGGAGTCTGTTCCCAGTGCAGAAGGGTGGGAAGGAGCTGTTGGTGTCAAACCTGGGTAGGAGGATGAGGAGATGGACACCAGCCTGGAGCTGGGCTGCTCCTTCCACTGAACCTCTGGCTGGAAGGAGAATGAAGTGAGGCAGAACACACAGAGTTTGAATTTCTCTCTTGTGTTTTGGGGATCTCACAGCCTGGCAGGTAAGGAGTTAGTGGTGTGATCTTCCTGGGACCTGGATAGCCAGTGGAGAGCAATGGGGAAACTGAGGCAGGGAGGCTGGGTGATGTGTCAGACACCAGCAGATGGACAGGGCTAAATGTCCACGTTGTCCTGCCCTGCTTTTCCCCAGATGTGGAATACAGAGGCATGGAAAGGAGCCTTGCAGCTGCCCTGACTCAGTAAACCTCCATCAGCAAATAACGCTGCTGTATCCACATGAAACATCAAACATTTGTTTTTCCCTGCTCCCCGCTTCCTGCCCAGCCTCCCCACTATTGCATTAAATCAAACAAACCTTTGCTCCATCTTTACAGTTCTTTGGCTTCCCAACAAGTTTGCAAAATCCCTCAGAGTTTGGTTTGGCCAGAGGGGTGAGTCTGTTCAGTGTCAGGGTGAGTTTCCCAGCCAGGAATAGCTGCACAAGCCAGGGCTGGAGGAATGCTCCGTGTGGATGGCCGGAATGGAGCGGATCCTGGAGGAATCAGGGGGAGATTTGCCAGTGTGGTTTGGGTTTGCCTGTCTGCCAGGGCCCCTCTGCTTCAACAGCTGCCTGGTCCAGGGAGAGAGAAAAAAAGAATTTTGTATTTTGAGTGTCTCTCCACTAGAAAGACAAAAATAAAGTTTTCACTGGCGTTTTGGCCTTGAGTCTGACAGAGCTGCTGGCTCGGGCTCGTTCCTCACATCTGCTGTCATTCCTCTTGTGTCAGACTTGCATGAAAATCACATCACTTTTACTGGGCGTTGTGTGTTCCTGGGTGGCATTCTCTAAGAGAGGCCCAATTAGTCACTTCTAATTGCAACAAATGGCTTATCTGCACAGAGAGGTTCTGGAACAGCTTCCTCGCTTTGCATTCACACCCTGCTGTAATCGGGGCTCCTCAAGTATGGACAAGCCCTGGTGCACTCTTGTCTGGGTATTCCCATGGTCAGGAGAAGCAGCTGTGCTCTAATAGCTCTGTTAAACTGCATTAATCACTCCTAAACATGAAATATACTCAGCAAATGTATGTCTTGCACAGAAAAAGTGAGAGGAGAAAGAAGCTTTTTTTTCCCCTACAAGGAATAAAATTGCAATTTCTGCCACTGCACAAAACTTTCAGAGCTGACCAGTGTTTTATTTGGATACTCAAACTGCAATGCTGTTAAATGAAGTGCTCATGCTTTGGTGCTCTGGAAATTTGGCTTGCTAAAGGTGTGTGGCTGAACATCAAAAAATTTGTATTTTTGCCCAAAAGTCATTTGTCTGCAGGAGGTTTGGTGGTTTTCTGTTGGACTTGGATCTCTTGTGGTGAGCATGACTTCCTTGAGGAATCATGGAATCATGCATGCTTGATCTAGCAGTGAATATTATTAAAAGATGAAACTTGATGGTCAGAATGACCTTAAAAAGCTAATTATTAAATTTCTAGCACTGCTGAAAGGGAGGACTGGGAATTAGACTTGTGCTTGCTGGGATTTCTTTTTAAGTCTTCCTATACTTATATTTAAATACAAGGAAAACAAAACATCTCAGTACCACTTTGGGTTGTCACAGGCGTGCAAAGCCCTCCCTTGTCCCCAGATGTACTCTGAAGTTTTCCAGACTGGGGGTGATGCAAACTGGGGTTTGCTGAGTGTGTTTGCAGCAGCTCTTTTGCCTGAATGTGCCTCTCCAGCAGCAGCTGCTTTGCAGAAATGCTCTTGTGTATGATGCTGCCTTTTAGTGAGCACTTAGCTGTTTGTTGTTTTGGTGGGGGGTTATTTGGGGTTTTTTTTGTTTGTTTGTTTGTTCCTGTGAAGATAGGAACAGAAAAGATATTTTGGATGATGCATCCTTTCCAAGGCCACTCATTTGTACTTAGCTTCTGTGGGAATGTGAACTGCAATTAATATCCTTGAAAGATCCACCTTGTCACTTGAGATGCTCAAGGTCTGTTTACAAGGGAGGTGAGGGAGAGTTTATTCCTCTTCTCTTTGGATGTCCCTTTCAATGAGGTTACCCAGGATGAATAATGATGGCTTTGTAGTGACCTTGACAAAGAAACAATTTGCTTACCCAACACAACCTTCCCAAAGCAAACGCACGTGGAGGCTCTGCCTGCCAAGCCAGGAGTGTTTCATAAGAGCCCGTTCTCATGTTCCAGCAAGTGTTTCATCCTGACCTTATCCTGCCTCTTTTCTTTTTTTTTTTTATCCTTTTGAAGAAGTAATATTTCCACAGGGTGATTTTGCTATCTAGAAAATTCATAATATTACATATAATTATATATTTCCTTATTATTTTTTATCTGGAAGCATGATTAGAACCCGCTCAGGGTTTCACCAGCTTTGTTTTTGTAACATCACACAAGAGCTGTTACATCCTGTGCTGAAGGACAAAATTTGTCTCTTCAGGGTTGACAGGAAACAGTAAACAAGAGGAAAGTGAAAAGTCCACAAGGACACTCGAGCTGAGCCTCCTCTGCTGCCCTGAGCCTGAGGACAGAGAGAAAACTTATCACAGGCTTAAAACAGCCCTTAAGGGTCCAAGGTGCTGTTCCAGAGGTGCTGAAATACCACTTAATTCCTGTCCTGGCAATTGCTCCCAATCAAATTCTTTCAGAATAAGTGTACTTTTTAATTTTTTGAGTCTTAGGCCTTAGCAGCATTGCTCCCTAATTTTTTTTTTTTCATTTTATTCAACACCTTCAAAATCTGTGCATTTTTTTTCTGTATTCTGAAACATGATTAAAGAAAGGGAATCAAATAGGGGAAATAGTGTTCTCCTAACCAGTTTCTATTCAGGCCTTTTGTGATTTTGGTCTATGCAATATTGTATGTATAAGGGGTGTGTATGAGTGTAAATATATATATATATTCTTTATAGACGCCTGTAGGCTCTTGATGGCAATAGAGCACTCTTGGAACATTTCTTATCTTTACCAAACATTCCTCTAAAGTGCCTTCTCATTTGCTGATTGTGAAGGAGAGAAAACATAAATATTGGCTGTGTTTTCCCTCTTAGGTGGGGGAGCCTCTGTTTGCAGTCTCTGCCAACTGTGTCTGGTTGTATTTTGACAGTGGACCATGAAATAAAGGAAGAAAAAAGACAAAAACTCTAATAATAGCATGGCAGCTGTCTGTGGACTGTTGTTTCTGGGTAAAATCCATCTGCAGAACAAGTGCTGGTCACATGTGGGAATCAGCCTTCCAGGTAAAGACTGAAATGCTGGATATGGACCACAGGATTTGAGGGAGGTCTGTGCAAGGCAAGGCCAGGAGCTGGTTCTGCATGAATCTTTAGTTTAGTATTTTAATTAGCAGGAAGGGCTGAAAACTTCTGTCAACTTCTTAGCATTAATTGCAATAATCAATTCTTAATTATTCCTCTAACAAAACCTTTTATGGTAAAACTTCTAGGAACTTAGTATTTATAAATCCTGCAATAGAGGATAATCCATTATTAGCTGATAGTTTTTTATTTTTAGGGTATTTTTTAGGGTATTTAAACTTCCTGTGAGGTACCTAAAAGTGTTGTCCAACAGGTATATCTTCTCCAAAAAGGACAAAAGAACTTGAGACATGAAATAACAAAAGGGTGCAGTGTTTAATGCCTTAGTAAAACTCACTGACCTGGGGCAAAACTGGGAATTGTGATGAATAATTTGAAATTAAAACCATCCTGTAGTTACAGAGATGTTTAATTAACATCTCCCCTCAGAGCCTGCTGCACACACCGAGCATTTTCCAGCACTGGTGTTTTGGGAACATTCATGGCTACAGGGCAAAAGTTTGGCCCCTGGACAGATCTCCTGCCAAAGTGGGCTGGCTTTGGCTGGAGCACAGGGGAACTCTGTGCCTTGTGGCTCGCTCAGTCGTTAAGGTCCTTTTGAAAGTCAAATCCGTGCTCACCTGAGTAACCTTCCCCCATATATCCTCCCATTGGAGCTGCAGAGCAGCCAAAACATCAGGGTTGTTGGGATAGGAGGGTTGTTGTTTGGGTAAACTGTCCCAGTCAATCCCAGCTGGAATCAGAAAATGTCAGGACAGTTGTGCATTGCTGCTGTGGGTTAGGGGGTACCTGGATTAGGGAGTGCTGGGATCCACCTGGCACTCTTTGCTTGGACAGAAGAAAGGAAGGCTCCTGTTACTGCTCCCACCTGGAGTTATGAGTAAGGCTCTATCACTTTCATGGCTGTGGGGAAGGAGAACTAGATACAGCATCATGCCGAGATAATAAATACAGATGCTGCTATTTTTTTTTTTTCTGAGTTTTGTCCCCTCTTCACCCCCTTTGGTTGGCTGCCGTGGGTTTTAAAGGCTTGCTTAGAATGAAAAGACACATGTGAGTCACACTACATCTGCTCAGGCAACATGAGCGGCCAAAAACCTGCCTGCCCTTGGAGTGCTAAATGCCTCCTCCAAACTGACATCAGGAACATGGGGGTTTGAGTTTTGTTTCCCACGGAAAAGGGCCCCTGTTCATGTCCAGGGGGCTGTGGCCAAGAGTGGGCTTCTGCTTCCTAAAATTGTGAACGGCACAAGATTTCTCACAGACCAAAGCCTCCAAAACCTAGGACTCTGAGTGGTGCCACGAGGAGAGAAGGGGATGGCTTCTCCTTCTCTGGAAGGAAGCATGGAGAGGCTCCTTGGGATTGACTGATGCAGTCTGGCAGTGCCAAAGGGGTTTGGTTGAACTGATCAGTCCCTGCTTGGCACCAGTCCCAGCACACCCAGGGTGGTCTCTGCAGGCTGGACAGCTCAGGGCCATCAGACCCAAACTCCCCTGAGATCCCAGCTGTGCCTTTCCCCCCAGGCTTCGTCTCCACGATGGGAAGCTGATCAAGGACAGGAGGTACCACCTGAGGACATACCCCAACTGCTTTGTGGCCAAGGAGCTGACGGACTGGCTCATCGACCACAAGGAAGCGCCCGACCGCGAGACCGGCATCCGCCTCATGCAGAAGCTGATGGATCACTACATCATCCACCACGGTGTGTGTGCCACCCCCAGGGCAGGGCTGTGTGCCTGCTCACCCCCTGTGACCCTCAACCCAGCAGGCAGGAGCGTGGCCAGGTCCCTGTGTGTCACCCTGCATAGGGGAGGGCTCCTGGAGAAGCTGGGAGAAGTCGGATGGGGCTGGATCTGTGTGATGCTGTGTTGCTTTAGGGGGATGTGCCAGTTCCCTGCCCAGCAGAGAAGGGGCTTGGGCTGTGCACTGGTAAAATGATGTTTAAGTGTCTCCTCTGTGAAAGCAAGCTCAGAAACACCTGACCTGTATTCCTGCAGCCAGCCAGGTGGATGTTTGTGCAGCAGCTGGTCTGGCTCATGTTTGTGTCACACAGAAACAGAGGCTGAATTACAGCATGCGCTTCACATCTGTAGGAATATTCCTTTTCTTACCATAAGACCCCAGTGTTCCTTAGTTTCCCCATGATGGGACAAATAGGGCTGTGGAGTCCACATCACTCTAAGGAAAATTTAATCTGGCACTTGTGAACTTGGAGCTGAAGGAATTCTGCCTTCATTGGGATTTAAGTGTGTGCTGCCAATACAAAGGCTTGTCTGTGGAACTCAACTAAGAAAAAATATTAAAAAGGAAGGAAATAAAAAAGGAAGCATGGAGAAAAAGCAGCTTGATGCTCAAGCCCAGCTCTTAGTAGTATTCAGGTTTTTTTCTTTTTAAAATTTCTTTGGAACTTTCAGGAATTTTGAATTAACTCAGGTCAAATACTGAGCTCTGTGCTGCAGAGCAAGGTCCAGCCCTTGGTCCTGATATAACAACAGAAAACAAGTTGTGCTTCAGGTGGGCAAAAAGCAATTCCTGCCCACGTGGTTTTCAGGCCCAGCCAGGAACAAGAGCCCCAGATTTTCAGACAGCCCTGGGACACCTCTGCCATCTGTGGGAAGGGCTGTGGCCCAGCTCTCCTGCTCCCAGGGCTTGGGGACAGGAGCTGTGGCAGCCTGGAGCTGGGAGCTGCTTTGTCACACAAGGATGTAGCTAAGGAGACAGAAGCAGATGATGACCACACCAAACCAAACCCTCTCCTCCCCTTGTTTCTCTGGGGTCCAAATATAGCTGCCTTTGACCACTGCAATGCAAACACTCCCTGTTGCCATCTGCTACTTGCTGAGGGTTTAATGTAAACTGCCTTGAATAAAAATAAACTGCTCCTGGGCTTTATCACAAAAAGCTGAAGCAGGGAGTTCTCAGTTAACCATTAACACTTACATCTGATTATTTTTCCATCTCTCCAGCTGACAGTTTCAAATAAATCCATTAGTTATTTAAACCTGTGCAGCGCTGGGTACAAGCACTGTTTTGATTGCTTATTAGGACAAGTCCCTGCTGCTCCTGTGACAATTCCTGGCAGGACACAGAAGTTGACTTTCCAACTTGCCTTGTGTCCATTAATTTTGTTAGTGCTGTGGAAAGAGGGCTGCCAGTTAATGCAGCACAGCACTGGGTGCTTGGCAATTGTCTGGCTGAACTGTTTGCCCTCTTCTCCCCTGGCATCCAGATAATTATCTCATGAAAATCATCGTGCTGCCTCTTAATTGTCTGGTGTGCTTTGAGCTTTAGTTCTATTACATGCTGGAAACACATTGAAATTGATCTTTAAATAGGAAAACTGCTTTGGTTTTCTATGGGCACAGTCCTCTAGGATTTTTTGTTCTATTCCTGGTTGCAGTGGCTTTGGAATAGTTGCTCCTTGGAATTATGAGGCTGCAAACTTTCACTGTTAAAACAACCTTCTCATCCTGCCCTCGTGCTCGGTGAGTCACAGGCTTTGGAGCCCTGATTGCATCTGAGACAGCTGCTCTGCAGGAATGATGAACCCAAGATAATCTGACAAGTTTTGGCATTTTGCTGCTCACGTGAAGGGGAATGTGGTTTTGCTGGTCTACTCAGATGGATCAAAAAGTGTTAAAATTTTCACAAGAAGCATCTTGAATCTTTTGAATTTCACTCTAGTGGAGGATGTTACTTTAGTGAGGAAACATTTGTGATTTTTCTTTTTCCCTTTGACTAACTTTATTTATTTTCCAGGCATATTCTTTAGTCTGAATATGGTATTTTTTGTTTGGGGGTTTTTTTATCACTTGAATTTCTTCTTGCTTCAAATGGGTGGACCTGAAGGCTGCCTGACTTTTAAGAGCTGAACTAAGATTTTTGGGCTGGGATTTTTTGTCTTTGTTTTAGGTTTTTGGGGGGTTATTCGTACTTGTAGTCTAGGAGTCTGTTTCAGGTAGGTTTATCTCACAACTGTATCCCAAATATTTACCTGCTAAAGGCTACATGAACTATAAAAGTGTGCACTTAAGGGCACTGTGTGCCCATCCCCAAGATGAATCTGGGGCTTTTCATACAGATTTAATCATTCCAGTTGTATTGCACCTGGCTTTGAAGGAAATTTTCTCTTGAGGTCCGTTTGCCATGCAGAGGAATTGAGCAAGGTCGGCACAAAATGATGTGTAAAAGTTTGTGCCAGTTTTTAGCTTGTGAATATTTTTGGCAGATAGAGGTGATTTTATGGGGGTTTGAGTGCAGTGTGGGATTTTTTTTCCTCTGTCCTCCAAGCCGGCTTACATGTGGCTGTAGCTTTTTCAAAAAAAAACAGAATTGAGGCAATTCTGTTCATCCTCTTTTCATCTAAATCAAAACATCAATACTTAAAGACAAAAAAAAAAAAAAGCCCTGCTTTTCAATGGATATTTTAATATCTGGAACAAAATGCAGACCCCTGACTCCAGCCTTGCCAAGGTCTGTACACTGGGATTGAGCTCTCCCACCAGCAAGAGCTTCAGGCATTCATGAGCAGGCAATTTTTGGGGACTGAGGGCTCAGATGCCGATTGTTCCATGGGATGAGGGACACAGGGAAGGACATGGCATGAAGCCCTCACAGCTTTTAGCCTAAAGACAGCATCCTGCTGTGCATGAGCCCCGTGTGTCCATCAGGGGCTGACATCCCTGCCCTGTGTCCTTCCAGTGTGTGACGAGCACTCAGATTACAAGGATGCCAAGCTGCTCTACCGCTTCCGCAAGGATGACGGGACCTTCCCCCTGGGCAAGGACGTGAAGGTGTTCATGCGAGGGCAGAGCCTCTATGAGAAGTACGTGACTCCTCCCCTGGCTTTGGGGCACTGGGACTGTGCCCTGCTGCCTGTGCTGGCTGCTGGCTCTGCCTTTCCTTCTCTGCACTCCCTGCTGTCCCACTGGGAAATGCTGTTTCCTCAGCCCTGTCACAGCTGCAGGACAACCAGCGTCCTGCCTGGGATGGGACAGGAGTTTTACTGTGAACTCATGGATGTTTCAAAGGGCTCCAGCCCACATGCAGGATCTGGGATGTGGTACAGGGAAGTGCAGTCTGAGTGCTCCTAGGATGAGCACATCCAGTGGCCATTCCCAGCACTCTTCCAGCCTCCTCGTGTGAGCTGTACTTATGTCCCACCAAAGTCAGCAAGGTATGGGACTTTCAGGACCCTCATGGGCTTGGGTCCCTGCCCCTTGCTTAGCCTATTTGCAAGATTTCTAATGGGAAAGGTTATTCCCAGAGAGTAGAGAAAACTCCTTCCACCTCCAAGTGTTTTGTTTTCTTTGTGTTGATTGTTTCTGGTTCTAAATCCAAGCAATCTTTCCAGAGTTTAACCCCAGCCCACTCTCTGCACCCGTTTCCTTTACCAGCCTCTTCACAGCTTCACATCCTCCCACTCTGGCAATGAGGGACACAAACTGTCCCTGCAGGAGAGTCCTCCATCCAGGTGGTGGTTTGGGGTGTGTCCCTGCCCCTGTGCCAGATGTGCATCCCTTGCACTTTGCTCTTGATCCGCACAGTGGCCGTGGGATGGGGAGAGCATCCAGGCGGTCGGATGGCTGAGCCGGCTGCACCCTCTCGTGGAGACTCTGGATTTAGCTCTCACACGCTGCCAGCGGAGCACCTGCTGACTGAAACCCACCTTATCCTTGCGTTTGGACTGCCTGCCCTGTGTTACCCACGCTCAGTCGCTTGCTTGGCTTTCCCTGTGATCTTTAGCTGAGCTCACAGCACAAATGGTTTTGCTGGAGCTGCTGCCTCACTGAAATGAAGATTTACAGAGGTGCCCGACTGCAGCTCCGTGTTCCTCCCTCCCTTCCCGCTGCTCCCCGGCAGGAATGCTCTGGCTGCAATGCTTTGCCTGCTTCCCTCAGCCTTGCTTCAGTTCCCGTGGGGATTGGCAGGGATGTTTGGCATCACGAGAGCCTTGTCCCACCTCTGTGCCAGGCTGGTGAGCGTGGAAGAGTCAATCCTGAAAGTGAGGGAGGAGAACTCGGTGAAGTACCAGAGGACTTTCCTGGGCTCTGAGATGATCGACTGGCTCATTCAGGAGGGAGAAGTGGAGAACAGGCAGGAAGCAGTGGAGCTGGGACGGGCACTGCTGGAGCACGGGATCATTCAGCATGGTGAGCCAGGCTCTGGCTGGAGCTGGGGTGGGAAGCAAGGGATGAGCATGGCTGTGAGAGGAACAAATCCCCATTCATCCTGTGCAACAAGTGCTGGTCAAGTGCCCACTTGGAAATGGCAATGGAGCCTTTTAGTTCTATGTTTGGAGCTGGTGACCTTTGAAACTGGAGCAATCTTTTACCGTCCACAAAGGCTTTGAGATGAAATCTGAGCTCTTGCTCTTCAGTTCTTCAAAGCCACCGGCCACAGGGACGGGCTGCACCCCTGGGTTTGGAGGGCTGGGGCGTGAGGATGTAATGTTAACTCTTCTTGGCTGGAGATCATATCCATCTGCTATAATTAAACTTCTAATTCGGAAGGCAGGGAGTCCTCTGAGTGTCTTGGGACAGGGGCAGGTGGAGGGCTGTGACACCAAGTGCCCCCCTGGGAGATGGCACCTCTTGGGGGGTGGCCCTGCTGTCCCACCCTCCCTGCAGGCAGCATCCCCAAACAGGCAGAAAAGCTGCAGCAGAGCACAGGGGCATTAAAAGCAATTCATGAGGGTCCCTCAGGACATTTGTTCTATATTTTTTCCACCCCCTCAGCCTCTCCCTCCTGCCCTGTTCTCTCCTAGTCTCCAATCGGCATCACTTCTTTGACAGTGACATCCTCTACCACTTCTGGATCAACTTCCGGCGGCGGCGGCGGCTCACGGAGTTGCTCAATGAGAACTCCTCCCGTGCCCTGTCCGAGAGCCCCGACAGCCCCTTCTGCCTCCGCAAGCTCAACCCAGAGCCGGGCAACACCAGCTTCCTCTCTGGTAACCGTGGGGTGACAGCAGGGATTGCATCACCAGGGTATCCCAGGGATCAGGGTGTCGCTCCAGCAGAGTCTGAGAGGTTCCTCTGGGCATCCCATGCAGTGAACACCCATCCTACTGCTTTGTGGTGGATGTCACAATGCAGTGACAGTCTCTAGCATAGCCCCCTGTCCCAGGAAAATAACTCAGCATCAGATCAGCTCTTGATCTTTCTTTGAAGCTGGTTTTACTCTTTCTAAGCTCAAATGCCTTGTTCAGTGCACACATACCTTTCAAACGTAGGTCAGGCTTGGGGGGAAGTTTGTTATTTTAAACTACTCTGTTTTTTCACTGAAAAATTTTTATGTGCCTCTTTCAGTCCAGACCAACAAGGAGATCAAAGTTGTCTCGGCGGTTCGAAGGAGCAGCATCACTTCCCTCTCTGGAAACTCCAACGCCTATTTCAGTGCTCCCCCTATGCTGGTATTCCCTCCTGTGGCTGAGTGCAACCCCAAATCAGGTCTGGGCTTCTGCAGTGCCTGTTATTATATGGGAGATATCTATTCCTTCAGGGCACGGGCTCAAGCCCAAGTCCAAACCCACCAAACCCCTCAGCCTCACCTCTGCATCCTGATGTGAAAAGTTGTGTGTGTGTCTGGAAAAGTGCTGAGATGAACCCAAAGGTTCCTGTGTGCAGGAGCTGTGGTTCTGACATCTGTGTTCCAGCCCAGGGTAATCCCCAGGCTGCCCTGTTATGCACTTTACCATACAAACCCCTTGATTCTGATAGAATCTGTCACCTTCTGCTCTAGTGTTAAAGAGACCTGTCACCAACGAAGAGCTGCTGTCCCCTGGGGCCCCCTATGTCAAGAAAACGCTGACTGTGAGTGACCACTGGGAATGGCATTGCTAATCCAGCATTATCCAGCTCCCTGCCTGCTCTCTGCTGGTTTTCTGTTGGCTGCTCTGACCTCTCTATGCTAAAACTTTGACTGCACATCACATCATCGTGGCTTTTTGTCGGTGACTCTCTAGGGGTCAATGTCTTCATATATTCTTGTGGATGGAAATGTGCTCAGCCCCTCTGAGAGCTTAATGTATATCCATGAGGTAGATAAGGGGGAAAAAAATGTTTTCTGGCCAGAAAAATTCTCACATTTTGGAGATTTTTTTGCCATTGGTCAGGCCCTGGCAACAGGGTGCCCAGAGAAGCTGTGGCTGCCCCATCCCTGGAAGTCTCCAAGTAGCTGGACGGGGTTTGGAGCAACCTGAGATAGTGGAAAGTGTCCCTGCCCATGGGAGGGGGTGGAACAAGGTAATCTTTAAGGTCCTTTCCAATCCAGCCCATTCCAATATTCTGTGATTTCTGTTCCATCCAGCTCCATGCAAACTGTAGAATCAGTAGGTCTTGTGACATTTGTAGGTTCTGTGACTCTCCCCCTCTGTCACACGGGTTAATGCACAGCTTGATGCATCTTTCAGGTCCCTCTGCAGATCAGGGGTGTTGATTTGATCCATCAGCATCTGATGGAGCTGCACTGGATGGGGGAACATCCAAGGGCCAGTACTGCCTTGCTTGTGATAGGCTTTTTACATGGACAAATCTCCAGGAGGCTGCAGACAGCCCGAGTCTGGGGCTTTTGCTTTTTAAATTATTTCTAAAGCTGTAGGACTGGTCAAGTCAGGGCTGGTGGGTGTTGGGTGGAAATGTTACAAGACAGCTCCTGCCCTGTGAATCCTATTGCATTTAGTTATTGTTTGTGTCTCATCCCTTCAACTGCCCACCTCTGAAAGGGGCAATCTCACAGAGAGCAGTGTAGGAAGTGTGAGGGCTGCCTGGACGTGCTGGTTTGGCACCAGGAAATGTGGATCAGGTTCCCAAATTAAGTGTGCTGTAGAAAGTGGTGGGAAGGAACAAGAACCAAGCTGGTGATTAGCATGGCTCATCTGAGGCTGTGCTGTTCATTCTGCTCCTGAATGCTCTTGCCCTGCCCTTCAACTCTGCCAGCCTGGGCCTTTCACGGCTCATTTCCTCCTGCTTAGCTCTGCAGTTGCTGTTATTTATTTATGTGGGCAACGTGCAAAGCCCCTTGGGAATTCCTTTTCTCTTTTGGTCACTTCAGAGGGCCGCAGTGTCTCAGCAGACTGCTCTGGCAGGCTGACATCAGTGTGGGGCAGGGCAAGAGCAGCCCCTTGCCCCCAGGAAATTCTCTGCTGTGCCAAGGAAAAGGCACCCTGTGTGTGCTCTGAGAATGTTCTCGAGCACGCTCGTGGTGCATGCCTTGCACTTCAGCTTGATGCTGCCTGTGATTCTCTTTCCTGCACAGGCTGACAGGGAATTAATCAGAAAGCAGCTTTGCAGGGAACAATTAATCAGTTCTGCATCTCACTTTGGTGCACAGCCCTTCCCCTCCTGCCCAGGACAGGTTGGCATCATGAGCTCTCTGTCTCTCTGGGCACTGTTGCATCTCCTCCCTCCAGCCCCCTCCTTGATTTTAAGACCCCTTTTGTTTTCCTTGCAGATTGTGGGGGATGCAGTGGGCTGGGGGTTTGTGGTTCGAGGAGGAAGACCTTGCCACATCCAGGCAGTGGACCCAGGAGGACCTGCTGCTGCTGCAGGGATGAAGGTACTGCCCTTCCTACTCATGGAGGCTGAACAGGAGACAGGATTTGAGTCCTCTTTGAGCTTTTTGGGCTGAACACATCCTCCATGATGTTCCCTCCTCCTGCCCTGGGGATCAGACTGATGGAGTGGGCACATGGAACTCTGGGAGAGGTGGAGGGAGGAATTAATCTCTGCAGGCAGAGTGCCCTGTGTGTGGTGGCAGAGCGGAGGATTTGCCTTTTCCAGGGCAGCACAGGGGCTGTGGGCAGCTAAAACTCAAAAAACTCTGTCAAAAGTAAACCATCCCTGTGCCAGACCTTGGAACTGTCAAAACTGTTTGAGTTACAAAAAACCAAGCAGAGAATTCCCAGCTCAGTTCCAGTGACTTTATATAACCCCAGGCAGGGAAGGAGCAGAGCTTTGTTCTCAGCCACCTGCTCCCACAGTTCTGAGCATTTGGTTTCCCTGCTATTAGCAATGGACTTCTTCATGGAGCTGTTTTCCATGTACAAAAAACCATAATAATATTAAATTGATGCCTTGGTTTGATTCATCAAGTAACTTCCAATATTTCCAGGAGAGAGGGAGGAGAGAAAGGAACTTACAGCTTGAACCTCACTCCAGGCCCAGGCATGTGAGTTTAGTGTGAAGTCTTGGGCATGAATGAAAGAAGTGGTGAGTTTCCCACTTCCCTACAGAAACCCCAGCAGCAAGGGAGTAATTTCTAAAAGCTGATATAAATCTAAAGTCACATGAATATTTGAAATAATGGGATTCTTGAGAGGCAGAGTGTGACTCCTTGTTTGCTTCAGGCAGGATTGGAAGGGGATGGATGAATTTGTTTCATTTACTCAAGAGCCCAGTTAATTTCTCCTTACCTAATCTCATTTGCTACCAAATTGCTGGATGTTAATATTGTGCTTCGTTTCCATCTGTGAAATGAGCCACTGCTCATAAATGAGTCTTTTTTTCCTCTGTTAGCTCACAGTCTAAATCCCTTTGGTCCTGTTTTTATGACACAGTGATTGCAGCACGGTGATTATTGATGTAGCCACGGGGTGGTGATTCTTGAGGGTTTCCAGGATTTTGACACAAGTTATTTGCATCACAGCCCCTGGTTCCAGCTAATCCTGGGCAGGAGGTGCTGTGGCACTGGAGGTAACCTGCAGCCCTGGTTTTGTGCCTGAGATGTTTTGGTTTTCTGAAATTCTTTTTCCAGGGAATTTTCTGTAAACAAGAGGAGTGTTTTTGTAACTGTGCTGTTTTCATTCCTTTTCCTAGGAGGGACTTCTTCTTGATGTCCCTCTGGTCTGACCAATGTGTTTGAAGAGCTTTGTCTTTGTTTCACCAATCAAATTGGTCTGTCTAGAATAGTATAAAAGGGGAGACACATCCCAAAAATAAAGGAGTCATTTTCAGCCTTCTGAAGTTCAGAGTCTGTGTCGTTGTGGTGTCAAACAGCATCAGTAACCTGCCCCTCCTCTCTTGCAGGTGTGCCAGTTTGTTTTCTCAGTGAATGGGGTGTATGTTCTGCATCTGGACTATCAGACCATCAGCAGCCTCATCATGACAGGACCACGGACTCTGGTGATGGAAGTCATGGAAGGCATTGAATGAGCCAAGGAGCCTCATCCCACTGCTGCTGGGAAAGGCAGGACTCTCCACTTGGCAGGGATGGACTGTGGGGAGGGACCACACTCGACCATTCACTGTGATGTGTTACCCAGGCATTTTGGTGTATTTTCAAATAAATACATTCTAGTGGACAATTCTTGGATTTTTTTTTCTGCTCTTGAAATATTTGTCTCTACTCTGGTCTTAGAGTGTCTAAGCTCTTGAAGCTCCTTTTTAGTGGCACTGTGAGAATTCAGCACTTAATGAACCCCACCTTAAGCAAGCCCTTCACCAGCCAGGCTGTGAGGCAGGTGGCAAAGCTGGTAAGCAGCAAGAAGTTTATACCAAGTGAGTCTGTCTGAGCTGCCCTGAGCTGTCTGTGCACTCTTCTGAGAACACAATGTGCTCTCCAGATGGCCCCATAAGCTGTGCCACCGGCTCTGTCAAGAAAATGAGGAAATGAGTACAGGAATGTGTGTTCCGTGTAAAGTCTAAGGCTCCTGCTACTCTCCTGTCTTAGCCAGGGCTGGTGGCTGTTCCCAGCTGTCTCTTGAAAAGGTGGCACTTCCATGATTGTGCTTTTTGTGTCCCCACCCCTTAATAATGCTTAATTTCATTAATCAGCTTCACCCCAGCAAGGAGGCAGGCAGAGATCCCCAACATCATAGGCTGCTGCTAACCTGGTGGGGAGCAGTGGGTAAAGGAGGGACCAAAACCCGAGAGTGCCCAAAAGGAAATGTGTCCTAGGCTGAATCTGGCTCTGGGAAGGAACAAAAATGAGTGAAAGCCACCAAAATCCAGCCCCCTGTCCCCTGCTCCTTGCAGGATGGCTGTATTGCAGCCAGTGCAAAATATTCCTTGCAAACTACCCTGAAAGTGAACTAAATATAGAAAAACAGGTAATAACAAGAAATTAGGGAGGCTTCCTTCTTTCCAGCTCACAGAGCATCCTGTTTGTGATTAGCCTGCCGTGCTGTGCACAGACAGGATGATTGCCAGCACTCCTGCTTAGAGCAGGGTGCTCAGTGCAGCTCCTTTGGCCACAAACCAAGCCTTAAATAAACCCACCAAAGGGCCAAAAATAGTAATTTTGTGTTAAAATGGGCTTGAGTTTCTTGGAGAATCTAGTGTCAGCTGTGTATCAGGTATTGCTGTACGGCTGGCTGCCTTTTTTTCCCTTGGTATAAAGGGATATCTGCTCCCCCAGTGCTGGTGCTGAGGTAATGGGATAACTTGGAGCACAGAATTCCTGGAACAGGGTCCAGGAAAGATGTTTGCATTGATAATTGGGGTCCTTCCAGCCCCTAAGTGGAACCAGACCATCTCCTCAGCCGTTTGTCAATAAACTCACAGTTGTTATTTGTTGCATTCAGTGCACGAGTCCAGCAACCCCCATCTGCCTTTTTGCTTTTGAAATTCTCTTTAGGGAGAGTTTGGGTGTCTGTGATGTCCCAAAGGTTTAACCCGGGCTGCTTGGCTTGCATTAAAGTCAAATCCAGAAGGTTTAGGCATGGTGTGGGTACCTGGGGAAAGGCAGGTTAGGAAACAACATCCTGAACACAGGCACTGAAAACAGCTCCAGATTTTCTGTGTCAAAGCAGGAATTTTTAATTCTTGATGTGCATTCCTTGAAAGCAGGAGATAAGTGCTCATTTCTTTCTCTCCTTCTACTTTTAAAGAAAACTGTGGCAGCTCTGAGCAACCTCAAAAACCCAGTAGGAAGTACAGAAGGGGTAATTTGTGGTATTTACACACAGGGCAGTGACAACCCTCTCTCCATGGGGTACAAAATGCTCTGTGCTTTGTTTTATTATGATTTATTGCCCACTTTTTTGCCCAGGGAAGCTGTGGCTGCCCCATCCCTGGAAGTGTTCAAGGCTGGGTTGGATGGGGCTTGGAGCAACCTGGGACAGTGGAAGGGGTTCCTGCCCATGAAGGGGTTGGAATAACATGCTCTGCTTTGTCCCTTCCAACCCGAATCCGTCTGTAATTCTGTTATTTAAGTGCTTCCTCTTAGTGTTATCCTTTTATCTGTATACTGTGATGCTTTTAAGCACTTACAAGGTTATAAAACAGAACAGCAAAGAGATAACAAATGTTTGTTTATTGCACAAAATATTTTGAAAATTATGGGGCTTTTTTTCCCATTTAATTTGACACTTCCAAAGGTATCTGTGCTCCCTGCTGAACGGCAATGCAAATGTCTTAAACCTCAGTTGTGATGGGAGACTGATGCTGACAGTCCCTGCAGATGCAGCTGAAAATCTGGCCTCTGTAAGGAGAAATGTCACTGTCAGTCATTCCCTCCTGTCAACGAGGACGAAATCTGTCCAGGAGAGGTTTTGGCAGGGAGTTGGGCGTGTCTCCCAGGTGCTCCCGGTGCCGAGGATCCCTCCCGCAGGGGCTCCGGGCTGGATCCCACAGCTGGGGAGCCCGCAGCACCGCGGAGCTCCAGCTCATGATTCAGCCTCTGGCCCTGCAGACCTTACAGATGTGCTGAATTTCCTTCAGCAAACCAAACTCGGCTCCCCTTCACGCACACGCTGGGCTCGCACAACCATTCAATGGGATGTGAGCGGGGCTGGGCTGATTTCATCCCGGGCAGTCCCAGGGTGGGCGGGAGCCAGGACTTGTTGCTGCGTTCTAGGAAACCAGCCTGCAGCCTCCCAGACAGAGATTTTGTTTTATTTCATTAGCAAAGCCCCTAAAAGCTGCTCGTTCCTGCCCGTAGAAGCAGCCCCTTGCTTTTCATGCTTTATTTGGACGCGCAAGGGGCCAAGCCGTGCACGGCGAGAGGGAGGTGGGGGAATCCCATCCCTCTCCCTCTGTTCTCCCTCCCCTTCCTTATCGCTCCTGACGTCTGGGAATTGAAATCTTTAATCACGCCGAGGAGCAGATGAGGCGCCAGGGCAGCTTCTCGCACAATTTCAGAATTAGCTGGACCCGCCGCCCGTCCCGGCTCGCGCCGGGGGAAGCCGCGCCGCTCCGAGAGGTCTGTGCCTCCTTCCCCCCGGGGATGGGTCTGCAGGCATGCCCAGGAGGGGCTGTGCTGGTCTGGGGCATGTGTGGGTATCCCAAGAAGGGAATTTCTGCAGGGATTTGCTCTCTGGGAAGCTTGGAGCTGGTGCAGCGCTTGGGGCAGTGCTGCTGGTGCTGGGCAGGGGTGACAGGTCCCATCCCCTTAGGGTGAAGTGGCTTCAAGACACATTCTCTGACAGTGTAAATACTGCCAGGATTGCCTTGGCAACTCCTCAGGGGCTGTGGCTGGGAGAAACGCACTCTGTTTGTTGGTTTGATTTTTTTTTTCCTTCTGTTTTGTGGTTGATAGTACAAAACTGCAGGATATTGCTGCCAGAGAGTTCTTGGAAGGGTTTGTTACCTGTGTAGGTTTTTCCCACCTGGAGATGTGGGTGGGCTCAGCCTGATGGGCTGGGGGAGCTGCAAAAGCCCAGCCTAGATGTGGAACTTTTTCCTGACTTTTTTTAGTCTGGTGCTGTGATGTTTGAGACCTTTTGTTCAACAGTGGAATTGAAATAGAGGAACTTTCAAGGAGAAAATAGAAAGGGGCTGATGAATTCATGTTCTTAAGTCTGTTTTAGATCCTTTAACCAGCAAAGCACTTGGGGAATGTGGGACAGATTTATTCTCTGCAGTTGGCTGCCTCGGGCAGGTCCTGATCTCTTCTGCAGGGCTGTCCTTGGGGCTGGTCAGGTGTCCAGCAGTGAGGTGGGATTGCCTCCAAATCCTCACCTTCAGTTGTGCTGATTTAAAGACCTGCCAGGCTTTTTTTTTTCTTTAACTAATGCCTCTACTTGTAAAATTTCCTGCACAAAAAAGGGGATCTCTGACTGCTTTAACCTCCAAATCTCCTCTGAGCACACGGCTGGAGCAAGTGGAAAGTGGTGTGTTCCCCACACACCCCTATTTTCCAGACCCTGGAAATACTCACCACTTGCTCCATGTGCTGATGTCTCCACATTCCTTCCCTGGGGGTGAATAACAGGAGAGAGACATCAGCCTGCTGTGGGCTCCCTGCCTGCCAGCAGCGCCAGGGCCCACGCTCAGCCTGGCTGGCTGGTGGCACCACTGGTGGCAGAAATGGATGGGGAGGAACCACAGTGTCCTGGAGTTGGGGCTTGGGATGTGGCAGGTGAGGTGTGGAGAGGGAGCTTCTCCAGATGTGTGTCCTCCACCACTTCAGACAGGTGCATTTGTTATTGCTGGTTTACAGGCAGGAAAATGAATGTTGGAGAAGAGGCAGAATGGTGATGGGTTTCCCTCTTAGATGGGAGAGGAGGTGAAGTCCCCGTTTCTTGCTTTAAAGTTACAGAGAAGGTCCACACCCTGTGGTCTAACTGTGCCCAATCTGGGTTAAAACCAGGATTACTGAGAGGGTGGTGAGCCCTGGCACAGGGTGCCCAGAGAATCTGTGGCTGCCCCTGGATCCCTGGAAGTGTCCAAGGCCAGGCTGGACAGGGCTTGGAGCAACCTGGGGTAGTGGAAGGTGTCCCTGCCCATGGCAGGGGGTGGAATGGGATGAATTTTAAGGCCCCTTTCAGCTTAAACCAGTCTGTAATTCTGTGATAACACTGAACTCATCCCTACCGACACCACAGGGTGGAAGCTTCTGCCTGAATCAAGCCCAGATCAGTGCAGGCTGGAGGAGTTTCTTTTTATGGACTTCAGATCCCATATAACCCTGGTTAACATGAAAAGATCACACACAATCCAGTGCTTTTGCCAGAGTTTGGCATCCTGTTTGTCAGCAGAGTTGCACAGAAGTTTCAAGGAAATGAAGAGCAGTTTGGTGGCATTGCAAACTGGCCAAAATGAAATTCTAGTTCAAGGAATTTGAAAAATGCTGAATTTTTGGTGCTGTTTGGCACACACATCTCTGCAGCCAGGGCAGCCTGTGCTTTCCTGGAGGTGACAGTCAGAGTCCTGAGACCCATCTATAAAATGTTTGCTGTTTTTTATAAACAATGACCTCATTTTATTAGCTGGAAAAATAAAGCAAGTGTTTCCCATGGCTAAAGGCTTTGGTTACACTGCAGTTGTTCCATTCATCTTCAATCCAAAAAAAAAAAACAAAACCCAACCCTCAGACAGAGAAGGGTGGTTAACAACTCCCTGTTACAACTTGCATGTTTTTCCATTCATTCTTCCAGCAATTTAGATCTGATTTAAACAGATCATGCCTGGGTCACTCACGTGCATATTTATGTTTCCTTGAAATGGCTACAAAGCTGCTGTGTTTGAAGGGAAACAGGCATTTGCCAGGAGCCTCTACATACCTGTCCATCAAGGTGAATAGAAGTGAAATGTCACTGCAGGAGGCAGCGGGTGCAGGGGCTGGCTCTGCCAGAAGCAGTGAGGCTGAAATGTGGAGCACAGAGATGACAAAAGGCCAACAACGTTGTGCTTAAAACCTGGTTTGCTGAGACCCAGAGGAGGGGGTGGGACTGCTTCCCTCAGGGTGGTTTTCTGCTGACCTGGAGTTCCTGACCCAAAGTGAACAGCACTGAAATCCAGGCTGGCAAACCAGCTGTGGGTGCTGGAGGTCCATGGGCTGAGGCTGGCAGTCAGCTCTGGCTGTGCTGCAGAGGTGATTTCTGAGCCAAACTGATCCTCTGCCATGGTTTAGTCTGTCCTGTCTGCTTTCAATCTGTTCAGGTGTACAAAGTAAAGCAAAACTATCCCAACAAGTGCTGGATATAAATTCTTGGGAATGAAATAAGAAATAAACCCCTTCTTTGTAAACTGTTCACATACAAACTCCACTGGGTCTGTGGATCCCTCCTGCTGCAAAATTGCTTTAAATCTGTCATTAAATCTGTGGTTTGAGGAGCTTGGCTGCCACAGAGTGCCCCTTTCTATGCTCTTCTCCTTGTGATTGGTGTGTGCATCCCAGGGACATGAGGAAGGTGCTGTCTGTGTACCTGTAATGATCGTGGTCATGATAATCAGAATTAATTACCTCTGTACTGTTTAAACCAGAAGTTATTCTGGAATCTATCTGGCCAGTCAGTTGCCAGTGTTGGTGATTTCCATGATCACAGCAGAATCCATCACTGTGAGTTGCACTGCTGAGATTGTCCTGCCCAGAGAGCAGTGCCCAGCAGGCCCAAGCAGGAGGAGAGGAGTCTTTCCCACAAAGTTTAGAAACACAGTTTAGTCCAAGGCACTGATATTGGAGAGACAAAAAAAGATAAAATAATGTGTAGATGTCACAGGAAAATCTGTGTATTCTTCTCCACCCACCATTTCAGTGCCATCAATGATGCCCAGAGCTTGTGGTGCCTTAAGAGAGGACAGAAAAAAATGGATTTTGACGTAGTGAAATACAAATTTTGCTTCTCTTTCCTGACATTTGCCCTTTTGTAGGTCCTGGTCAGAATGCTGATCCACACTTGGCTCTTTCTTGCCTGCCTGCCTGTGGTGAGCCATGTCTGGGGACGAGTGGGCCAAGGTAAGGATCCTGCCTGCCCTTGTGGGGCTGGTCCCTGTGGTTTGTCTGTCCCCCGGGATAGCCCAGCCCTTCCCCGTGGCAGTGACACCATTGTGAGGGGCATTCCCAAAGCCAGGCAGGATTCCAGGGGGCTGCTCTCCTCTGCTGTCTGCTGGTGGAGCTCCAAACAGCCTTTCCCAAGCATGAAGAGCAATGTGGGGTCAGGGGGCCCATCTGGGGAGAGCCCCTCCATCCCTCCCCACCCCGCCAGGCCTGTCCTCATCTCTGGCAGCAGTTCAGCCACTCCCTTGCATCAGGGATGCATTTCAGCCTGTGCAAGCAAGGAGAGGCTTATGTGATCTGTGGGAGCCTGAGAAACAGGAAGAAAAAGGGTGTTGCTTCTTTAGACACTGCACCTTCCTGCTGTAGGTGTTTGTGGTGAGATGTGGTGCAACATCTGGGGGAGAAAGCACGAGGTGATTCCTCCTGTATCATCCTGCTCCCCAGAGTGACCAGAAAATGCCTACAGCACCTCAGCACAGCCTCTCTGGTGTGGAAGAACCACCTTAATGTCACGTTTGAATGTTCTGTGGAAGAGCACAAAGGTTTCTAGAGAGGTGGTGGCACTGCAGGCCTGGGACAGATGTGTCTCCCTGCTGTGCATCTTCCAGACTTCTGCAGTTAAGCCTGGGCTTAACTCCCTGAGAGCTGGAGAGCAAGGTTACAGCATCAAAAAGTGCACATCTAACACAGGGCAAGGAAACAGTGGAGCTTTCATGGCACTGGGGATCATTTGCATCCAGCACATAATGGTGCTTTAGAGGATGATGTCCTTTCTGGTCTGTCTGGGGACATTCTTGTCTTTTTAGCTTCTGGGCTCCTAGAGTGATGCCCAAGGAGCTGGACCACACTTGGCCAAAAGAAGACAGCTCCATGTCTAATCTAACTATGAATTCCCCTCATTGTTCCACGATCTTTTACCATTTCTCTTAGACATGATTTGGGGATTTGCTTTTTGCCCTTCAGCCCTCTTTCCCCTGTTTTCTTTCTTCCTCTTCAGATTTGCCTGGGGTGAGATGTGAATCTGAGCTTTGTTTCCCCAAAATAGTTATCTGTTTGTTGGGCAGCCTGCAGGAAGTCTCTGCAAGGAAAGGTTAAGGCACAGATGTTGGGCTGAGACAAGCAGGAACCTCACTGCCAGCTCTCACTGCTTTCCTGGGTGGTGACATCGTGGCAGGGATGTCAGGAGGTGTCTGGGCATCATGCAAGACCAGATTAGGGAGTTGAGGAGTCCTGGGTGACAGTTTGGCAGCACTGAGCAGGAACTCCAGATCACTCTGAGATTTATTTGTAAAGGGAAAGAGATTGTTAATAACTGCAAATGAGGGGGAACACTTGGGTGCAGATGTTTATAGTGTGCTCACTCACTGCAAATTAGGGCATCCTGCTGGAAAGGCAGCTCTGGGCACAGAGTCAGAAGGAGGGGAGGGAAATTGCTGAGTTGCCATCCTGCATCCAGCTGAGTGAAAAAGTTTCATATGGTGACATTTGTGTGACAGGAATCATTGATTCAGGGAGTGACACATGAGCTCAGACATCTAGCTGGGGTTAACAGATAGCTGTGAAATGTGGAGATGATAAAGGAATGTGCGCTTTCTTCTCTTTACCTCCTTGTCTGGTACTATTTTTTTTCTCAGGATTTGTCATTTAGTTTGCAGCTCCCTGCAGCAAACTGATACAAGCTGGTGCCCATGAGTTATGGTCCTGCCAGGAGTTGTTATTTACACTTTATCAGGTTTTCTTTCATTTTTTTTTTCCTTCTTTCTAAACCCAGCTGGTCCTTGGAGCTGCCTCTGAGATGATCATTCTGCAGAAGTGTGGGATCCATCACCTGGGGAATTTCTGTATTTCTCAGCAGTCCAAGCCCATTGAAGAGCCTTGCTTGAACTCATTTATTTGTTTGCTTCCCTCCCGTTTCACATGTTTGCACTGAACACACTTGCTGTAAAAAATCATTCAGTATGAAAACTCCTGGGAGACATGAAGGGTTCAGAGAAAGCCCCCAATTCTGGGGGGCTGCTTTACCTTTCTGCAGGAGTATAAAATGAGCACCTGAGAAACTCCTCTTTGCACAGGAGGCTCCAGGCCTGCAGAGGTGCAAGGGGAGTGCAGGAGCTGCCAGGCAGCCCCAGGGGATGCTGAGGACTTGCCCAGGGTGGGGAAGGCTCCCTTTGTGCTACAACTACTCCCATGTCACTAGAGGAGACAGCACATGTGGGTTTGGTGGGAGGAATTGCACCCACGGACACATCTCCTCCTCCCCAGGGTCAGGCCGGCTGAAACTCACTGTCCTTTCAGAAGACAGGCTCCAGATGAAGTGGAAAGAGACTGAAGGGAACATCAGTGGCTACAAAGTTCGGGTAAAGCCCATGGCAGGTATGTGCTGACACCCTGGACACGAGTCCCAGCAGAGATTCCTGTGGGAGAGGGACTGAGCTCCACCTTCTGTCTGCAGCACAACAGGACCCAAGTATGAGCGTTATTTAGACTTTAAGGGAATAGAGACAAGGCAGAGGCAATTATCCACAGCCTGTTCTGGTTCCAAGGGTTGGTTTCACTGGGCTGCACGTGCAGCACTGACAAGGAGCCTCTCTGGCCACCGTGGGAGCAGTCTGCAGTGCCTTTATCACAGGAAAGAGATGAAATCCAGCTCTCTTCATCCTAGTGGGAAGATTTAGCTAGAAACGCCATCCTTTGGGGCTCTGTGAGACAGAAATAAAAAAGGTTCATTGCCTGGTTCTTCTGTGGGAGCTCCCACACTCCCACTACCTGCAGGGACATGGAATGGGAAGCCTTTGACCCTGTTTGTGAGGGTAGGCTCACCCCGCTACCTCCCTACCCCTACTCCCCGATTTCAGAAGCTGAACCCGGTGGTGTTGGAAGGACACCATGTCCCTCACTCGTGGCTGGCATTCGGCTCCAGGGCGCTGCTGCTTTCCCAGCGAGCCGGAAAAGGGAACTGCCGGGCGGGAGGGCGGGCGGCAGCTCCTGTGATCATCCACCCGTTTTTAGCTCAGCCCCCACCTGTTTCCCAGCCTGGAGCAGGAGGTTTCTCATTCCTTCCCTGCCCTGCTCCTCCCCAGAGCCTCAGCTCCGCGGAGATCCATGAGCATCCCGGGAATGCAGGGAATCCCCCCCGGCGCTCCCAGCACATGCCTGAGGCTTTCCCTCTTAGGCTGGGGAGCTTCCAGCCCCAGGCAGGAGCACAGGGATGGCTGGGGCACAAACACATCCTTCTCCATGATTTAAAGCTTGCAGACTTTTCCCAGTCTGAGGGGTTTAAGGAGCTGCTGTGCCTCTGGTTTGTGCAGCACGGAGCCCACGGGGCAGCAATCCCTGCCTTGTTCCCTCTGCTCACTGCCCTGCCAGCACAGAAACACCCCAGTTCTTGGCTGGTCGAGGCATCCCAGCCCCAGGACAGGGTCCAACAGCTTGGAGGCTGTGGAGGGGTCTGGAGGCAATGCCAGCCCCAGAAATGAGCTGTGCCCTGCAGGCAGCAGCTCCCCTTGGAGACAGATGGGGCAAAGACAGCACAGCTGGTGTAAGTCCAAGTACCAGCAGTGACATCCAGAGACACCAAGTCCCTTCCTCATTTTGTCACATATTACCTCAATCAGTTGTGTGTTTTCATAAGCAGTTTCCAGTCCTTACACTCTGAACACCAGCTTTTCACTCTACAACTCCTTGGGAAGTTGGTGAGGGTTGCACTAATACTGGGTGGGAAGTAATTTTCTAATTTGGGCACTCCTCAAAATTTAAAGCATAAATGGGAGCTGACTGCGGTCCTTAGGCAGACATTCCCTGCATTTCAGTGCTGCTTTTGCTACTGTCAGCTTAAATTTAAGCTCTGACAGGCTCTGAACTGTGGATTCATCCCACCTCAGGGGACTCGGAGCAGGAAGTCATGCTGAAAACCAAGACTCCCAAAGCCACAGTGGGAGGGCTGAGCCCCACCAAGGAATACACCCTGCAGGTCTACGTGCTCAATGGCTCCCAGGAAGCCCTGTTTGCCAAGAGGAAATTTGTGAGTAAGTGGAGAGGGCTAAATTTTACCTCTCAGAGCTCTTGGGGATGTGGCTACTCAGAGCCCATCCTGTGGCACACGCCCTGCAGGCTGTCACAGAGCCTGGTACTCTTTTGGTTGGGAGGTTAGAAAGGGAGGTGGGGCAGACCCAGGGGATGAGGGAGGGACTGTGGCTCACAGGCCTGTCTAGATGGGCAATTTCTCTGGTTTTGGTCTTCCTACAGTAGAGGAACTCAAAAATGCATCCCAGACTAGAAACAACCGAAGGAACTCAGGAGCTGCATCAGGAAAGAATCTCACCTCCTTGGAGAGCTCGGCAGCTGAGCACAGTGGGGTGGCAGAGCCCACCCCACCACCCCTGAACACTGCCCTGTCACAGCCAGGTGGGTGCTCTCACCATCCTGGAGTCACACAGGGTTGATTTTGAGCCATGGCCTGTGCTGTGCTACCACAGCTGGAGCATTCAGCTGTCCTTAATACCATTGCCATTTTCTCCCTGCAATCTCCCTTCATCAGAGATATTCTTTCAGTCAGTCTTGCTAGCCTGGTCTCATCCTTTGCATGCAGATCTTAGCTACAGAAACACAGTAAACCACCTAAAATCATTTGCCCCTCATTCCAGCCAAGCTGAAAATGCACATCCAGGTGTCCAAATTCAGCAGATGCAAAGTTATCCTTCAGCTGAATGTGGATCCTTTGAGAACAAGCTGCTCCCTGAGCACTGGTGCTTTTTTCCCTATGCTCTGTGGCCCAGGGTTGGCTGCAGGTGATCTACAAGGATTTCCTCAACCTCTCTGGTTGAAGACTGTGTGTAACTCCAGAGTCTCATGTTTCCATGAGCTCAATAGGGAATTACACCTGTTGATGGAAGCAGGATCCATCAGGGCTATTATCCAAAAAGTCTTGCACTAGCTCAGGGTGTTTGCAAGCCACAGATTGCTGAGCTCTAGAGAGCAACTTGGTATGAGGTGCCATGGGATATTTTCCTTAAATTATATTTTATAAACATTCATTGTTTGTCGTCATCAGAGATGATGGGAAGGACAAACTTGCTGATGTGACCCATTTTTAACATTACCTCCTGAGCATACATGCAGCCCTCTCAGAGAGGTATGAGTGAAGGTGGTGTCAGTCTATCCACCTATTCCCATAAGCCTGTGGGAATTTTACCTTCTCTGGGCCCCCTACACCTGTGCCAAATGTGGTTTAAATCAGCTGAGGGGTGAGGTTGCATGGGGATAACACAGGTAGGGACAACGGGATTTTTCTCTTTGGAGCACAGCAAAGGACAGAGCTGAAAAGAAAAGGCAGAAGGGGATTCAGCCCAAGAGCTCAGGAGAAATGACAAGAAACCAGCCCAGTGTGGAGACCAGTGTGACAGAAACAACATCAACAACCCCAAAATCATCCCCACACACTCCTGAGGAGCGAGAGTCTCCAGGAAAAGAAAAACCCACAAAAGATTCACTGAGGCGAGGTGAGAGTGGGTTCAAACATGTTCTTGCTCCCTCTCCCTTGCTGGTTTCCCTAACACTCACTGAATTCAAGCTTTCCAGCCCACCCTCTGTCCCCCCTCGGAGTACAGTGCTGCTGCTTGTGCTTCCAATCACTAGGTCATGCTTTGAGAGCTGTCAGGGCTCACTGGAGAAATTTGGAGTTCTGTAGAACATGAATTCTCAGGAAAGCTGGAGTTAGGCCAAAAATTCCTTCCAGATGATTTAGTTTATTGATTTTAATTGATTTGGCACCGTTCTCTCTTCATGTTGTCATCTCCCCCTGCTTCTGGCAGATTCATGTAAGCATTTGTGTTCTTCAGGAGAGCACCCCCAGCCACAGACCTTTCCAAGGTGTTTCCTTTCCAAACACCAGGATTATTTGTTACCTGGCCTGCTCCTCTTCCTGGGCTTGTTCTTCATGTTTCACAGATAACTGATCCATGAGGAGCCTTCAGATTCAGTTGAGATTGTTATGGCTCCCAGCTCTGCTGAAATGGTGGGAATGGGATGGGCCAGAGTATCCCCTTTGACCCAGTAGAAATCCTCATCTGTGGTAGGAGACATACCTCCTTAGAGCCTGATAAAACTTAATGGGATCATCTGTTTCCCCTCCACCAAAGATGGAAAACTTCCCATCTGAGAAATCCTCAAGGAAGATGCATCCAATTAGCACCAAGCCTTATCTTATCCTCTGTTGAGCTGAAGGCCTGGGGTGGGGAGGAAGGCAGAGCTGGAGTATCCATGGTGCCAGCAGGTTTTTACACAGAGATTGGATTTAATATAAAGCCATGAAATAATTGTAGCCCACAGGGGATCTCGTGATGGAATGGAATTAAGCAATCACCTGCAATTCTTGGAGACTTAGGCTTAGATAAAAGGAAGCACTGGGCTGGGGCAGAGATGGAATGGAGCTGACAGCTTGCAGAGAGCAGTGCTTGGGTTAGCACACGCTTCCTGACAGCTTTAACCCCTTCTTTGCAGAGGTGCAGCTGCACACCACTCCGTTTCGAGGTGCTGAGATGGGTTACCCTTGGCTCCGTGGTTTTCACAGGATTCTGGCATGTGCCAGACTGGCAGATGGTCCATTCCACCATCCAGACAAGGCCTTGCACAGCAGATTTGCTTTTTATCTTAAAACAGAAGCAGGCTTTCCTCCTCACAATTGCTTCTCTGAGTGTCAAACCTTCTCCCTGCAGGCCCCCAGTTCCAGTGTGACACACCTGCAATGACTGACATTGTCCTGCTCGTGGACGGGTCCTGGAGCATCGGGCGAAACAATTTCAAGCTCATTAAGGAGTTCCTGAGCAATCTGATTTCCCCATTCAGCATTGCAGAAGACAAGATAAGAGTGGGTAGGACATGCTCCTGTTTCCTGACCTTGGGGTGTTGATGTTTGAAGGGGCCTTGGTCTCTTGCTCTTGTGGTTATGTGCTCCTCTTGGGAGCTGTTATTTCTTTAGGATGAGGTCCTAGAGTTGCTCTTGGAAGCTTTTCCCATTTGGCAGCAAGCTCTGGCCTCTAGTGGCTGTGAAAAATATCTGCAGAGTGAACAGAAGTGCAAACTTTGGGCCGCCCTAGGTCGGGTGGTGATGCTGAGATACTTTTGGGATTTGCTGCCATCTCTGACCAGGTCCTCAGCCACCAATGCTGGGTGCAGTGGCAATGCCACACTGGGGCTGCTGTGAGCTCAGCAGGGAATGGGGCTGCTTCCAGCTCTGAGTGATGCTGACAGCCAGGCTGCACATGAAATAGGATGGTGTAAATCCTTCTCAGCCCTTGAAGCTGATTGTTTGACCTGGATTAACCTTGACACCTTATCAAATACCTCTGATCATCATGACAGAGGTGGGTACCCCTGTATCCCATGGGTCTGAGGCATCACTTTGCTGCCAGCATGGCAGGGCCACAGAATCACAGAATTGTGGAATATCCTGATTTGGGAGAGACCCACAAAGATCATCATGTCCAAGTCCTGGCCCTGCACAGAACACCCCGAGGATCCCACCCTGTGCCTGTCAGCATTGTCCAAGCATTCCTTGAGCTCTGTGAGGCCTGGGACTGTGACCACAGCCCTGGGGAGTGTGTTCAGTGCCCCATCACCCTCTGGGAGAAGAACCTTTTCCCAATATCCAGCCTAAACCTCCCCTGACTCAACTTCATGCTATTTTCTCAGAACCAGAGAAGAATGCAGAGAAGTGGAGTTAGAGGCCCCACCTGCTCTTCCCCAGTCCCTGTCATTATTTTGTGTCATCCTCCCAGACACCAGTTCCCAGGCTGGGCCTCCTGCAGCTCAACTGGGCTGGCTGGATGCCCACAGCTCCTGTCTCCCCCAGGGCTGTCCCAGTACAGCAGTGACCCTCGCACAGAGTGGGATCTGAGCTCTTACTCCACGAGGGAACAGGTGCTGGAGGCCGTGAGGAGTCTGCGGTACAAGGGTGGCAACACCTTCACAGGTAACTCCACCTTGCAGGGCTCCAAACAGCTGGTGCAGCCACGGTGGGGGAAGCTGTTCCCATGGATGATGGGCTCTGTGGGGACTGTGGCCACCGGGGAGCAGAGAAAACAGTAAAGGCAAGGGGTTTGTTTTTGGAAAGCTGTGGTACAACCTCCATCTCTGCCCCTCCCCAGGTCTAGCACTGACCCACGTCCTGGAGCAGAATCTGAAACCAGATGCAGGTGCCCGGCTGGAGGCTGAGAAGTTGGTGATCCTCCTGACTGATGGGAAATCACAGGATGATGCCAATCTGGCTGCTCAGACCTTGAAAAACCTGGGCATAGAGATATTTGCCATCGGTAAGATCACAGCCATTGATCAGCTGTAGGACAAAACCAACTTATTTTTTGGTCATCTTCAAATTGAAGGTTATGTTCCCTCAACTTTGACAGAAGCATCCCGAGGCTGTAGAACTGAGCAAGTGGGTGACACCTCATTACATGGTGGCTCATATGAAAAATGACTCATTTATTCAGCCCAGACAATGTCTTCAAAGGATTTTTTTTTTTCCAGAAAGTATTCACATGAGAGATTTCACACCTCCCATCTAAAGACCTTTGGGAGCCTCAGGGACCAGTGCCCTGAAAATATTCTCAGTTGTGGAATTAGGCAAGAGAGCATTGTATTGAGGATGGCAGGAGACCTCCTGTGTAATTACTGCCTCTCACAACTTCTCATTCCTCTGAATAACAACATTATCTACTTTTCACTGTCTGGCAGCAACACCGAGACACAGAATGGCCTTGAGCAGGTCTGGCCTTGAGTAACACACGAGGTCTGCTGGAGACTGATACATGAGCAATAAAGTTACATAAAAACTCCCCTAAAACTGCAATCTCCAAAAGTTTAAGGGCTAATTTATGTTGGGAATGTACAAGTGAGAGTTTATTGCATAGGGTTATGCAGTAAGTGGTTTTTATGGAGGGAGGAGAGCCGCTGAGCATCCTTGGGCAGTGTTAGGGAACCTTGAACCTAACTCTGGGAAGCAAAATTAGTTGTGGAGCTTGGTCAGCAGAGAGTTAATGAGGATGGGGAGATGAAGGATGGGGATGGAGCATGCTGTGTGATGGAGAAGTTCTCTTATGTAAATGGGCTGTTTTTTGCTCATCCCTGACTCTGTTGAAATGCAATGTGATGTTCTGATGCACAACAGGCTCTCTGTGGGGAGCGCTGGCACCTCATAAATATAAAATGGTTGTTTGTTCATTCAGTCCCTCATCTGTTTATGCCAACTGCCTCTCGGGCTGAGAAATATCTACCTTTCTGATAGCAAAGCCTGCAAGTGTTGAGGAGGCAGGAAAAGAGAAGGAAGATTCACCAGGCTGTCTCCAGGCCACTAAAGGCCTTCTGAGCTGGAAGCTCAGCCTAGGCTGGGCTGAGGTGGCTGCTGCAGGAGAGCCCAGGGCACTGAGACACCACTCTGGCAGTGCAGTGATGGGGAGGTGTTGCAAGAGGACACAAAAAGAACCACACTCACCCGTCAGGATGTGAGATAAAAAGAAAAAGGGAGTTTATTTTGGTGATCTCAACTTACATAGTTTTTGGGATTTGGTCAAGGATTGGGAGGCGAGAGGAACACTCCTCTGACCCCAGTGGTCAACTCAGAAGTCCATCAATTTGTCCTTCTCCCCGGAAAGGAATGTGTTGTTTACAAAACCTCACCCTTTGTTTATCTCACAATTCGTGAGAAATCTGCAGTAGAACGAGAAACAATCAGAAGGCTGAAAAGCCAGGGCGACAGGGAGGCAGTGCTGGGAGGGCAGGGTGGTGCTGAGCCCATCCCTGGGACTCCCCCTTGCCCGTCTCTGGGGGTTTCTGAGCCTGGTTGTCTCTGCAGGGGTGAAGAACGCGGACGAGGCGGAGCTGAGGCAGGTGGCCTCGGAGCCCCTGGAGCTCACCGTGTACAACGTGCTGGACTTCCCCCTGCTCAGCTCCCTGGTGGGAAAACTCACACGGGTCCTGTGCACCAGGATCAAGGAGAGGAGCCACAAGGAAACCACAGGTGAAGTGGGACCTCCCTGGTGAGGGCTGAGCTTCCTGCTGCTTGCCATCCCCCTTCCTCTGGGAGGATAAAATCACCTAATGACAGTAATTACCATTATAGGGAAATCTTTCCCTCTTCCTGTATCATATGGTGTGATAAATGTGTTGTAACCATCTCCTTTTCTCCTTCCAAAAAGAGGCAGAAGAAGCAGAAGGACTAAGATAAAATATGCTAGGAAAAGTGTATGGGGTAATTGTGGAGGTAGGATGAGGAGATGCTAAAACACCTAAACACATTTTTTCCTCCCCTAAACTTTGCATTGTTGGATCTCCAAGGAAATTTCAAGTTCAAATCAAGCAGCCATTTCTTTCCTTTGCTGGGGAACCGCTTGCATGATGAAGAGCATGGAGAACCACTCCAGATGTTAGCTTAGATCCTCAGGAGAAATATTGTGTACATATTTACATCTCTTTTTGCTCTAAGATTGACCTAAGCAGAATGGGAACATCTGAATTTCAAACATAGTTTTATTTTAATGCTCTGGACATTCATATAAATAAATTCATTTATTCTTATTGATTTGTGTGTGACATAATTAGACATTTTACAAAGGTGAAGGTTAGGCTGAAGAAAAATGAGCTTCTCTGAAAAGAAACCAAAGTAAATTTTGCTTGTTAGTTTTGGCAAATTTTTGTGATTGAGGAGCGCAGACTTGTGTCAAAGGATTATTTGCTGCACCCATCAAAATACACAGCCTGCTCTTTATGGAGTATTTATGTTCTCTGTACATTCAATTTTAAAATATTTATTTCAGAGCAGTCTGGAACAGTTTCTGTACTCTACAGGGAAGGAGGCTGCAACTTGATTTGAAAAATGTCACTCATATTTATGAGCTGGAAAGTATGTTTGGCATGAGAAGTGTGAATATAAGAAAATAACAGTGTTTTTAATTCCTAGGCAGCGCTGTGAAAGACACCCCTGTGAACACGGGTCCCCAGCTCAGCCCAACTGACCTGAAAATATCAGCTGTGACCTCCAAGAGCATGCACTTGGCCTGGAGCCCTCCTCTGAGACCACCGAAGAAATACCGGGTTGTGTATTATCCATCCAAGGGTGGGACCCCCAAAGAGGTGAGAGACCTTTCCTGGGACACCTGAGACTGCCACAGCTTCCAGAGGGTGGCTGGGAATTTAAGTGGGCTTGGGTGGACAAAAAGAGGGTGGTAGTGACACATCAGTTAAGCCAGAGATGAAATTAAATGCACAATGAGTGTAAATGTGATGAGGTAATAGGGCGACAAGACAGAAGATATTGACTTCTCTCTTAGGCAGTGTTATCCCCTCCCTAAATCATGTGTTTTGACTCAAAGAGGACACTCAGGTACAGAGAGCTGTCCGAGGATGCTCATCTGTGATGGATATGATTTTAAAAAGCAAATCCCAATTGTGGATGAATTTCCATTGATTTCAGTGAGAGCAAGACTAGAGTCTTGTGCTCAGTGTTTGCCCAAATCCCAGGCTTAGAGGACAGGAATCCTTTCTGCCTCTCACCTCTCTGTTTTGGAGAGATTTTAGCTAGCACAAAGCACAGGGGGCAACTGCCCTTCACGTTTCTGGGCACAGATCTGCCACAGAGAAGCCACACTGGCCAGGGATGGCCAGTCCAGCCATTCCATTGCTGAAGAGCAGTGATGCCTTAAATTTTAGCTTTCATGTTTTTCAGATTCTGTGCTGCCTAGGGGTGCAGTTCTGAGCCTCATATCCAGTGTCAGTCAGCTCTCCTCACAGAGTAGGGTGACAAAACAAATTCTTTTCCTGCTGAAGACCAAGGACAACTTTCAGACCCAAAAGCACAAACAATGGTGGACCGAAGGGAGGAACAAGAAGGATGGGACCTCACAACCTGAACTGGACAATTAAACCCCAATATGAAAATGGCCCAAAACTTATAAAAATGTAAGACCTCATGACTGGTCAGCTATTCTTAGTCCACCTTGGGTGTAGCTCTGGTCAGGCTCTTGTCCTGCCTGATGTGTACTCTAAAGGCCTTTCAATAAATACCTACTTTATTCTCTAGCTCTGTCTAGTCTGTTTCAGGTCAGCCTTCCTAAGGCATCAGCAGCAGCACCTCCTTGCCTTGACAGCCCTGCCCTGTGCTTGCAGGTGGTTCTGGAGGGAGCAGTGTCCTGGGTGCAGCTGTCCAACCTGACCTCTGACACGGAGTACCTGGTGTCGGTGACCCCCGTGTACGGCGCGGCCGTGGGCGACGCGCTCAGAGGTGTCACCTCCACACGTGAGTACAGAGAGTTGTGCTGATGGCTGCTGGTGGAAGGTGAGCAGAGCTCCCTCTCTGACCACCTCAGACTGCCTTGTGTACTTCCCAGCTCAAGTTCAGTTCTCTTTATCTGTGGAGACGCTCAGAACTCAAGCAGACAAGACTGTCGCAATAGGACATGAAATAAAGATGCTTGACTCCAGTCAGAAGACAGTAGAAATCAGAAGGTTTTATTTGCAATTCATTCAGCCCTTTTATAACAAGCTATGCTAAAAGGAACATTATTGGTCCATAGGGCTGACACCTCTCCCATTGGCTAAGTAACAGAAATAGCAAACAACACCCGTTGTTATGGGAAAGGAATATTGTTTACACAAGGTTGTTTTGGGAAAAAGAAAACTGTTGAAATGTTTCCCTTGGGAAGAGCTCAGGCTCAGAAAATATCAGGTCCACACAAGACCCTGAGCAGCCTGTTCTTTGAACAACTGGTTGGGCCGGAGTCCTCCAGGGATCCTTTTCACCTGTGTCATTCTGCAAAGCAGAATGTGGCAGTAACACACCCTGCTAGAAATATATTGCAACTCTTCGCTGTTTTCCTTTTCTTTAATCCATGGTCTCCAAGTGAATTAAACTCACTGTAATACAGAGACTGTTAGACATGGGGTAGGTGCCCACCAGCTTGCAGTAGGTGTTGTAAAGGCAGGTGTCCCCTGGGTTTTGGGTTGTTTCAGTTCTCATACACTGAAGGTACCTTTGTGCCTTATTTTTCTCTTTAGTGCCTTTGTCTTCCCCTCGCTCCCTGCGCGTCTCTGAGCTGAGCCACAACAGTCTGAGGCTGAGCTGGAAAGCAGCCCAGGGAGCCACACACTACCTGGTGCTCTGCTCTGCAGCCCCTGATGGAGCAGAGGACTATACAACAGAGGTAGAGTTTGTGACAATAGTGATAATATTGTTTTTTCTTTGTCTGGGCTGAGTTTAGTGCTAGCTCTAAGCTTTGGCAATTGGTATCATGTGGTCAAAGAAAAAAAATGCATCAGAATTATTGCCAGAAACAGCTTTCATAAAAGATCCTTTTTTAATGGTTTGTCTCAAAATGATTTATAGCTGTGAGGGTTTCATGTGGGAAATTAGAGCATGGGAGAGATCTGACTGCCTCCTGGGGCCCTGGAAACTCAGGCACTGAACTCACATCCTTGCAGCCCCAAGTGTAATCACTGTATCCTTGAGGCTGTACATGAACATCTTGACTGTGTGTATCTTCAAATGTTAATTGAAAATGTGTTAGGGTGGATTTTGCTGACATCTGAAAACAGAGCTACGACACTGCAGATGAACTAAACAATGCTTGATAATGGAAAATCCTTAAAAACACCTAAGAACCCTTTGTTGTGCATTTTAATGCCTTATCTGGAGTACCTGTAGGCGGATGACATGAATTTAAAAAAATCAAAGTGAATGGGGAGGAATATTTGCTGCCTCTTTGACTAAGATGGAATGCACAGCAATAGGGGAAATTGCAGGATGGTTTTCAAAACAGAACAATTAATACTCTGCTTTCAGGGCATAATGATAGGATTTATACAAGACTCAGAACACTTGAAGCAACACCAACATTCAAATTTCCATTTCAACACACTAAAACATTCCCACAGCTACCTGACCTGCTCCCTGCGAGAGTGCAGCGCTCCAGACCTATGGGACGTCTGCAAAACCAGCATTAAAATGTTCCCATCCTTTTATAAAGTGTGCTGCAATGGGTGCAGGCTCCCGAATGCCTCCGTGGTGCCTTTGTGCGGGGAGCAGGCTGCGGAAGCGGAGCTGTGCCCGTGCCGTGCTGGCAGCAGATGGCAGCAGCCCGGCAGCGCTCCTGCCACAGCCTCCCCTGGCGCTGGGAAAAGCGGGATCATCACAGCTCCCGAATGAACACCCCCTGATCCAACCCACAGCAGCATTTTGGTGTGAGACACTCAGGGCTCTGCAGAGCAGGGTTAGGAGGAGGTGCTGTGCATCCCCAGCTCATTTGGTTTCCCAGGGTAAGGGAGGCAGAGCACTGCAGAGCACCTGCCCAGGTGGGGAAGGGACTGGAGGAGAGGAGAGTGAGGGGAGACATCGAGGTCTGCAGTTTCCTCAGGAGGGGAAGTGGAGGGGCAGCTCCCATCTCTGCTCTGTGTGACCAGTGACAGGACGGGAGGGAACAGCTGGAGCTGTGTCAGGGCAGGTTTAGGTGGGATATTAGGAAAGGATTCCTTACCCAGGGGTGGTTGGGCACCGAACAGGCTCCCCAGGGAATGGTCACAGCACCGGGGTGACAGAGGTCAATGAGAGTTTGCACAGTTCTCTCAGGCACATGTGGAGCTTTCCTGTTCAGGGACAGGATTTGGATTCTGATGATCTCTGTGAATCCCTTCCAGTTTGGGATATTCTGTGATTCTATGATTCTGAGACCATTCTGGAGTGGACACGTCCCCTTAGTGTAACCAAAGGGTCCTTGGCCCATGTCTCTGTAAGGTCCCTTAAGTGCATTGGGAGGCACCCTAGAGCTGAAGGGTACCCCAAAACCCCTCTCTGTTGGCAGGTGAAGGTGACCCAGCCCGAGGTGCTGCTGGAGGGGCTGTCCCCCAGCACTGGGTACTCTGTGGCAGTGTATGCCATGTATGGGGAAGATGCCAGTGAGCCAGCCAGCATCCAGGAAACCACCCGTAAGTGCTGCTGCTGCTTACTGAGTTGTTATTAAACACTCAGAAACGTGGAGAGACGTGTTAAATGAGGTGTTTCCCATATTGTGCATGTGGCTTGTACACACGCTGCCTCTTTTCTGCTGGATCTGAAGTGAATATTGGTCCCCAAGGGGATCTCTAACTGCATGGTGAGCTGTGAAAAAGGAGTGGTGTTCCCCTGGTAATAAAAGAGCCCTGACAGAGCATTCCTTGAAGTCTTTGTAGTCTGGGGGGGAGAAATGGTGATCATCTGGCTGTTTCCTCACCTAAATCCACAGCAGTCCTTCATAACCTCCCCAGATGTGCATGTGGTAGGGAATACAGGGAATATTTTCCTGGATAATGAACGAGCCTCTTAGTTCAAGGTGGGATCATTGGGAGCAGCAGGAGGCAGCGGGTGGCCTTTCCTTCGTGCAGCCTGTGAAGGCTGAGAGTGCTGTCCCTAACTGGGAGCTCTACCCCTAACTGGGAGTGCTGTCCCTAACTGGGAGTGCTGTCCCTAACTGGAAGTGCTGTCCCTGACTGGGAGCGCTGTCCCTGACTGGGAGCGCTGTCCCTGACTGGGAGTGCTGTCCCTAAGTGGGAGTGTTGTCCCTAACTGGGAGCTCTGTCCCTAACTGGGAGCTCTGTCCGTGACTGGGAGCTCTGTCCCTAACTGGGAGTGCTGTCTCTAACTGGCAGCTCTGTCCCTAACTGGGAGCTCTGTCCCTGACTGGGAGCACTGTCCCTAACTGGGAATGCTGTCCCTGACTGGGAATGCTGTCCCTGACTGTTATTGCAGTGCCCCTGAGTCCTCCCAGGTTCCTGAGTTTCTCGGAGCTGAGCCACGCGTCGGTGCGGGTCAGCTGGGAGGCGGCAGCCGCGGCCGTGCGCGCCCACCACGTCACTTATGTCTCTGGCAGAGGGGGCAACGCTGGACAGGTGAGTCCTCGAGGGCTGGGGGCAGGAAAAAAGGAGCCTGGGGAGTTGGGTAATGCCCAGTTATCCTTCAGCTGCATGGTTCACGGAGAGTTTGCGTGCTGGCAGAGTGTTAACTCTGAAATGGGCACTGTTGCTGCAGCTATCACCACGTGCTGTCCTCTCTGCAGCTGTACCCTCTAGAATCACAGGAGGATTTGGGTTGGAAGGGACATCCATAACCATCTAGTCCAACTCCCTGCAGTGAGCAGGGACATCTTCAGCTGGATCAGGTTGCTCAGATCCCCATCCAATCTGGCTTTGAATGTTTCCAGGGGTGGGGTATCCACCACCTCTCTGGGGAACCTGTGCCAGTGTTCTACCACTTTTGTTGTGAAAGTCTTCCTTATATCTCATCTGAATCTACCTCTTTTAGTTTAAAGCCAGGACCCCTTGTGCTATAGCAGACTGTCTTTTTGCTAAAAATGTCTGTTCCTTCTTTCTTATAAGCTCCCTTTAAATACTGAAAGGCTGCAATGAAGTGTCTCTTTTTCATCAGGCTGAACAGCCCAGTGTCTCAGCCTGTCTCTTACAATACTCACACAACTTCCCCTCTGCAGGTGGAAGTTCCTGGCGCTGCAACATCCACTGTCCTGAGACCTCTGTCCTCCCTCACACAATATTTCATCAGTGTCAGATCTACATACGATGAAGGGGACTCCTTTCCAATTACTGGCAATGTCACCACCTGTAAGTAAGGAACAGAAATACTTCTGGTCTCAATTAGAGGTGACAAAGTTGGTTTGTGTGTCTCTGAACTCGGATGTTTTGAAGACTGGCCCCAGCAGCTCATGGCCAAAACCCTTGCACAGAGCACAGATGGCTGCTGTTCTTTGTGTGTGGAATATGTCCAGCTGTGTTATGCTCAAAATGAGGTGGAAGGGATAAAGAAAAGAAGCAAATGAAGAAAACCATGATGTATCACTAACCTCTGCATCCTTGAGAGCCCTCCTAGCTTACTTCCCTTTACAAAACTGATGTGATATGTGTGCTCTCTGTAAACGAGATAACCTGTCTTAATTAGGGCTTTAAAAATAATTTACCCCTGTCTGTCCCGATGGCTGTTGTCATATGGGTCTGCAGAAGCGACAGACAGGCTGGTCTCAGACATCTGCTCGGGTGATGTTTTGCTCCCCAGCCATCTGCTCCCCACCTTGGCTCTGACAAGCTGCAGTCAGAGCCTGCACTTCAGCTCCTGTTCCTTGTGCCCCCCTCAGTGAAGGTCCCCCCTCCCCGGGCCCTGAAGGTCACTGAGCTCTCTGGGAACAGCCTCCGCCTGCAGTGGGAAGCTGTCGCTGCCTCGGACGTGGTTGTCTATCAGATCAAGTGGAGCACAGCCAGTGGAGAGAAGCCTCAGGAGGTACGAGCCCACACACAGCTCTGGGGAGGCTGGGCTGGCTCGGGACTCACCTGCCAAGGTGGCAGAGAGCTGTGTAAAGCTATTCAGGAGAGGAAAATCCTCTCCAGCAATTGAACAGTTCAGCAGGATCCCTCCTGGGTGTGGCTTTCAGTGGAGCAGTCACCTTGAGGGCTGGAAGCAGCAGGGACAGCAGGGCAGAGTCCTGCAGGCTGTGGGAAGATTGCAGAAGAGTTCTGGGAAACCTCAAGGATGAAATTTAATAGGGACAAGCAGAAAGTATTAAGCTTAGGCAGGAATAATTAACCACAGGTATACAGGATGTAGAACAAATTGCTAAGAAGCAATTCAGTAGAAAAAGATCTGGGGTTGCAGAGGATCACCAGTTCCCAATGTCAAGATGTTGTGGATAAGAAAAAGACAATACTCAAGCATTTATAGCTGGAGATACTACTTTTAAGAAGGTGAAGCATTTTCTCTTCTCAGTGCTAGGAAGCACTGATACTTTTGGGATACTCTTTGGGAAGGATGAGGTCCAAGTGAGGAACACACAAGTAAGAATGACCAGAGACAGCTGGTGCAGGAGGGGCAGGGATTGACCAGGTGCCCTCTTCCCTCTGAAGCCCTATTTCCACTATGAGGTCAAATCAGTTTAAATGGAGGCTTAATACCCAATTCTCTCCTGCAGTGAGTGAGACCAAACACGTTCCATCTGGGCTGGAACAGAGGGGTGCTGGGGATCCTGTCCCCTGCTCCCCTAGAAGCTGGAAACTCAGCAAAGGCACTGCCTTGTGTCAGAGCTCTGTGTTGTGGTGCTGAAGGAGCTGCTGACTGTAACTGGGCTGCCATGCACAGGCAGCTGCTCTGCTTTATTCACTGGCTGGAATTTTGCCTTTGCTTACACGTGTGCAGCCCCAAACAGTAAACTTTGGCCCCAAAGCCTGGTGCTAACTCATTTGTGCCCACAGACAATCTGTGAGCCAGGCACTTGTGTGGCATGAGCCAGCCTGGGGATGCCTGGGAGTGGGACTGACTCATTTCCTCCCCTGCTGCAGCTCTCCCTGGCTGGAAATGTGGTGACAGCTGTCCTGCCCGGCCTGCAGAAGAACACTGACTACAAAATATCCATCTGGGCCTACTACAAAGATGGTGCTCGAAGTGACACTGTCTCTGTTCACCACAGGACCAGTAAGTGACCAGTGCTGGGATCCACAGCCCGGGGTGACAAACAGGGCATGGGATGACTCACAACCCAGCACACTCCTGCAGCTCAGACTGGGCACCTCCAGCTCGGAAAACCCAAACCCAAATGTCTGAAAACAGCTGGAGATGTCTAGGTTTCTGTCTGAAAAGGTTTTCAACCTGCCCTGAGAATAAGAGGCTGGGCAATCACATCAGGCTGGAGCATTTTAGAGGCACCTGGCACTCCTTGCATGTGTTCTATGTAGAGCACATTTCATCCCTCCCCTGCCTCAGTGCAGTGCATGGATGGAAATGAATTCTGAGGGTGTTCAGCTGAATGTGTCACTGTGCTGCCTAAGGAATGGTTCTGGCTAATAAAATATTGCCTGTAGGGAGGGTGAGGATTTCCTGAGCTGTGTCATTGCTGAGCTGTGCCTCACTGAGGGCATTTACAAATATGGGAGGGAATCCTGCAGGCACACTCTGCCTTGGAAGCATTATCTAAATCTGGCTTTGTACAGGCAGGATATGAGGTTAAAAAGTGGCACTCCCAGAGGTCCTGGTAATTAATATTGCCTGTAAAATGGCTTTGTTGGAAGTGAATGGAATGCAATCCCTTCAACACCAGCAGTCCTCCCTCCCCTCTCAGATCCCATCCCCCTCTGCAGAATAAACCCATTTAGGCTGATGTTGAGCTGATGAAGCTTGAAGTAAATGGTAATCTTGGAATGAGAAGCTCAGATTTTATTAATAATAAATAATGAATTTTTTTTATAGGAAGCTACCTTAGACAAGTACCTCGGAGTGCATACTGACAAAAGAAAAAGAAGCAAGCATCCTACTGATATATGTTGACAAGAGGACAATTAGAGCTGTTTGGAGGGTGTAGGAAAATTAATTACCATGTTTTAAGCTCTGAATTATGAAATGTCAGAGGAGCTTTCTCAGCCCAACCAAATGACACGTGACAGTGCCCTTCTAGGCACATTTACACAAGCCAGTCCTTGCTGCTGCTGGCACTGCAGTGGGACAGGGAAAGCAATTTGATTTCTGCTTGTCAGCTGCTGTCCTTGTGCAGGAGCCTTGGGAATTGTCAGGCTCTGCCTTCTGCATGAAGAAAATAAAATTCTCCAGGAAGGCAGGTGTGCAGCTGGGCAGCCAACACAGGGTTCAGTGCCTGGGTGCTGCTGGGCCCTTTGCAGGAGCAGTCAGGACACTGCCACGCTTCTCCCAGCCAATATTTGCAGGTGAAATCAATGGTTTGGATGCTAATTCTTTTCTGGTGTTTCAAGTAAGAAGTGTCCACAGAGAAGAAGGGGCACGGAAGGGGTGGCTGGGGATTTCCAGTGCTGCTCTGGGGCAGGTCAGGGGAAACTTAGGGTTGCCAGAAAATTGCTGAAGGCTTGTGCAATGAATGGATGGGCTGATGTGGCACTAGGGAGGACTGTGGGAACTCATGGGATATGGTTATATGTCAAATCTTCCATATTTCAAGCAAAAACTTCCACCCTGTACTGTGCCTGGTCAGGATGTCCAGTGGTGTTAATCTGCCATCAGAGCTGGTGGATAACAACTCATCCAGACACAGCATGGAAATCTCTGATGTTATCTGAAAACCCAGACACCTTGGTCTGATTTTTTTGAGCCCTCTCCTCGTTAATTTTCATTCTAAAATGAAATTCTGAGGGCTGAAACAGTGATGAAAGCTCTGTGGTTCTCCTCAGGATGGCAGACTTTGGGTGGCAATGTGGTGAACATTGATCAGGCTGTGCTGAACAATACCAAGAGTGTGTGCTAGACAAGGTTGTGGGAGGGAGAAAGTGCTTTCTTTTGCTTTTATTATTGCTTTTCTCTTTTTCCATCTTGGCAACATCCCTTTATGTAAGGATAGGTCAAGTCATGAAGTTTTTCTTAAAAATGTCTTGGTAGAATTTCCAAGAAGTGCTGAAGTTTAAGGGCAATGACTGAAGTGAAACTCAGCAGGAACTGGTAACACAAGATTCTCTCCCTGTCCTTCAGCTTCCCTGGAATACTTTCTTCTTTGAAGGTCAAGGGAAAAAAATTGCCAGGTCAGAGCAAAGCTTTTTGCCTCTGGTTTTGTGAAATGGAACTGAGTTCCTCCTCTGGAGTGAGGTAAAAACACCAAGTTCATTTTATTCAGGGCCAGTAATGGCTCTTGTCTCACCTGAAACACACATTTTGAGACCAAATGTGTTACTTTCATGGGACCCTGCAGACCCCAACCCATCACAAAAAACAGGTGACCAGAAATGTCATCCTCTAATGAAAACCAACAACTCTCATCACTGTGATGTGTCATGTGGAAGGACTGGGATGAGGTCACTCATCTTTCTGGTGGAAGAAAAGTTGTTTCAAAGTTATGATTTGAGATTTGTCATTTTATGAACTCAAAATCAGTGAGTAGCTTTAGCTGGAAAAGAAAATTTGGAGACAGTGATATGGTGCAGGTGCCTTCTTGCCTTGGAGAAGCTGGATTTTTAAAAGTTCTGTTTTGACTAGAGGAAAGAAAAACTTTGGGATTATTTTTCAGTAACCCAGTTAGCAAACTTTTCCCTGCAGATTTTTCAAGAGGCAGAGCAGGAACAAAAGCATGCTGATGTATTTCCCACAGACAACAAAATAGTCAAAGTGTGCTGCTTACCCACAGTTCTGAGGCTTCTTCTTTTCTCTCTGTTATATTTAGACTGAATTCTCATTTGAGTTGAGCTCTCCTTTCAGTCTGTTTTATAAATTGTCAAGTGTAGCAAAGTCCTTTTCCTTGACCAAAGGCTTTCACAGTGATCACTTGTCATACTAATAAACAACCTTAGTGGTACTTCAAAGCCACACAAACCTTCCAAGCAAGCACAGGGGATGCAGATGATTTTTTCCTGAGAGGAATCTGCTGGGACATGGAGGTGTTGCTGAATGGTGATTCTTGAAAAATGCTGGAAGGGGTGGCTTTGGTCCTGCTGAGAATCAGACAAGAACCTTCTTTTGTACTGAGGGAGAGTTCTTTCATCAGGCTGGGGGAAAAGAAATTGAGCAAAAGAAAAGAGTCCCTTGATAATAGTCCTGAAGGACGAGGAGAGGGCAGTTTGGATGGGAACTGCTGCTGAAACCTGGCTGAGCTACCCTGGCTGGCTTTGCATGGAAGGGTTTTACAAAGTGTTTGTGTGCCCTGCTCCTCCAGCTAAGCTGTGGGGAAATCTCTTTATCCAGCTCCTCAGTGAGCTCTTCCTAGCAGAGTATGCATGGCAAATAAAAGAGATTGAAATGTGGGAATGAAGCTTCAACCCATGGCAGGAAAAAACAAGGCTTGTAGTTAATATATAATAATCATTGTAGGTGAGCATTTTGGTGGAGTGGAGCCCAGGGTTTTATTCTTATTTGAGTATTTGTGTGCCTGTGATGCTGGTGAGACCTGAGAACACCCAGGGATGGCTCCTGGGGAGGAGCAGAGGATGAAGAGGTAAACAAAGACACAGATGGTGGCAGAGATGCTTCTATCCTCCAGGGCAGCTTCAGGAGGTGGCTTGTCCCCTGTCTGTCACATCCATGCCATCAAGCTCTGCCAGGCCTGAGGGCTTTCCAGAATAAACCTGACTCTAAAGACTTCCCCTAACTCTCCCTTTAAAGTTTACTTAATCAGTCTCTCCTGACCTGAGGTGAAGGAAATAGCCAGTGCAGGCAGCAAAGATACATCACTGACTAATAAAGTGCTGCTGAAGTGATTTTATTCCCACTCTTGTTTTCTCCTCTGCTTTACCTCGTGGTGGAGCACAGCAACAGCCTCCAGCCTGATTCAGCTGCTGCAATCAGGGTTCAGCCTCAGTAAAAGTAAGCTCATTTTATAAACAAAAGGGAAGGAGGATCAATGAAGATGCAAACGATCTTCACTCAGCCTGGGCTTTAAGGTCACCCCAGGCTTTGCTGGGTGGGCAGAACATCCTTACAAGAAAACTGCAGAATAAATACCTCCTCACCTGGGTGTGTTCCTTCAACTGTCACTCACCATTTTTAGTGTTTTCTGAATAAATTCTTCTTTCTCTCTGCCCAGAACTTCTATGTGTTCACACCAGCAAGGATTTAAGGACAGATACATGATTTTATGCTTGGAAACAAGCACCAGGAGCAGATGACCTCATATTCTTGAGCCTCTTTTTGAACTGATTTACCCCCCTCTGCCTTTCCCTTCCTCCCTCTCAACCTCTGCTCAGAGAAATCCCTCCAGCATAGGAGCCTCTGTGGTCAGATCCAGTTTGCTGCACAGCAGGACCCCAGGGAAAGAAATGCATTTATGTAATTAAAAATTGCTCAGCTTTGGTCTCTGGCAAACTCTTTTCTGGTTGTCTGGCTCAGCCCATCACCTGTTTGGAATCCATCCATCCATCCATCCTAGGACAGGGCCAGAGGAGAGGGGGTAGCTCAGGCAACGTGTGACCCATTCCAGGGCTGTGGGAGTTGGTGTCAAAAGCTCAAGACAGACATCTGGTGTGCTGGATGCTCTGGGATTTTGTTCAGTTTTTTTAAAGAATAATTTTAAAACAGAAAAAGCTGAAAAATATTAGAAATTATGATGGATTAATTCTGATGTGTGATTCAGGTTTAATTGCCAGTAAAGCTGTTTGTCCAGCTTGATGAAATTCAATTCCAATTTGAGCACCCTTGGTGTTTGTTCACGATGTGTACCATGGGTCTCTTTGCCTTGTGCTTCTGGGACTTTTTCACCTTTCCAAGAATTTTCCCCCTGTCCTAGGCTTGGAATTGCTGAATGTTTGTGTTGTGGTGTGTTGTACTCGGGCAATCCTCATCCCTCCAGGATCTATTTTCCCCTCTTGCCCAGTGCCCAGGCTGCCCGTGTCTGCTGTGAGTGTTGGTTACCTGCACAGCAGAGCACTGAGGTGTTCAGAAATGGGCCTGGAAGCAAAAGCTGCTGGCTCCACTCACAGACATCTCTCCCTGTTTTTTATGCTGCTCAACTTCCACCCCTGTGACAGATTCCAGGAGCCCACCCACCAACCTCTTCATCGACTCTGAGAGCCCCAGCAGCCTCCAGGTGCACTGGACCCCTCCTGATGGCCGCGTTCAGCACTACAAAATCACCTTCAGCCCTGTCTCTGATCCTGCTGCCCAGCAAACTGTGAGTGTGCAGCTCCTCTGTAGGGCACAGACACTGGGCTAGAGGCTCATGGGGACAATGTGACCAGAGGAGTTCTGCTCACTCCAGTCAGGTTTACCATCAGGACTCAAAACCAAATCTGTTCTTGCTGTTGTGTTGCTTTGTAAACAGAACTCCAAGACTCTTTTGTGATTAAGATATTTTTCTCCATCAAAGCCACTAAAAACAGAGCTTTCTCTCCTCCCTGAACTGGGGTGGGGAATTCTTGGAGGCAGAGAGGTGGGGGATAAACCTACTGCCCCTCTGGCTTAGGGAGAATAAATATTATCCCTTTAAAACACAGATTCCCTACTTAAACAGCTGGGTTATCCTGTTATAAGGCACTTCTGCTGCATTTCCAGGGGGAACATTGGGAACTTTGTATGGGAAAAAGCTTTTCCTCTGTCCATTGCTAATCCAACAGCATCACACAGCCAGGCTTTCCTGGGCTGAGCAGGGCAGGAATGCTGCTCTGAGCCTCACACCCCAGCAGTCAGCCCCACCTAACCCTGGGCTGTGAGTGAGAGCTGGAATGAGAACCCCAAATTCTGGGATCTTTTTTTTCCTCCCCTTGTAGATCATGGCTCCTGGCAAAAGCAGCAGTGTGACCCTGCAGTCCCTGCTGCCTGACAGAGCCTACAAGGTGACCATTTCTGCCATCCACTACACGGGAGAGAGCGAGAGCACCTCCACCACAGGACGGACAGGTACAGGGCTCAGCTGGGATGTGCTCCCCCTGCCACCCTCCAGGCCACCTCTGCTGGGACAAGAATGGCCTCACTTGCACTGGGCTCTGCCTGAGGCCAGGGTTTTGCTCAGCAATAGAGTATTAGCCTTGAAAAGTGAAAATCCTGCCTCAATTTCTGTGCTCCTGTGGGTTATTGGCAATTCTGGGGTGAGTGTGAAGGGTTGGTGGCCCTCTGGATTTTGAGCCAGGCATCACAATCTTGAATAAGAGAACTCAGGTATGGCCTCAAGTTGAGCCACGAGAGGTTCAGGAATATTAGGAAATATTAGGAAATATTTCTTTACTGAAAGAGTGGTTAAGTGTTGGACAATGCTCCCCAGGGAAGGGGAAGGGTCACCATCCCTGGAAATGTTAAAACCTGAGCAGACGTGACACTTCCCAATGTGGCTGAGTGGATGTGGTGGTATTTGGTCAAAGGTTGGACTTGGTGGCCTTTAAGGTCTTTTCCAACTTTATGATTCTCTGATTGTTTTCTCTTTCAGCTCCGGTGCTGTCCAAATTCCCTTCCATCCGAGGATTCATCCCACCTAAATCAGAGGGTAAATCATCTCCTCTAAAGTCCTGCTTTGTTGTTGTTGGTTTGGGATTCAGTAGCAGACAGCACAGTGTGGGCTCTGCAGAGCAGCAGGAGGGTCCATCAGCTCTTGACAGATGCCCCTGGGGACAACCCAAGGACAAGCAGAAACCACAGAACTTCTTAACAGCAGGCTCAGGAAAGAGACCTGCAGTATTCTAGAGGATTTCTGCACAACTTGACTAAAATGTAGTGCAGGGAAGTGTGACATGTTTTAAATTAAAATTCCCTGTAAAGTCCCTTATTAAATTTAATGAGCATATGCTCTCATAGCTGATAGAAAGCAAACTATGAAATGGATTAGTGAGAAATGTTGAATTAACGGGGTTATAAAAAAGTTTTTAATAAGTAAATATTAGAATGCAGATATTGTTGCAGTGCTGGCTTTCTCTGACTATTTGAAACAATTCCAAACAAAAATTCAGTTTTAAAGTTTATTGAGTGAAGTCAAGATTGAAAAATCAGGCCGCTTAGATGAAAAAATTTAGTTTATAGCCAGCAAAGGACATACAAGATTAAATGGTTTATTGAGGTGTTCAGATCACAGTGGAAAAGTCCTGTGAACTTTCAAGCAGAAAACAATCTTCTCAAAAGGCTGATGAGTCACCTTGTAGAATTTAATATAGATGTTTGGCTATGGTAGCTGAAAAGACAATAGAAGAAATATTAAATTCTTTATGTTTTATAAAGTATCTTTTTTTGAAGAAGGAGACACAGTATGTAACAATGCTGGGAAAACAGTTGGACGTGCAATAAAAGACTCTAATATTGATATACAACCAAATTATTGAGAGAAATGGTCTGACATTGCAGGAGTGAATGTTTATTGAGCAGTGAATAACTGCATTGAGCTGGGATTTGGAGAGAAAAACAAAACCCAAAGAAGATAACAAGACAGCAGGAATCTTAGGCTGGAAAGTCTAGGGGAAAATCTTCAAAGCAGAAGTGAAACTGCCAGTGTCAGGGATCCTTGCCCTGACTCTGAGAGGCTTCACCCAAGCTGAGCATTGCCTGATCAAAGAGCTGTGAGCAATCCCAGTGCTGCCAGCTGGGAAGGAGGGGAGAATTGCCAGGGATGTGAGCAACAGGGACTCTGGGGCCTGGGCAAGGGTCAGAATGAGCTCACTGAGTCCCAAACAAGCAAGTCAGATACCGGGAAAATGGGCAAGTTTACAGCCTGCTTTGGGATCATTTCTTTTTTGTTTTTCATTCGTCATGCTTCAAATCCGAGAGAGCTGGAGAGGGACATTTCACAAGGGTGTGGAGTGATAGAACAGGGGGTGATGGCTTCAAACTGACAAAGAGCACATTTGGATTAGATGTCAGGAAGAAATTCTTCCCTGTGAGAGTGGTGAGGCCCTGGCACAGGCTGCCCAGAGAAGCTGTGGCTGCCCCATGCCTGGAAGTGTCCAAGGCCAGGTTGGACAGGGCTTGGAGCAGCCTGGGATAGTGGGAGGTGTCCCTGCCCATGGCAGGGGGTTGGAACAGGATGAGCTTTAAGGTCCCTTCCAACCCAAACCACTCTCTAAGATTTAGAAAAGTTGGTTTCTGGAAGGAGAAGGGAAAGGGCAGTGTATGGGTTGAAGATCCTGCATGCAAGGGCTGGTCAAGCTCAGCATTGCAAGGCTCAAGTTTCAGAAACTGATTTTTTAATGGATTTCTATAGATCCCTTCAATAGTTTTACACCCAGTTCTACAGGAATTATGGTATATAAAAAAATTAAGCACCAGTTGGAACAATGGAGGTCACAGCACCTTGCAAGCCTTTGTGGTTTAAATCCTGGCTTTAGTGGTCCCATGGCCATCAGTCATAATCTGGGTGCCCTTTCTTCACCACTGGGAATGACATTGAAGCGCTTACAGGCTTAGGAATCTCAGGTCTTTTGGGGAGAGTGAGTCACCTCCTTTCAATGTTTTGCACATTTTACAAAGGTTAGGCTGCTGCTGAGGTAGGAAATGGCATTGATGCAAGAATGGCAAGGCCATCTGAAGCCTCAGTACAATGACCTCTTAGATTCTATTATCCTGATGACCTAGAAAACCCCTTGTGAAACAGCCCATCCTGCCAAGTATCCTTGATTTTCAGGGACGTTTCTCATTTTGCATCAAGCATTCTCTTTGTCCCAGCTCCATCAGGCATCCACGTTTACAGCCAATCCATGGCCTGGGATTTACATGGCAGCAGATGACTGAAAGTAGCTTTCATGAGCTGTTTTCTAAAACACCCCTTTACCTGGGCCTGTAAACAGAGTGCTGACAGCCCTGGTGCCTCAGGTTCCAACTTCACATCCCCACCTCTTCTCTGGTCTTGCTTTTTGTCCTGTGGCATCTCACAGGATTCATCAAGAGGATTTCTGAAGGACAAACTGCAAAACCTTTCAAAGCTCTCTGTGTTTTCTGAAAGAAATCAAAAGCCAGACTCTCAAGTTGAGATACATTTTTTTGCTGTGTGTATTTTTAATTGCAGGTACAAAATTTGAAACTGCATATATCTTTATTTTACCACACTACTAAGGCACTGTTAAAAGAAAAAAAAGTGTTTTGATGTCTGGTTTAAAAAAAAAAAAAACTTGCCAGAAACGATGTTCTCTTGTATTTTATATCATCAGGTGCCAGGTGAGTTAGTCGAAAGTGATCATGGAGATGTTTGATGATGAAAGACACTATTTTTATTCTGGTGATAGGCAAGCCAGGAAACAACTTTTATGTTTGCATAAACATCAATTCTCTCTTTCTCCATATATATATATAAACAAGGTTAAAGTACAAGCTCTGAATGAAGCTGCAGGATATCCTAAGTTTTGCTGTTTTTCTTTTGCTCTGCCTAAAGCAACTGTGTTCATTTTGCTGCTATAATCCCCTGCTGCCTTTTTTCCCTCTAACACTTTTCCCCTTTTATTCTGTTCTCACAGTCTGCCCCACCATCACCTCCACGGAAGGTTCCAGAAGAGGTACAGTAGCAGATCCAAGCCCTGGTGCTGCTGGGCTGTGACTGAAAACACTGCCTGGTCTTGATTTGGAGACCTGTGCAAGAGCTGAGTGTGGGGAAAATGTCCCAAGGAAAAGGGGAGAAGTGTGAGAACCAAAACTGGAACATATCTTTTGTCAGGTAGAAGAATATTTGCAGCACCTGAATTGTTATGCTCTGCTGCTCCACCAGCTTGTGCTCTCAGCTGTCAGTGCTTAACACCAGGATTTTCACCAGCCTTAAGGAGGTGAAACTTCAAACAACACTTGAATTTCAAGAGGATTTGAATTCCTGGCTCACAAAGGCTCCTCAAAATGTCAAACCCCAAACTCTCAGCCTGTCCCTGGGGTCACCTGTTCATCCTGCAGAGCTCTCTCTGCCCCAGGAGCTCTCTGCAGTCAGGCTGCACGGGCTTTGCTGGGGCAGGAATTTCCCCTTTCTCCTCTCTGTGCCAAGAGAGCTGTTTGTGCTGTTGGGTTTGCTGGAAGTGTTTCTTACTGAGAGAACAGTGAGTTCTTCTTAGAAACGGGCATCACCTCCTTCCCAGACAGTTCTGAGTTACAGTGAGACTGAGGAACTGGCTGCAGCTCTCAGCTCTGGTTACTCTCTGGTAACCACTTCATCTTTGCCCACAGCCAGGTTGGATGTGGCCCTGAGCAAACTGATCTTGCAGGGAACATCCCTGCCCATGGAACTGGATGATCTTTAAGGTCCTTTCCAACTCAAGCTGTTCTGTGATTCCATGACTCTGTGATAATAATGGGATTATATTTCAATATGTTTTTAATTGTGACTCAAGCCTTCTCCTCCTGTGCATTTTAAAGAAAGTCTCAGTGTTAGAAGCTCCATACCAGAGATAAATGGCCCTCAAGTAGGTCATTTATTTTGTCAAACTCCCTTGTACTGCTGGGATATGAAAAAAAAATAAAATAAAAGCACCCAGCCCCCAGGCAAAATAAAAACTCAAGCCAAGAAACTGCAGAAGGTTGTGAATGGTGAAGAGGTGAGGGAATCCAGACTGAAAGCACCACACTGAAATGAAGCCCTTCCATTTGCTCAAGAAGGAACCATCTCCTTCATCCCAGTCTGCTGCAAACTCAGATAAACTCAAACAGAATCCAAATGGTGAGATCTTGTCTTACTGAACAGAAAACTGCAATGAAAATTACTTGGAGCTTTAATGATGAGCTGGGGGAGAGAGATGAAGCTACATGAGCCAGAGAGATGTCAGAGGTGTCAGGGGAGAATCTCTGTAGCCCACACAAGGCAGGTCAGCCCTGGGTGTCTCCTGAAAATAGAGAGAAATGGAAAAGTTCGTATTTTAAAGTTTTTTTCCTATTTTTTTCTGGCTTTTACACATAAGGCATTTCAGAGTAGAAATCATTTTCTCTCCCTGCTAGCAATTACTGGACTGATTCCATGCCTTTTGAAGATAATACTCTGTGTGTAGTTGAAAGGAAGAAATCGTTGGAGTAACATCTTTTCTCATTCGGGTCTTTTTCATTCTGAAGATTTGAAAACACAGTTGTGAAAGCCTCCATCTTTTGTCCACTCTCCTCCAAGAGGAAGAGATTACAAAAAATGTGCACACAATCTTATTTTCCTTGGCTGCCATTTGAGGGGTGCACTCGAGCTGATGTTGTGTCATTAAAGGCATTTTCTCCTGTCTGCTTCTCTGTGCTAATTCAACCTGCTCTTCAGACACACTTCTTTTGCACTCCTGCCTAACCACTGATTTCTCTGTGTTCCTTTGTTCCAGGGTTTGATATGATGGAAGTTTTTGGCTTGGTAGAGAAGGAATATTCCTCCATTAAAGGCGTGGCCATGGAGCCCTTTGTGTTCAGCGGGTCCCGCACCTTCACCCTGTTCAGGGACATCCAGCTCACCCAGAGGACCAGGTGGGAACACAGCTCTGGCTCTTTCCATCCTCATCCTCAGCCTCATGTCATGTGCACAGCAAAGGAAGGTCGTTTTAGGGAGGAATGGTGCAGCCCCACTGGCAACTTCCAAATGAAATGATGAATATGATCAGCTAAATCAAACCGTTGATAGATTGAAAAAAGATAGCCAGAGGGTTTTTAGTTAATGTGTTAATAAATAAACCCCTGACTTTCCTCCAGATGAGTTGTCACCTAGAAATTAAGGGGACACAATAGTATTTATTATGCATTTGTACAGCCAAACATTTTCACAGCGCTGTTTTTGGTTTCTACAAAAGCACTTTTTTTTCAGCTTTTTTAGTTGCTGTGATGGACACGAAGGTCCTGTCACGTATGGATGCTGCACCAGTCTTTAGGCATTCTGTCCACAGCCACCTACACTTCAGGGATGGCAGTTTGGGGTCACATTTTCATCTTCAATCCATTCTCCCAAATATCTCTGGTTTGGAGAGAGATCTTTGTTTAGAAAATATCCCTCATAGCTGCTCTCTGCAGCCTGGTCTGCATTGATGAGAGGCAATAACCACTGGCTCTGGGTTGTGGCTTGACCCCATTCCGTTGCATATGAAGCTTCTCCACGGGGTCCCAAGCAAGCCAGGCAGCTCCTGTGACCTCATTCCTTTTTTATGATTATGAATCAGGAGTGATCTGACTCCTGACATTCATTGCTACTTGGTTTAAAGCCTAATTACTGAGCCACTGACTCCATTTAATCTTAGTTAAAGAAGCAAAGCTTCTTAGAGTAAACAGAGTGAGGAGATTCAGAGAAACCTTTGGTCTAAAAACTCAGGAAATGATGGGCAAATCCTTTTGTTCAGCTCTTAGAGATGCCTTTCCAAGGACACTACCCCTTCAGAAACTGAGAGAGAAAGAAAAAGAACTTGTATTATTTATGAATCAGTCCTGAAAAGATGCCTGATGGGTTTGTTTATGCCGTGCCAATGTGTCCTGTTTCAGATTACAGGCGTGTTTCAGGCAAAACCAATTTGACCTTCTCCTATAGCTTTGTATCCTCTCACTGCTGCTGAGCCTAAATCCTGCAGCTGGGATGTGGGGACCCAGAAGGAGCTTTTCTGTGGGCTCAATATTTATCCCTGAAGGGCATTTACACTGATTTAGGATAATAGAATCATTTAGGTTGGAAGAATCACCGAGTCCAACCATTATCTTAATGCTGCCAGGTCTGCCACTAAACCATGTGCCTAAGCCAAGGTTTAAAGATTTACCCCATGATATATGGCAACCATTCCTCCCTTTTGAAGAGGAGACCTGGGGAAGTGCTTTGGAACCTGGCAGGGATGTTTTGTAAGCCTCCACTGAGCTCTCATCTCCAAAGCACTGGGGCTGCACTTGCTGTGGTTTGGCATTGCCTGAGGCAGCTCTGGCAGTGGTGGATTAACACCAACTGCTCCACCTGAGCATAGCCCAGGCATGAGGAGAAGGCCCACGAGTGCTCATCACTCACCACAAACCTCAGCAGGCACAGGCTCTTTCTGGACATATCACCATCAACTCCTGGGAGGAAAGCTTTTCCAGCCCGCCCCGCCCAGCAAACACTGTGATGAGCCTGCAGGACGTTGCCTGCTGATTTAAATCCCTGATGTCCCCTTGCTTTGTGTCATTCCAGTGATGTCCACCAGTTTTCCATCCCACCCGAGCACACCATCATCATCCTCCTGCGCCTCCTGCCCGACACCCCCAAGGAGCCCTTTGCTGTGTGGCAGGTCACAGATGAGGACTTCCAGCCTCTCCTGGGTGTCAACCTTGACCGTGAGATTTCTTGCCAAATACATTATATTATACATTACATTTAATACATTTAATATACATACATGTATTTAATGCATTAAAACACCTTTGCAAGCAGCAGAACTCACTTGGAATGTTTTAATGGCTCCCTTACTCAGCAGCAGTTTCTTGGGGAGCTCTGTTGTGGCTGCCAACCTCACATCTAAAACACTCCCAAGTGCAATTGAAAGACATGTTTCCATTTTTATTCTACTTGTAGCATATTCCTTATTTTTACCTATTTTTTCTGTTGTTTAGAAGTACTTCTTGATAATATAGGAAATCTTCCACCATGTTTAAGCCTAATTATTTACTATTGCATATATGTGTGAAATCAATTTCTAAGCTGTTATTTGTCCTATTTTCCCTGCAGCCAGTAAGAAATCCTTGACCTATTTCAATCATGACTACAAGGCTGATTTACAGGAAGTCTCCTTTGACGAGCAGGAAGTGAAGAAGATATTCTATGGGAGCTTTCACAAGGTCCTTATCAAGAGAGGGAGAAATGTGGGCTCATGATCTCACTCTGGTCAGGGAGTTTTGTTCAAACTGAGGAGTGATCATCCAAATGCTTTGCATCCTGGTTGCCAGGGAAGTGGCCAATGTCTCTGATATGCTGAAATTCATAATTGTAGAGAATTTAGGTGGTCTCATGATCAAAATATGATTTCCACACATTCATTTTTCTCTTTTTCCCCAGACTCCAAAAACTGATGTGTTTTTTAGGTCTTTATAATCAGGTAAAATTGAAAAAAATTATTTTTTTTTAAATTTAGAATTTAGGCAACCATTTAGTTCTGGATGAAAGGAAAAGAGAATCCAGCCTTGAGAAAGCCACTTTATCACTCATGATAAGGTGGAGTTTTTGGCTATGTCCTCATAGCAAAGTGATTGCACCCAAATGAGCAATGAGCTCTTTCCGTGGGTATCTGTGGGCAGGTTCATTACTCAGCTCCAGAAAGGAGAGGTGAGGGAATCAACAGAGGAAAACACATACTAAAACTCACTCCTGAGCTCCCTCCATCCATTCACTCATTAAAAACACCCCACCAGTGCCAGCAGCAGGCTGGGGATGAGACAGAAGGTGTTGCTGTCAGTAGGAGACCTCCCCATCCCACCATGCAGCTCCAACATGGCTTTTTCCTCCTGCTGCCCAGGTGCACGTGGCTGTGAGCCACTCCAAGGTGAAGCTCTATGTGGACTGTAAGAAAACAGCAGAGAAACCCATCAACACCCTGGGCAGCATCTCCACCGCCGGCTTCATCATGCTGGGGAAAGTGACCCGCACCAGAGGGCCCCGCAGCGGCTCCGTGCCCGTGAGTGCTGGGACGTGCTGCTGGGGCTGGCTGGGCTGGGCACACGGTTGTTTATTTGTCTGTATTGGTATATCCCTTCCAAAACCCCTCCATTCCCAATTCCATGTGGTATCACCCTGATGGACCTGAGGGAAATGCTCTCCCATTTGGCTAGGTGCTCAAACACCCACCTTTTCTGTCGTTGTGTTAAGCACCCCTGTTCTGAACCACCCCCTTCCTTTCCCCCCATTGGCCCGAAGTTCCCTCCTGCCCAGGCTGCACCCTGGATACTTAAAAAGAGAACTAGAGCCCAAAACTTGCTCTGGCATGTGGACTGCACAGGAATAAATGCCTTCAACCCACGTCCAGGGCCCGCTCTCCATTCCAAGCCTGAAACCACGCCAACAGCCTGAGACTAAGACCCACAAACTGTCCTTTTATGCTGGCATCAACTGCTTGCCGGTAAGCAGCCCAGAAACCAGCTCAGGTGGTGGTTCTGCTGGTTCGAGTGAGTCTTTTTTGCCCTCTGAAGGCTTTGTGTTGGTGCGAGAATGAAGTGGAGTCTCAAGGTCTTGTTGTTTCTTGGGTTTCTCGCATGTTTATTATTTCTTATCTTATATTTTCTCTGTGCCCGGCCGAGATGTTCACAGCAGTTCAGACACAGGTGACTCCCCCCGTGATGGGAGGTCACTACCTTCTTATACAGATAATTACGTGTCTGTTATTTACAATTCTGTGCCAACGTTTATTACCTATACTAAAAGGGACATTTCTACTTTGACCCAATCCTCTTAGACTACTTTGTGCCCCTGTCACTGCAGAAAATGGAGGCCAAGGGAGAACAAGAAGAACCCAGGCCACTGCCCTATTTTAGTGGTTTTTTTGGTTTTTTTTGTTTTGTTTTGTTCTGTTTTGTTTTTTGGGGTTTTTGTTGTTGTTGTTTTTTTGGGTTTTTTTGTTTTTATTTGTTTGTTTTGTTTTGTTTTTTGTATTATTTATCTCCATCTTGTTCCCCATTCACCTCCATTCTAAGAATCCCAAAACTACCAAATTTTCCACCCTGTGCTGTGCTAAACTACTGTTTTCACACCTTTGTGACTTGTAATTCTTCTCTCAATGTTAGAAGCTTTTTTCATGGACTTAAGTCAAAGCCTGTGTCTTCCTGGGCTCTGTGCCAGGCAACCCTCCTGGACAGACCCCCCTGTCCAGGATTCAAACCCTCTTTCTCGGGCCCCAGGCCTCTCTGCTGAGGTCTGTGACCATCCAGGGCGACCAAAGGAATGCCCTGGACTCCAACAGGCAGGAGAGTCACCTCACCCTCATCTGACCCCTCCAACACTGCTGTGATGCACAGCTGTGTCCTGATCCTGCTGATCCCTGTGGGTTTAATGAGCTTTCCCAGCACTGGGAGAGCATTTTTGTCCCCCCTGCCTTGGTGTGGGGGCTGTGATGGGGGGTGACAGCAGGAGAGTGTCCCAGAGGAACTTTCTGCTGCCTGCATCCCCTGGGATTGGGGCAACACAGCTCCTGCACTGAGATGCTGAGGCAGACGAGAGGGTTTGGGAATTGTTTCTGCAAGGAAATTTGGGCACATGAGCCCACACAGAGTGGGAAATGCTGGTGGCTGAAGGCAGCAGAGCTGGGTGTGCCTCAGTCTCCAGTGTGTTTGGATTTGTCTATCTGAATGCAAATAAGGGGGAAATAATCTCCAGTAGAGAGGCTCTTTATCATCTGCTCCTTGGGAAAAAAAAACCAACCCAACAGTGAGTGCTGGCCACAGCTCTGCAGGGAGCTGATCCCTTCAAAGGGAAGGGAAAAGGGGATGTGTGGACTCGGTGTCCTGGCCTGTGCACAGTCCTCAGGGCAAAAACACCCTTCTTGTGTCTGTCTCTTCCATTCTTACTCCCCAAAGCAGGAGTGTCCATTATGTGCAGAATCAGTGGCAAGTTCATCACTCACAAGGTTCTAGTGGAGCTGCAGGAAATCATTCACCACTGATGTGAAGATTTTGCTCCTTGGCTCTGCTTTTAGATCCAAAAGTCCAGGGGAAAGTGGCTCATCAGGTGATTTATAACTCCCCTTGCCTCCAAGCAGCATTGTAAAAACACTTTGTCCCATATGCATCCCCAATTGCAAACTGAGAGGCAGAGGTGTGGGACACACCAGGAAAAAGGTGGAATTGCCTGCAGGAAATGGGGTCTGCTGTGTAACAAACCAGGGGACAGTGTGTTCAATCAGTATTTACTTGTTTCCTACATAAATCCTCTGGCCATTTGATCACAAGCCTGTGGCCATCAAGGCAGGAATCTGTGCTTTCCTTGCCCCTCTGAAATTCTCTCTGCTAGCAGCTTAGCTAGACAGGTCTGGCCAAATAATGAACAGCCTTGTGCCATCCCCACTCCCGCTGCCTTTCAAGCACAGCAACGTTTCACATCTCCCACAGCTCTGCTGCCCTTGAGAAGACAGAGTGCCTCATTATTGGTTATCATGGAACCTTATTTAATTTAAGAAATCTTTAAATGCCACTTGATCTGCAGGGCTCATCTGTATCCGTGTGCTGCCTGTCACCCTCCCTGGGGTGTACAGCTTGCTCCTTGTTAAATGTGTGGAGTGAAAGAAAAAGAAAACCAAAAAAAAGGATGAGAAATGGTGTCAAGGAAAGAAAAATTAATTTCTGCCTCATTATTTTGTTTGGCTTTGTGCAGTGTGTGCTTTTTTGTTAATCAGAATGGGAAGATGTGGCTGTTGAGAAGGAGGCAGTGAGAGACTGACTGGGGTTTCTGGGTTTCACATCTACCCTGGGAAATGCTGCTGCCACATTTGCCCTTCTCCCCACGCCCCCAAGGGGAGCAAATCAAAGTTTGCTTTCACATTTTGGTGGTGCTGAAGCCCAATTAGTTGAGAACCTGCTGCTATTGCGGGGCTGTGAGTAAATTGGAGAAATGATGTGAAACTGCTTTGTTGACTTGCTCAGAAGGACAGAGACCTGAGGGCTTGTGGAACACTCAGTCTGGGGGTAGTCCTCATGTTGTGGCTTTTTTGGGGCACAGTTATAATTGGGGCCACACAGAAGAATCCTGTCAAATCATACCTGAGGATTTTTTTTATCACTTGAACTTCATAGGATTTGGTGATGGGTGGTGGGAGCCAATGTTACTTTCTTATCAAACTCTCTTTCTTTTCCCCCAGTTGCAGCTGCAGTCTCTGCAGATCCTGTGCAGCAGTGTGGGGGCAGAGCAGGACAGATGCTGTGATCTCCCTGCACTGGTAAGACAAGGGGCACTGCTCTGCTCATTGACAGGAGGCTGGGGAGGATGGAACCAGTCCAGGGCACTGAAGTGACACTGCAAATGATTTTGATAGACTTTAAAGGGAAAGCATTTTTTTTTCCTCTTGGGAATAACATCAGTGTGGTTCTTGGTGAAATAAACAAAACTATGTTTGCTTCAAAAAGAAGGAAAACTTCCAATCCTGGTGCAGTGCATCTTTTTCCTGACACGACCTCATCCAGAAGCCCTGGCAGCCCTACAGCTTTGCTGCCATCTCAGCCCCGAGGCACAACATCCCCCAGTCTTCCTTTCACTTCTCTGCTCAACACAGAGAGCTGCTATGTGGGGTGTATAAATATGTAGAAAGAAGAAAATTATCTTCCAATATGTGTTTTGCACATTGCAGGCACGGCTGTTCATGGGTTTTTTTAGGTTTTTTGTCTACATTTGTTATTCAACAGAAAAAATGAAGCACTCGATTGCTCACAAAAATCACTCAGTGGAGTAGAAAAAATTTTGATTTTCTTCAAGTAAAAGACTGAATTTTGAAACACTGAGTGCTGTACTTGTGGTCCATCCTGCTCTTGCTGTGCAGCTGCTCATGACTGCTTTTGGCTTGATTTCATTTCAGAGGGATGAGGACACCTGCCCTACCTTGGCTCCTGCCTGTTCTTGCACTTCTGGGCGCCCGGGCTTGCCAGGACCCCCAGGGCCCCCTGTAAGTTCCTCCTCCCACCCATTGGTTTGCATGTGCTGCTGGTTGCTTCATTTCTCAAGGTGTGTTGGGCACATGAGGAACACTCCTGGAGCTCTGAGGGGTTTTAGAATCACAGAATTGTTCAGGTTGGAAAAGATCCCAAAGATCATTGAGTCCACACATTAATCAGGGCTGCCAAGCCCAGCTCTAAACGGTGTCCCCAGCTCTAAACCACCCCCCATTTTACTCTAAGCCATGTCCCCAGCTCTAAACCACCCCATCTCACCTTTTAAATCCCTGCAGAAACGGTGACTCCACCCCTGCCCTGAGGAGCCTGTGCCAGGGCTTGACAGCCCTTTTGGTGAAGAAGTTTTATCCTCATGTCTAATCTAAACCTCCCCCGGTGCAACTTGAGGCCATTTCCTCAGATCCTAACTCAAGGAGCTTTTCCAAGGCAGGGCTGAGAGTTTCCCTTTGGATTTTGGCTGGTGATGAAATGGGGAGATGGAGAGTTGGCAGCGCAACAGCTGCAGCTGGGAACAGGCTGAGCAGCTCCTGGTTCCACATTAATCCTCTTAGGAGAGGAGGACAGGTCACCCTCAGTGTCTGCAGAGATTTCATGGATTGGAGGCTCTGAAATTCTCTGTAAATTTAAGGAAAAAAAAAGTCACCAAAAAAAATCTTCCTATCTGGATCCTGTGTTAAATTGGAGCCTTGTAAGTGTCTGTGTGGGTGGACAGTGTAAAGAAAAAGGGGAGACTTTGCTATCCTGTCTGTCCCCAAAGCTCCCTTTCTGTTCAGTGAATGTCACTTGCAAGAAAACCCTGAAGAAATGAGGGGGCAGAGAAAACAGCCATTACATATGCAGTATGCTCAGGAAAAAGGGCATAACTTCTGCCTATAAATTCCATTATGGATGTGGGAAAGCTATCATGGGCTTAAATCCCAGAAGAAAATATTCCTGCTAAACACTAGGAAGCAGTTGTCAAAAAATTTACTTTTTGAAAATGTGGGGAAGAATATTTGATTTGCACAAGCCAGCTGAAAACTGACAGACAGCCTGTCCAGAGCACCTCAGTTCAACCACTCCAGGTGCTTTTCTCCTGGAAAATAACCATAATGGAAATATTTGCCTCCTTTCTCAAGTGAAAAGGTCTCAGATCACCTCCTGCATTGACCTGTGGTTTAGCTGTGAGTTCAGTTCTGTGCAAGGAGAGTCCCTCATTGCAGAGTAATTACTTGCTCGTTCCGGTGGAAGTTTAATTAACAGCACACTCCACTGTCACAGTTTGCTCCAATATCCTAAGTGCATAATTACCAGCTTGCATTGCCCTGTGGTTTAAGCATCTCCACAGACAACTCCTTAAAGAGCAGGACTCTTTAAAGCATTAGAGGAAATCGGGTTTTGACACATAACCTTCTCCTCACACCACTGAACCCTTGGTAATTTGCTGCAGTTACAACAGCACTCACTGCTATTTTTAAAATTCCAGTTAGCAAGACATGTCCCACCTTGTATTTATCACTGTCCTTAATGAGTGTGTCTCTCTAGATCCAGCTGGCTTCTGAAATGAATTTCTGGGCACTTCTGAAAGCACCTTTGCCAAAGTTCCCTGCCTGTGCTTCTCAATTCAAATTCACAGGGCTTTTTTTTTTGGATTCAAGAATAGCAATGTTCAGATTAAGATGTCAAAAATTCACACCAAATGAGTTCATGCCAGAAGGCTGGTTTCTTCTCCCCACCCAGAGTTAGGCAGAGGTCTCCCAGAGCCAGGTCTGTCCCTGATCTCAGCACGTGTCACTTCTCTGGGGTGGGGAATGTAAAACCCAACTGAGTTCCAAAGGAGTGTAGATGTGAGCACCCCTTTTCTTCCTTCTCAAGTGTGTTCCCATGTCCATATGAGATGTCTCAGCATGGATCCACTGATAGGGAGTTGGAGGGAGGTGAAACAGGTTGAAACTTCATCTCTCTCTGCTGGGAATAAGTGCTGTGTTCCCAGTGCTGGTCATGGAGGGGCTGGGCTGTTGCTTTCTTCTTCCCTTTCCTGCATTTCCTGGGCAACTCAATTAATTTTCTTCTTCTCTCTATTTGTATTGAGCTCTCTGGGGAAGGAAACATCTTTGAGTGTGGGGCAGTGAAGTGCACAGAGTTCTGTCCCTCAGGCTGCTGGTTAGAGTGCAATAAATATGATGCTGTTCTTTGTGTCCCACTGGCAGGGCAGCCCTGGGAGGAGAGGACCTCAGGGGGAGCAGGGGGAGCCAGGACCCAAGGTGAGTCCTTAGGCTGGAGATTATCTCACTGCACCAAGCTGAGCCCAAACAGTCTCAACAACACATCGAGTAGGATGGGATCACTTGCTATTAATTTAATGCTCAGTTGGGCTTTGGAAATTGAGGTGATGAGCCTGATTGTGCTGAATTAATGCACTGTACATGGTCAGCAGTGTCCTCTGAGAGCAGCTGTGCTGGGACAGGGTTAGACTCTGTGCTGTGGTTGTTGTTGCTGCCAAATCTGCTGACCAGACACCCTGGTACTGCCCTGGGGCAGAGCAGTGTGAGGAGGGAGGCAGGGAGGGAATCACAGCCCTGAGGTGAGCATGAGGAATGGCTGGGCCTGAATCCCCCAGCCCTGGGCACTGGAGCAAACCCTGGTGCAGGTGTTCACAGCTCCATGGATCAGCACAGGGCAGAGCCAGAGCAGACCACTGGTCCCATTTTTTGGGGTGACATCTGGGAAAGCAGCATGGTGCAGGGGGAAGATGTGGGGGAAGAAATGAGAATGGACACAGATCTCAGAAACGGGCTAAGGAACCTTTTCCTTTGATCTCTGATCACCTTGAATGACAGGAATAACTGCTTGGGAAGGTGAATCGTGCTCTGCAAAGCACCCTCTGCAGCCTTGCTGTCTATTCTCACGGAAGAAGGACCTGAACCTTGGACCTAAAACACAAAGGCAGCTGAGGTTACTGGAGATGCCTCCAGTGCCTCAATTTAATCCTGAATCCTGTGGATGGTTCGTGCTGACCCAGGCTGTGCAGTGCAGCCCATGAGGAGAGCAGGCACCAACCACTTCCTTCCCCTGTGATTGTTTCCTTTGTTTGCTTTCAGGGTGAACCAGGCCCACCTGGACAAGTAGGACCAGCAGGTCCCAGTGGCCAACAAGGCTCTCCAGGTTCCCAAGGAATCACAGTTCAGGGCCCTGTGGTATGTGACTTCTTTCATTGCTTTTTTTTTGTCACTCTCTCTTGGCTCTTCACAGTTAGAGCCTGTCTCAGAAATGGGTGCCAGTGCTGTGATTTATGTATTTACATCCCCCTCACCAGCAGCTGAACAGCTGCAGAGGCAGAGATGACAATCAGAGGGTTTTATGCTGACGAGGCCCTGCACTTAATCATTCTGGCCAAAGCCTGCTTTTGTCCAGACTCCCCTTAATGGGCTTTTATTGAAAGCAGCCCAGTGGGGTCCCTTCCAACTCAGGATATTCTATGAATATTCAGGCATTTCTCTTTCCAGTGATCATCATTGCTTGGCAGGGAGTAGTGGCAAGGGCTGCCACATGTCTGGGATGGCAGAATCCCTGTGCACATGCTGTGGCTGTCAATTACCCTTGGAACACTGCAGGGAGCAGGAACAACCTGGGACATGGATGTGAAGCAGCAGGATGCCCTTTGCTTTAAATTGTTCTGCCACACACCCAACTGTGTGCTTCTGTTTTAATCCAAGGGGCCACCAGGAATTAAAGGAGAGAAAGGCGACACTGGAATCCCTGGCATGCAGGTAATGGTAAACACCACTCCTTCTACTTGTCCCAAAGATTTGCCCTTTTATTTCTGAGTAGCTACTCTAAGCAAGTTTGAAAAGTTGTTGCTCTTGTCTGCTTGGGAACTGTCTGTCATTTTGGAATGCCATCACTTTCCCAAGGGAAACTGAGTCACTTGATGTTAGAGAGACAGACCTATCTGGAAGCTGGATATGATGGAATTAAAGCTGGGATAACAGTCTTTGCTCTGTGTAATGAATAACTCTTTCTTCTTTCACCTTTCTCTTCTGTCCTCTGTTACAAGATGAATTAGAGCACTGATAATCAGATGCTGACTTTACCCAGCATTTCTGATTTACAGGGCATTCCTGGTGTGCAGGGAGCTCCAGGCAGGGATGGACTTCAAGGTGCAAAGGTAAAACACCTCACCCCTAAGGTTTTATGCATGGGTGCCTAAAAATCTGCTAGGAGTGTCTCAGCAGAGACCCAAAACATCCCAATGCACTCAGTGCAGAAGTGAATGGTCGTTTCACAAAGCCACAGGGTTTGGGGGAAAAAATGGGATCATTTCAGGTTTGGCCAAATTTGAGCAGATACCGCCCTTCTTGCTGCTGACAGATTATTTTACCCATTCTTAGCAAGTTCCTGTTAAAAGCAGCATGTGGGAAAGCATCTCACTGGTGATGAGGTCTCCTAAAATCCTCTTGTTAGTAAATGACTGGATATGGCTTTGCAGGGGGTGAGAGGACTAGAAGGCACAGCTGGGCCTCCAGGACCTCCTGGACCAAGGGTGAGTACTCCCTGTGAGTGATGCACTCTGAAATCTGCTCCTCAGCAGAGTTTTCTGCTTTCACCTGGAAGTGTCAGGGCAAATCCCCTTCCCAGGGTACCACAGGGAACACCTGGAACATTGTGCAGGTGCCCCCTTTCCCTGTCCCTCTCTGTAAGAAGAAAATCCTTGGCAAGTCCTGAGGAAGCTTCATCCCAGAGAGGAGATTTTTATTTTGTTATCTTTCCTTTCCTGACACTACTGTTCTCCAGCTGTTGGGTTGAGTTAGATTTGGCTTGCTAGACTGAAACCAGCAGGAGCTGGAGGATGCAGGCAGTGCGAAAGTTTTTCCCTTTGTGAAAGGTTTTCCCAGCCAGGGCTGGATGGAGATGGGTGTAGCTGCACTCTGTCATGCCCAGGGTAGCAGAATTTTAAGATCTATTGATTTACAGCTCCTAATTGGAAGCCACCACAGGAACACTTCATTTTACTTAGAAAACTGAACGAGATTTGGGTTTAGTTGATGGCTGGTGGTCCTGATAAGTTACTGATTCTCACAGCTGAATCTCACAGCTGAGTCTCACCACAGAATTATAAGGAATTTGGCAGTGGTTGTGCTAAGTTATTTATAGGAGCCAAGGTTGAATTCAGCTCATAACTTTGACTTGTTCATCCTGGGAATATGTGGAGCTGGCAGGATTGAGCCTCAGCTTTTTAAATATGAGGAAAGCACTGTCACCTTCAGAGCAAGCACTGGAAGCTGTTCTGGTGCTGTCTTGAAAACTTTTCTCTTTTTCACTGTTTAGAAAAGTTGCTAATATCTACTGAGTTTAAATGTAATATCTGGAGAATTCTAAAACAAAATATTTCTGCTAGTTGTATTTGGCTGATTTTTTTTTCTTCCCTTTATGGCTCCAAAAGGCACAGACAGTTCACAAAGAGGAGATGACCACAGAAGGCACTTCCCACTCTCTAAGCTGCTGTTGATGTTGTAAACTATTAGAGGCCAGCACAGGCTTTAAAGGAGAAAGAAAACAACCATGTGCTATTGGGAGGTTGAAGAAGAGGGCTGTGCTCTAGGCTATGTCTAAATCTGAATATATAATAAAAGATCTAAAGCCTGTAGGGTATAAACTACTCTGCAGTTTGTTGGCAAAGCTCAGCTTTGCTGTCTTGGCCATAATTGAGATGGTGATGGGAAATGATGTGAGCATGACTCACACACAATGTGCTGTGAACAGTGGGCTCATGGCTGGACAGGCAACTTAAGGCTGCTGTTCCTTTGCTGGAGTCCTCTAAATTCCCATCACGGGTGCCCCTGGAGCCCTTGAACAGGAAAAAAAGTTAGGAAATAACTGGGTTTTTAATCTGGAATGTCTGCAGGGTTTCCAAGGAGCCACAGGCAGCCGAGGCAGCAGCGGCGAGAAGGGACCTCCAGGTGATGTTGGGCCAACAGTAAGTTTCTGCTTTTGGGTCTCAAAGAAGGCCAAGACATGGAATAATTGAATGGAAATAAGCTGTTCCCACAGCAGCTCTGCCTCAGAGTCTGAAGAATGTTTTAAATTCACACTCATCCTTCTTAAGGAAATGTCAGGGCATTCAGAGCCCAGGCTACTGATCTGTTGATAAAGCATTCAACAAATCCCACCTCCCTTCGCCCTCTGCGGATTCTCCTGCTACAAAAAAATATAAACAAATTTCTGGTGTAAGATTCTTGAATAAAGCAAGAAAGTCACTTCTGAGCTGGAGCTTGTAGGTGAAACCACAGGTCTAAATGTCACAGGTATTCCTTCTCCTCAGATGTTAAAAACCTCCTGTCCTGTTGGGAAATCTGTTCTAAGAGCCCATCTGAGAAATTTCTTCATCCCTGTTGATGGTGCTTATTCCACTGCTCCAGTTACTGATTTATTATTCTTTTTCTTTAAAAACAAAGTGTTTGAGTATGAGTTCACACTTTTAACTGTGGACTTGAAGCTCTTACAGTCACTGCCATGAGGTCAAGGAAACAACAAGAGTGTGAGAAAGAACCTTTGTGCTCCACATCCCGTTAATGTAACCCACATCTCCACTGAATTCCTTTGTTTGTTTTCTGTTCTTCCTTTCCTTAGACTTTTTTATTTTTAATTCTTTTTTTTTTTTCCTATAGGGGCTGCCAGGTCCCAAAGGAGAAAGAGGAGAGAAAGTGAGTTTTTCTGGTGCTGGGTGACACAGTCAGTGCATCACACCCTTAAAAGAGTGTGTGTGGTAATCTGAATTTCAATTTTTGCTTACAGTTATAAGCCAAACCTCTCCAGTGTTGTTTGTACCTATTGCTTGTTGCCTTTCCTTTCACCTGGGCAGGCTGGGCTGGTGGGGTGTAATAATCCCACAGCAGACAGGAGCTCCTTAGTATCACTTGCAGTAATGAAGCAGAAATGTTAAATGCAAATCCATTCCTTGCCGAGGAGGGAAAAACCAAACCCACTTGGCTCCACTTTGTTCTGGTTTAATGTGTTGCAAAAGGGGACTCATTTGTAATAATCATTGTCCCTGCCCCAGCATAGAACCCTGACAGTCAGGACATCCACACTGCCTTGGAAGGTTATTTTGTTGGGAAAAGAAGTTTTCCAAGTTTTTCTCATCCTGACTTCTGGTTAAATCAAAATGCCATGACTTTCTAGGAGTCATTGCCAAGACTGACTTATGCAAATTTGTCTTCCGACAGGGATGAGGTGCTTTTGTCTCAAGTTAATGCCTCAGAATTATAATTTTTAAGAGCATTCTCCTTCCAATCCTACCAATTTTTCCGTTTCTAGACTTTTTTACACTGGAACTTTCCATTTCCCCCTCCTTGGGGTGTTGAACAGAGCAGTTTTTTAAGCCTGGATTATCTGTACTGTGATCCAGCCAGAGATGTATGTTTTATAAACAGTTCTGGAAGTAGGTGCATTAGGTATGAATTTTCACAGTCAGTGCTTATTTTTAAGCAGGTTTTTATTGCTTTTCCCTACTTTACTAAAGTTTTCTGAAGGGCCAATCATATATGATTTATTCAAAATACAGTAAAAATCAATATTCATAGAAGATGGAGTCAAAGATAGGATGTTGTAATATCTGATTATGCTAAATGTTTTACATATCACAGAACACTGAGTTATAGACTTAGCATCTTTTCTGATAAAATTTGAGGGTGAAATTTGCTCTCCCTTTTTTGGTAATTATTTAGATTCGGTCTGGGCCTTTTGATGTGCAGGAGAAATGCAATTATTGATGTTTCCAATTTCAATTTTCTGGTTTCAGAGCTTCGTGATAAATAAATAGAGCTGCATTTCACAGTAATTAATATCTCTGGAACTCAAGCTGAGAAAATGAATGGGCTGAAAGCTATCACGCATTATGAGATCGATCCTTTCTAAAAGATATTAATACTTCCCTTTTTTTTTCTTAATTAAAATTAAAAATGCTTCATTTTAGGGGGAACCACAGTCTTTGGCCACAATTTACCAGCTCGTTAGCCAGGCTTGTGAGAGGATGATTCAGAGTGAGTACAACCAACCCAGCTCCTGACTCTGTTCGTGTGGTGATGGGACACGGGAGGATGCTTTAAGCTGAAGGACTGGATTTATATCAGATATAAAATAATTCCCTGTGATGGTGATGAGGCCCTGGCAGCGAGAAGCTGTGGCTGCCCCATCCCTGGAAGTGTCCAAGGCCAGGCTGGATGGGGCTTGGAGCAACCTGGTCTATGGAAGGTGTCCTTGCCTATGGCAGAGTGTGGAACAAGATGAGATTTAAGTTCCCTTCCAACCCAAACCAGGCTGTGATTCTATGATCCTGTGACTCTCCAGAAGTGGAAAACCAGAGGAGAGGCAGCCTGAAGCTGTCACCCTGTGCCCTGCTGAGCACCATGAACAGCAATTGTCCCATCTCAGGCTCTGAGCACTACTCTGCCTTTATCAGGTGCCATTAGCACAGAAAAGACCGGCAAAATATTTGCCTGCAAAACCCTTTGGTGTTTTGCAAAGCCTCCTTTACTTCTTAAATGGAAAAAAGCTTGAAAATAATTTGGGAGAAATTATTCTTTCAGTGATACATGCTGATTCCTCCCGGGGCTAGGCAGTTTTGTAAAGCTCCTGTGCTGTGATGTGCAGAGAGAAGCAGTGCCTTGTCCAAGGTCAGGCAGCAAAGTCATCACTCAGCTGCCCACCTTCATCTTCTGCCTTTTTCAGTCTGGACCGACAGCTTTTTAGCACTAGCTGATCATTCTAAGTACCTTTTTAGATAAAATCCTTTGATTTTTGTCACTCTTCTGAATTCCCCAGCCAAGGAAACGTTTATTTTCTGTCTTGCCTTCTCAGCTCATGTGTTGAAATTTGATTCATTCATACATGAACATACAAGGAAGCCAGTTCCCATTTGGGAGGAAAGGTTAAAACCAGGAGAACCAGGACCACCAGGTCCTCCAGGCCCACCTGGGAGCAGTGGAGAAAGAGGAGAGACTGGCCCCCCTGGTCAGCCAGGCAAAGATGGGTATCCGGGAGAGAGAGGTAAGGACAGAAGTGTTCATAAGCATTTTTCACTGCATCTTTGAAACCTCCACATCTCAGTGCCTCAAGCAGTACTGTATAGATAATCCATGATATTGTTTCATTGCTGTTTTCTTTTTGGACTTCTCCATTCTAGGAAGAGACACCCAAATTATAAATCTCAACAAGCAGGGAGAAGCCAGATGCAGCCCACTCTATTTTCAAGCTCTGCATGGAAGAAAAGGCCAGTTTAGCAATATTTGTAGGTTTGGAGGGGTGGAGAGCTTAATTTTAGAGGGCAGGAGGCTTTTCCTACAGAAAAGCAGCCAATTGGGTGAACACATGGTGGTGGAACAGATCAGCTTTGGGCAGAAATGAGAAGTGTTGGAAAACACTGATGGAAGACATGAGGGAACTGAAGCAATCTTTAAAGGGGAAGCAAGTTTCTGGAGCAGTAGTTTCAGCAATGAAAGGCTCAGACAAGACTAAAGAAATAGATTAATGTAATCTCACAAGTGGCCTCAGTTACTGCACACAAATGAGTGAAAGGTGGGAAGATGTTTTGCTTGGATTCACAGACAATGTTTGTCAGTGGCTCAAGTAATTGTCTGTCAAAATAAAAAGAAAAACATTGGTTTCAGCAGTGTCCTAACACCTCTGAGTTACTGGAAGTGTTCTGTTTAACTCCTTCCTCCTGCAGTAGTCAGTCTTGGCTGGTATCTGCAGAGCTTATCAAAATGTCACTTCAGAGAGAAGGGAGGAACAGCCTGCAGATTTTTCCAGCCTGTCAAGCAGGAGAGGGAAGAAGATGGATCTCAATGAAAAACCACCTGAAGGACATGGCTGATCAAAATATTTTCATCTTAAAACAATAGAAAATCATATATTGTCAAAATGTACCTGTTTTCTCTGACAGGTGCTAGCTTCACAAGTAATTTAACAGGAAAACATCAATCCTGGCTAACCAGCACCTGGTCAAAGACACAGTTCAGCTTTGTGATTTGTTTGATCCACATGAAAAATACAGGGGTGGACCTGACCCAAGGGTTGGTGCAGTAACACTATTGCTATGAATTCCTCTGTAAAAAATGTTCACTCCCACCCCTATTGGGCTGCAAATCAGTGCTGCTTGCATCAAAGAAATCAGTGCCCTGTTGGTCACAGCAAGAGTAGGTGCCCAGACTGAATGAAAGCAAATGGATGTTTCTCAGTGTTGCCAAGGGCTGTGACTCCACTTTGACACATGGAGAGACTGCAGGAGCCTCAATTCAGGGTGAAATTCAACATACAGTGAAGCAATACTTGTCTCTTATCTGTGAATAGGTTCCCCAGGGCCCAAAGGAGAAAAAGGGATGTCTGGAGCCAGTGAGGAAGGGAGCCAAGGACCCAGAGGCAGAACAGGTAGAGTGAACACAACCTATGTTTATTGATCCAGCAAGGCCATGTGATGGCCACCAGCTCTCAGAGAACATCATCCAGCTGAAGCACCTCTGTGGTGGGGTTGGACTCACCTTCCCACCTGTTAGCAGCATACTCAATGGTTCCCCTCTGCTAAAATACAAGAGATTTCTCCAGGCAGCTTCTTCCCTCTGGCACCCACTCCCAGGGGATGATGGATTTTGAGGACCTGAGACATGTGCAGGGAGTTTTAATTTTGCTGCCTCTTTGCATGCAAGACCAGATGCTCGGGGGATAGAAGCTCTGAAAATTCAGCTCATGGAACAGAAGGGTTTGTGAGTAATCTGTGAGGATTTGGAGTGCTCTTACACCCTGATCCCTGCTACTTGGGATCTGTGGGAAGTTTGCCACTGGCATAACAAACCAGGCACAGTCAAAAGAGTGTGGTCAAACACATTCTTCTTCATTTAATTTTCTATAGTTGAGATGTAAACACACAAAACCCAATGACTCTGGGATGGATCCTGGGCTTAAGGTGATTTTCTGCATTAACATGTAGGTGGATTTGGGGTTCTCATAATCGGGTTCCATTTTTTAGCCAAGCTGGGCACACTTAAGGTCAGGAACACTGGGATTCAGGTACTAGGATTCAGAACAGGTTTTTCCAACAGGTAGGTCCTATTTATCCACCAAAATGAGAAAGCCATACTCAGAAAATTACCTGCCATGTAGGATGCAGGAAAATACAGAAGAGGTATTACACTGTGAAAGCAGATGTGCTACAGCTGACACTGCTTCTCCTTCTGCAGGCCCACCAGGAGAAGTTGTGCAGGGGAAACCAGGTCCCAAGGGTTACCCTGGGAGTGCTGGTCCTCCAGGTTTTCCTGGTGTCAGAGGACAGCCTGGGCAGCCTGGACATCCTGGGGGCTGTGATATCTCTGGATGTTATGAGGCCCATAGAAGAGGTAAGTCCTGGCTACGTCAGCACAAAAGTTATGATTTTATGGCTTGTCTCTGGTTACTTCTCCTGAGCCAGGCAGAGACCTCTGTTCATCCTTCAGGCACCATCAGTCCTGCAAAGCCTCCTCTGCAAAGCAGTCAGGGTGATCCCCCTGCAACCCACATGGATAAAAGCCAGTTCCATGGGCTGCTCCTCAGCTATCCTTCATGGATTAACACAAAACTGCAGCAGTGGTCAAGCAGGCTGGGAGTGATCATGGGGGATCAGTTCTTCATGTTCCCAGCAATGTTTCCATGGGGGATGGAAAGAGGAACAATTCCTCAGTTCCTACATTTACATTTCATGGAATGAGACAAAGACCAGGGTGATGAAGAAATTCACTGGCATGGAACAAAATTTTGACAAGGGAAAGGGATTAATTCTGTGCCGTTCCTTCTCAGACCCTGACATTGATTTATGCATTTGCTCAGTGGCTTCATCCTTTCCACACACAGATTTTGTCCCCTGATGGCTGGGGCGGAGGCAGCTGAAGACATCGCTTTCCCCTGGAAATCTCTGGAAGAAAACTCCACAACTCCAAAAGAAGCAGCAACCCAAATAGCAGATGTGTTATGGTTTTTTTATGCCCCATCACTTCTGTATGGACAAGTCAATCAAATTCCACAGCCACAGCCTGTGTCTGGCTGAGCTGTCTGCCTGCACAACTGCAGGGCTTAAACTCACATTGCACGTCCCACAGCAAGAAAAAGGCACAGCTGGACACTCAGGCTGACAGACTTGTAAGAAAAAGAATTACTGTATTGAAATGCTCAGAAATAACAGATAATTTCTGCCTGTTTGTCTGCTTGTGGTTTCTTTCTGGCAGTGGTTGTTCTGTGTCCCCAGCACAGAGAAAAGCAGCACCTCGTAACCAAAGAAGCAAATCCACTGGAGCCAAGCTGCATTTCCTGTTGGCTGCCAAGGTAGCAAAGTCTAGCACCATCTTGGCTGTTGCTGCTTTTGGCAGAATGCTGATGGTTTCCTTGCAGGGGTGTTTTGTACACAAACATTGCAGCCAGAGATCACCTCACTGTGATGTGACAAACGGCTGTTCAATCCTCTGGGTCTGGGTAACTCAGGCAAAGCCTTACATGAGTCACAACCCTGCGCTGAGAGGAGCTGGAGATTAACCTACTGCCTTTTCCATGTCTCCCTCCTGCAGGCTGAGTAGCTACTTTACATTTTATCAGGTGGAATACTGAACAGCTCTGAGTCTGGCTTTTACCCATGTGACATGGAGGAAATTGTTATGTTACACCCCTTTCCCTGCCATCAGCTGAGATGTGTCTTCAACAAACCGTGCAGATACTGATAAAAATGTTCCTCCTTCTTTTCAATAAGTGCTTCAGGCTGTGCTGGATCATTGCCTGTAACCTGCCCCTGCTTCAAAACCAAATCTCCCTGAACTCTGATTTAAACCCTAACCCTAAAGCAAAAAGTATCAGTATACAGGTTTTTCAAAGCTGTTAAGAGGTAAAAAATGGAGCATCATGCACATTCCTCTGCATTTATTCTGGATGTGTAATTTCTGCAGTTACACACAGGCTGGCAGCCTGGGTGTTCATACAGCCAACCTTTGAAAACTTGGCAGTAAATACATCACACTTAGAAAGTAAATTGTCACATCAATACCAAGAAGAAAGAGTTTACCTTAAGAGAACTGACTTTTTTAGACAAGGAGTCCAAATATTATTTCTTCTTGTCATTAAGGAAAAATCCTATAGAGTTAAGAAATGCTGCTGAAGGAATGTTGGAACATGTCAGACTTGTGTGGGAGCCAACCTACAACAAAAGTCAGATAAAATATGGTTAGAGCATTCTGTAAGTATTTAAAGTCATCCTTGGCTTATGTGTGTTCATTTTCTAGAAACTCCCAAGTATTAATATTTTCAATATGACATGCAATCCCTCTGGAAAATGCAGGAAAATGCATAGAAACACCATTCTGATAGAAGTAACATTTCTGTTCACTGTGGAGTTCTCCAGAGTTGCCTTGACATATAAAATGGAAACCTTTTAGCTCAGATGAAGTGTTGTTGCAGACAAAGCTCCAGTCAGAAGAAAAAGGAGAGGTCAGAGGAGCTGAAGGCTGCAGCACAGAAGAATGCTTGTGTTTGGAGGAGACACATTCACAGGAACACCCTACACAGGTGTTGGGAGTTGCAGTGTTTCTGTTTCTAAAAGCCAAAGAGCTTTGGAACTGTGTGGAAGCCCAAAACAACAAACAAAGCCAAACCTGCATTAAGCTGGTTCAGAATGGTTCTGAATTCTGCACTAAGTATAAACCCAAAGTTGTGATAACTGGCAGGTGAAAGCAGTGGGCAGCTAAGGCAAGGAGGCAAAAGGGGTTCCTGCACAGCAGAACAGAAAATTATTCCCATTAAATGCTCACAAAGTGGGGAAGGTGAGCAGTGCAATGAAGAACATCTGCATTTGCAGGTTATTCTGCTCCTTTCTGACCTGAACCAGTGCAGCCAAATTCCCAGTTCTGAACTTGCTGTTCTGCCTGTTCAAATGAGTAACCACAGGTGATTTGAGACAGAGCTCCTTCATGTTTCTTTATCAACTGTTTTTGAAAATTGCTCACATCCCCTCACTGTGTGCACTGGGATATGATCTATATTGATGGGATTTCAAGTGATATTTGCTTTTGTCTGGTTATTTCAGATACAACAGGAACAGTCAGACTGTAACAAAACTGGGTCCCAGCAGGGCTATTGATTAGGAGTCAGACAACCTGCACAAACAACTTCTCCATTTATCTTCCTAAACTTTGTCCCACGAGTGGTTTTATTTACTTGAAATCAAGGATATTTAGTGCATGTAGTGTCACAGAGCCTGTGCCAGTGCTTTGTAACCCAATTCCTCGAGCCAAGGGGCTTTTCTGCTGTGAGATTTTAGGCACTGAGAGTTTGACCCACCTGGCCTGGGTGGATTCTGGCAGAGCCTGAGGACATTTCAGGGACAAATATTTTTGCAACAAGCATCTTTTTGAGGTGTTATCTCTGCCCCAGAAGTAAGATAGAACCACAGGAGTAACCAGCAACGCTGTTAACAAGCAGCAGAGCTTGTTATGTCCTTTCTCCATGACTCAACAGCTTGGGTGGACCAGAACTAAAGGGCTGGAAACAAAAAGATATCCTGGGAGTGGATGAAGTGTCATTAATGGACATCACTGCAGATGGGACCATGGAGCCAGGTGGGGCTGTTATGGGGGTGATTTTCTTAGGATTGTACATGAATCTTGCATCTCACATCTGCACCTCTCTGCCTCTACACCAGTGAATTGCCTTGAGTCAAATTTCTTGATAAATGCCTAGAGAAACTTCTCCAAGAGGGAGGTGTTATAAGTGTGTGGATTAGCTCATTGGGGAATGAGATGGAAATCAGCCCTGGAAATGCTGGGGAAATGGGGATTACTTAGATCATACTACCAGCCAGCTGCAGATAAAATACCCTGAATCCTCTGTGGCTGGGAAGATGATCTGGACAAAGTGAGCATTAGGGGAGCAGGAGAAAGAAAATGTAGGGAAAAACTGAACAATGGAGGTAACTGAGGTTGTTACAGTCAGTTTTGTTCCATTCACATCCAAAGGAGCAGCACTGGAGGGAAAGCATCAAACTCCATGGTAAGGATTCAATCTCTCCTGCACAAGAGAAACAGAAAAGATCAACATCCATATCTGCTGTCTTTGATGCCTTTGGGGTCTCTTAGCTTAGTTTGGCACTCCTGGAACTTGAAAGCCATTTACTTAGCTCTGGATCTCTTCCAAGACACTTTTAGAGCTCTTGTTGTGTCCCACTCTTGCTTCCTCACTCTTTTTCTGATGTCAGCTTGTTCGCTCAAGTCCTGGGAATCATTTCTGAGCTGGGAGCATTACGAATGCCAACAGTCTGGCTGCATGCATTTTCCTGGAGTCTTTCATATGCTAAAAACCTCTCTTTGTGTTCCATGGGTTTGAAATAGCACAATTATTCATTATTCTACAGTTTCAGTCTGGTTCATGTCCCAGTTTTATTCCAGTTTCTGATCACTGACTCCTATGGAGGGGTACCATCCTCCTAAACAACCTCTAAGATGGAACAACCTGCATAAGAAAGAGCAGTAGATGTTGTTTCCTAATTTCACCCTTCAGACTTTAAAAGGAGGCACGTCAGAAGCAAAACCAAGAATTTATTTGAACTTTAACCTGGGAAACTACTTATGCAACATGTGAAGAAACGTGGTTATCAGTGTATGGAAACTGCTATGATATTAACCAAGCAGGGGATGCCAGGGTCCTGCCCTAACCCAGCTTCTCCCCAGACACCAGTAACACCTTTGTAACTGGTTTCAGCTGTCACTTCTCATCCTGTCCCGCCAAACCCTGTGATCCTGCAGTGGCACTGATTCTTCAGGGACACAACGCCATCCTTAGCACTCCTAATTCACACCCGATACTTCTGAGGTGCTGATGGAGCTCTTTTCTCCTCCCCTTCCTGCAGGGCAGGGCCTTTCTGCCGGGATTTCATGTCCTGCTCTGTTGCATTCCAGGTGCCACGCTCCCCTTGAGGCACTGCCCTTCATACAGTGTGCACTGGCCACAGCTTTGAGCAGAAAAGGTGAAAATTGGAGATGAGCCCTTTGCTGTGAACAAAGGACAGCCTGTGCCTGTCCCTACTGAACCTCCCAATATATCACTATGAACATTTGGCTCTTATTCCATCCTTAAATCTTTTTAGTTCTCCTGGTGCGTCCAAGGCATTCCCTGCTGCCCCCAGGGGCCCAGCAGCAGCTCCTGCTCTCCAGCCCTCCTGGCTGGGCTTTGGCTGTCCCTCCTCCCGTGTTTGCTGGGAGATGTGAGCAGAAACCCGAGCTGCTGCCGACTCCATCCTACTTGGAAACTGCTGATTTTACTGCTAAAAATGTGCATGCACAGCCAAGCCTCCCACCTGCTCTGCTGCGAGTGATTCCCATGTGTTCAGGAGGAGGAGGAGGGAGCTCTGAGCAGCTGTTGTGGCATTGCTGTGATAAAATCCCCCTGAGCCAGCAGTGCCCAGGGTCGGAAATCTTCCACCTTCATGATCCTTTTGTCAGTGCACTCAAAATGTGGCAAGGTGCTGGGGAGGGCCCAGGCTGTGACCCCGCGGTGGCTGTGACAGAGGAGAGGCGGCCCCGCTGTGTCCCGGCCCCGCACACAGACTGCAGCTGTGCCGGTACATTTATGCACTAGACCTTGAACATGTTCGGCTGTTTGTTTTCCTTTCATTGCCATAAGCAAACTCACTGACTGTGAAAAGGGATAAATTAGCATCTCCAAAGGCTGAGTCTCTCTTCATTCTGAAAACAAGCGACGATCCTCGGCTCCCTCATCCTCTCACCCCGTGCTGTGCCAGCACAGCTCTTTGTGCAACTGGCCCAAACCACGGCTACTCTGGTTTCTTTGTGAGCCAAACAGATTTTAAGCTCTTGGCTGAGACTGTGAACACGGAGGTCAGCTGTAGTTCCTTCGATGAGGCTGATCATTGCGTTGATTTTTAACCTGTGCTGTTCATGCTCAGTGCAGTGACTTGTATTTCAAAGAAGTCTATAAATTCCATTGTTTCAGTTCAGTTCAGCATTGCTGTCACAAGCCTGAGCAGCTCTGTGCTGCTCACTGAGCCGTGTGGCAGGAACAAGCCTCATGTGCCAGGCCACCACACAGGGCGACACATGTCCCACCTGGGCTCCCACCTGGGCTCTCACCTGGCTCTAGCTCCTACCAGGACCTTCTGTGATGGTCCCCAGGCACTGGCCTGCCTCTCCTGGTGTGTTTTCCCCTAAATCCAGGGCAGGATAAAATTCCCAGAGCCCAGACAGTCTCAGGGATGCTGATCCCATCTGTGGGGTGTAGAGGAGGTGCTGGGCAAAGCCCAGATCCCAAAGCTGCCAGCCTGGTCTTTGAGTTGTGCTTTCACAGCAGGTCCTGAGGCAGCTGAATCTCTAGACCATCCCTGCCCCTGCCTGCACACACTGATAAATGTTCATGACCCTTCTGCCTCTGAGAGCTCTGAAGGAAGCAGGGAGACACTGGGCTGTTCCCAGCTGGCACGCAGCTTTGAGGATGGGAACAGTGAGCCAGACCAAACTGAGCTGGACAGACTGAAATACAAGTTTCACCTCAATATGAGGAAAAGCTGCTTTACATTGAGGGTGGCAGAGCACTGAGGCTGCCCCAGGAGGTCATGGAATCTCTCTCTCTGAGACCTAAATAACCTGCTGTAAGTGACCCTGCACATTTCTTTATTATCCTGACATCATCCTGGATTTCTGTTCTGGCTTCCCCATGCCTAGGTACCTTCCCCACCTACACCAAGGGTTTTACAGCTCGGGGTGACCCTCTGCTGTTTTGCAGAAGCCAAAACTTGGATGCAGGAGATTTTCTCTGAAAGAACCCCGAAGTGTTACCAGCGTGGTCCCAGTCTTAACCCCAAGTCCTCCCTCCATCTGCCTGATCTTCATTCAGCCCCAGTTTCCAGTTTCTGGAGGGAACTGGCCAAGGTAAAATCTGTATAAAATCTGCATCTGCTGTGCTAATGATCACTGTTGGCTCCAACCATCATTTAAGTCTTTCCAGAGTCCCTGCCTTTACCAGCTGAACACAGACCACATCCTGCACAGGTATCCCAAATTTGGAAGTTTATTTATAAAATGACTCATACAGGGACACACAGACCTGAAAGGCTTCAGCCTGACAGGGCAAAATCACTGGGCAGGGCACAGTGAGACTGCTGAGGGTGACTGGAGCTATTGCCAGGGGCTGCTTTGTGGATGCTGAGCCCCTTTCTGTGCTGCTTTAGGGACAAGCTCGTGTTCTTACACTGCTGAGTATATGCCAATGAATGCCACCATGCTATGGACAGACTTTGATAAGAACTTTTCCCCTAAATTAGATGGAGGAGATGGAAATGGCTTGGCAAAACAATGTGACCTTGGAAAGGATTCCCCGAGAGCTCAGGAGCAGTGAATTATTCGAAGGGCTGCCCCCATTTCTCTGTTCTCTCCTTCCAGGTAAACTAAAATCCATAGAGTGGGATAGTGGGACCATAATTTCTTCCCTTTGGTGCTAGATTTAGATCATTCCTGCCAGCCACGGTGGGAGGAAGAGCCCAACAGTCCCCAGCAAACACACAATGATGAACATCCAGAGGAAGATCCTGTCGATGACCATCGCAACGTACTTCCAGTCTTCCTTCACCTGCAACACAGAGGGGAGAGGCCAATTATTAACATTTACTGGAGATTAAAATCCATGAAAACTCTTAGAGTTTTACTCCAAAGTAGGACATTTTCCTATAATTCCAGAGGTAGGAGAGGGAGGTCTCCCTCACACTTAGTGGTCCTATAAAATGGCAAAGGTTTATTCCATCAATCACCTGAGAGATTCCCAGACTGCAGGGGTGTGCATGTGAAGTCACAAATCCCTATGGACCACACACCCCTGTGCTGTTAGGTCATCTGCACACTCATTCTCCCATTTTCCATCATCAGCAGCTGTGACTGGGTGTGTAAATGAGGCTGTGATTCAGGCTGGGGCAGTAGGGGTTAAGAGATGACTCGATTCGCCATGCTCATAAAATGATTTGCTTACAGATTAAAACAGCCAAACTCTTTCTGTGAAGGGATTTAAAGCTTTGGGTGAATAACTAGTGAAAATGAACCAGCAAATAAAAGCACCCTCACCCTCCTTTTCCCCCATTTTTGCCTTGCTGTGGGAGGGTTTTTCAGCAATTCCTCTCTGGGGAGGTCTAGTACCATGAGGCAGAAATGATGAGTAACTGCTTCATTAAGAAACCATATATATATGTGAACATTGCTGTTATTAATTTATTTCCCAGGAAGAGGCCTGATCAGATGGTAAAGTTCTATTTGATATGACTGTACCCATTACGATTTCCTACAATTTCCCACTTGGTGATTAATAGACCCGAGGTCTGAAATCTGGCACACTGCCTTGTTCTTTGGGCAAAACACCTCAGCAGGAGCCTGCACAAACCTCCCCAGTGGCTGTGAGTGGTGAAAGGAGAAGGGGACAGCAAAGCTGCCAGAAATGTGTTTTGGTAAAGGAAGCAACCCAGATATCAGTGAAATGCCATTTGCAGCAGAGGATGTTCACAGCTATAGTGGTGTTGCTGAGATCCCTTGGCTCAGTGAGCAGCTTTGTGAGCTGGGAAATGAGGCGTGCACTGGAGACCATATTATATTTTCTCTGAACAAAGCATTTTCAATTTCAGGAACATCTGAACGTCATCAGAAGCATAAGAATGGGTTCAGTGTTTTTACTCAATGGATAGATTTCTTCCTTTTAAAACCAGCATTGAGTTAAGCTAGCCTTTACTATTAAATAGGCAGAGAAAACAACCAGGTTCATCCTGCATCTTATCACCTTCTTGGGAAAAATCCTGTTATCTTATGATTGTAAAACCCTCTGCACAACGATTAGAGTGAGTAAAAAAAAATATTGACCCTTGAAACCAAAAGGAATTCTCTCATCCCAGGCTTCTATAACTTCCTTAGGTTGTGAACCGTAATTTATTAAAATTTATAAGTTCATGTAGTGACAGGACAAGGGGGAATGGGTTTAAACTGAAATGGAGTATTTTAGATTAGAAATTTGGAAGAAATCCTTTACTGTGGGGGTGCTAAGGCCCTGGCACAGAGTGCCTAGAGAAATAAAATACTGTGGCTGCCCCATCCCTGGGAAGTTCAAGGGCAGGTTGGATGGGGCTCTGCTCATGGCAGGTGAATGAGATGAGCTCTAAGGTCCCTTCCAACCCAAACCATTCTGGGATTCTACAATTCTGTGATTAGATAACTCCCTTTTGCTGCATCTATTTTCTGACCTATTAATCATTTGCTGAGAGTTGGAATCTCTGATGCTTCAAATTCCTCATGAGAAACGCATCTAAGCAAGCCCTGGATGATTGCTTTTATGGGATTAATGTCTTATGATGTAATCAATGTGTAAAGCAAACCTGAAATTTCCCACCTGATGTTCAGCTGGAAAGCTGGATTGAGTAAATAATGCCTCAGTCAGGTAAAATAACTTTCTTTGAATATTTATGCTAGTAAAAATAAGTGCTAGATCACACAGAGAAAAGAAACTTAATGAGTTTCTCTCTGAGCAAAGAAGAGGAAAGTGGGGAAAGAAAAATTTGGGCAGGAATTTGCTTCTTAATGTAATGGTGTATGCAGAAACACTAAGCCCATCTTGAAAATGATGGCTGGCAGTGCATCAGACGTTTGTAAAATCAATATCCAGCTTCAGGCTGAGAGCACAGAGGGTGAAATTGGAAATTATGGGGAGATAATGAAAAGAAAAAAATAAAAGAGGATGAGGGAGAGAAAATGATCTGGATTTTTTGTTTTGTGTTCTGCCACCATTCTGGCATTTCCTCGTGGTCCAGCAGCCCACGTGGAATCTGATCCGCAGAGTCTCTGACATCCACGCAGCTGCCAACATCTGCCACCACAACTCCTGACCTCTATTCTGATTAGTTTTTAAGAAGCTCACTCAAAATTATTTTTGGGAAACAATCAGGGGAAGAACCAGCTGAATCCCCCACTCTCAAGCTCCTGAAAATTGGGAATCTGCAGCTCTTCCCTGGTCCAGCTCCTTGTGGGTGTGAGCCTCAGGATTTGAGGGGAGGATTGAGGTGCCTTGGTGACATCTGATCCCCAGGACCTGGAGTCTGCAACACAGATTAGAGCAGTCCCAGGTGGTTTTATTCTACTTTGTTAAAAATATCCCTGTGAGATTATCCTGTTTCCTCCCCCTCAGCTTTATTCCTTCCCATTTTATTTTTAAATGTCTTCATATCAGAGAATTCCGGAGATGCACACAGCCATGGGCAGAATGACTTCCCAGATGGTGCTGGTGGTGTCTGGTTATTTTGGCCGATGTGTGACATGGAGCTTGTTTTCCTTTCAGTCTGTAATTAATTTCTAATGGCATTTCCATCATATGCCAGGACAATTCCGCCCTGCGTTTTCCCCAGTGCCCCATTGTGTTTGCATTGTTTGCAGATATCTCTCTGTAACAAACAACTGCCTCTTGCATTTCCCATTTTCTCTTCGCTGGAGCACTTAATTAAATGAGCTATTTACTTTTAATTTAGAAGCACTGCCCCTGTGGCAATGGAGCTTTAGAGGAAAAAAAAAAGACAGGAACTCAAAAGAAGCTCTGTTCTCCTTCTGGGAAGGTGAATGTCTCTGAAAATATTGCTCACAAGACAGTGAGGTGTGTCTCAGCAGCTGCATCAGAGGTGCCTGCTGATAGATTTATTGAAGACTTCCATGGAGAAATGCCACAATTTGATTTTAAGATGCAAGCAAATTTCTGAGTACTGATTTTTTCCCCCAATAAATCCTCTTTTTATTAGATCAGTTCTGCTCCTCACAGTATATTTCACTTCCAGAAGATCATTTTCCTTCTTCTTTTTCATTTCCACCGGAGGAAAAAAATGTGCTTTCCTACTTTATGTTACTTGGGTCCAGAGAGAGAAAATAATGCATCCCCACAATGAAGTCAGTATTTTCCCCTCTATCTGAAAATTCAAGCTCTGCCTTCTGTGCCAACCACAGCTGCTGTGCAATAGTGGAGAAGAGTCACCCCAAGTCCCCAGGGGAGCCCACAAACCTGGCACAGCTCATTGCTGGGTGTTTTCCTGGTGCCTTTCCTCACAGCCTGAGCTGGCAGGAGGTTGGGTCAGAGACCAAAGGCTCAAAGTTCCTCCTTTTCTTCTGCTTTTGATGTTTAGTGCTGTAAATAGCTTTCTCCTCAGGATGGTCACTTAAATTCAAGGGGGTAGAGCAGCAGAAGGTATCAGAAGAAAATTTGTGCTTAATTTAAGACTGTTTAATTAAAAAAAATAAGAGGAAGGAACCCAAAATATTAATTGAGTCCATTCTTGTTAACACCAACCAGCTCAGCAGGGAGAATCATTTGAAATGGGAAGTATTATTGGAGCTATATTTTTTCATTTGCACCATGGGGAAAAAATTGAGCTAAAGGCAACTGACATCCAAGGGTTTGCTTGTGATTATTGCCAGAGGGAGAGAGCAGAGTTTAATTCCTGCACTCCTAATGTGCTTCTGAAATGCTTCACCCTGGCAAAGAGTTTTGGACTGGCAGCTAATGAAGATGAGGATTCACAGCCCATCTCTGCCACAGATTTGTTCTGTGACCTTGAATAGGAAGTTTGTGTTTTGGCTGTAACTCCTCAACATAAGGAATTAACAGTTCCTTCCTCAAAGGGATGCTGTGAAGAAAAATCCATTGAAGAACAGAGGCCCTTAACTATGATACCAAAGAGTATAGAAATGGACAGTAGTATTTAAGCTTTTCTTCCTGCTGCTCAGAGCTGTGAAAAATGCAAATAAAAGACACTCTCCATGCTCAGGAAGTCTTGTATAAAGAGGGTATGACTTTCACTGATTCTAAATATTAAGAAATTTAAACTGTAGACAAAGCTAAAAAGCATCTTTTGGGTATGGATCTGCCGTGGAAAAGGTAGATAGGACTTTTCTTTAATAAGACAACTAACCTCAGGTTATCTTGTGCCTCCATTATGGCCATAATTACTAGCATACAGTATCCATAGTTCTGCAGGAAAGAGCTACAAGAGCTGTGAAAGGATGTGGCATTTGTTATGGGCATCACTGTCTCCATAAAAAAAAATCCTTTCAGCCTCTACTCCCTTTATTTGTAGCCATATTTACCTCCACAGAATAAGCAGGAAATTTGTTCCCCCACCCCAGTGGAAGTCCATTAATGAGGAATAATCATGATATATGAGCAGAGCTAAACCGACCCTGCAGTGTCCCCACACTACTACAGCTTCCCACACCCACAGCCTGCTTGGGCAATTTGCTTTCCTGGGCTCCACAGTCAGAGCCAGTGATTAATAAAAAGCAAAGAGTGTGAATTCCCCATTTGTCAGAGGCTTAAATAAGGAATAACTCTCTGAGAGTTATCATTTGAGAAATGGCTGCGTTTTGGATCTCTCACAAACCTAACTGCATCTTTGCTGCCCAACAACAACTTTACTCCTATTTTCTGCTGGAGAATCCGTTGTTCTAGAGCAGCCCTGAGCATGACCTGGTTGTGCTGCCCCCTTGGCCCTCATTCCAAGACCCCAAAGACATCTCCAGCCGTGCCTACAGCGGCCAAAACCCTCAACAGAGGTATGGCTGAGCCTGCCTCAACGTGTCCCCACTCTGCACAGCTCAAGGCTGGCTGCAGCTCTCTTAGCAGTTCATTTTTGACTTTCTGAAGGAGAGCTCTGTTGGAATACTCACTGAGAAATCAGCATCCTCTGCCCGCAGGTGGTCTGCGATGTAGTGAACCCCTTCCACTGCCAGCTTCAGGGCTGGGGACATCAGCACCAGGTGCTGCTCCTTGGGGCCGTGGCTCTTGCTCCCCTGGGCTGCTGTGCTGGCTGCCTCGCCCTTTTTGCACCTACACTTGCACTGAGGGGGCTTGTGCTGGGGCTGCTCCCCGTTGAGGTGGCACCTCTGGGATGCTGGAGAGCCACTGGAGTGGCCATTGGTCTGGGAAGAGTCCTCCTGCAGGTAGCAGTACTGGATGCTCCTGGACCTGCAGCGGATTGTCCCCTCCTCTGCCTTGCTGGGGCTGTACATCTGCTGGACACTCAGCGACCTGCCTTTCAAGACAGAGCTGGCCTGGGTGTCACTCAGGGGGTGGCAGGAGGGCTGTGGGGAGGAGCAGGTGACCTGTACAGGCTCTGGGTGCAGCACAGAGTACTGCCCAGAGGGGGACTTGCAGATGGGCTGAGGCTTGGCTGGCTCCTCCAGGTGGGCACAGAAGGAGGAGGTGGGCGATGGCTCGTCGCTCTGGGGGCTGGGGGAGGATGAGGTAGTGAAGTTGGGTTCCACGTCCATCTCGGCCCAAAGCCTCGGGGCGTTGGTCATTTTGTGCATGGACTCAATGAGCTTCTTGCAATTGTCCTTCACTGTGGAGGGACGTTTCATGAAAAGGATCCTTGGGACCACGTCGAGGAAGACCCTCCTCACCCAGTCCGGCATGGTGTGCGTGCGGGGGGAGCGGTGGTGCACGTTGAGCACGAAGACAGTGATGATGATGGACAAGGTGACAAATATCATGGTGAAGAGGAGGTACTCCCCAATCAGAGGGATGACCAGGGAGGTGGATGGGATGATCTCTGTGATCAGCAGCAGGAACACGGTGAGGGACAGCAGCACAGAGATGCACAGGGTTATCTTCTCCCCACACTCGGAGGGCAGGTAGAAGACCAGGACGGTCAGGCAGGAGATCAGCAGGCAGGGGATGATCAGGTTGATGGTGTAGAAGAGGGGCAGCCTCCGGATGATGAAGGAATAAGTTATATCGGGGTAGATCTCCGTGCAGCACTCGTATTTCTTGCTGTTGTAATTGCCCACAGCGTTGATGATGACCCACTCCCCGCTCTCCCAGTAGTCCAGCTGGTCCACGTGGCTGTGCATGCTCACCAGGTCTATCTTGGCTTTGTCATAGGTCCAGGAGCCAAACTTCATCTTGCAGTTCTGCTGGTCAAAGGGGAAGAAGGTGACATCGATGCTGCAGGAGCTTTTATAGATAGCAGGGGGCATCCATTTAATCCTCCCGTCATAGAAGAGGTGAGCCTTGGTCAGGTGGGTGACTGCAAAGTCACCATCAGCACTGGGGACAGATGGAAGTTAAAAAAAGGCTCAGACTTCTCTAAGACATGCCAACTCTGTTTAGGAAATAGATCTTTAGTGCCTGGCTTGCAAATGACCTGAGAAATGCAAGAGGTACATCATGTCCAAACACCAAATCCATCTACTCTGTCCAGTGGATTTTAAGCTCTCGGCTTACACAAGCCCTGGAATTCATGCACAGGACAGCCTTTCCCTGGCATAAGTCAGTTCCTTGATGTTACTGCACACAGGTTTTCCCCAAAGGTATCCCAGATGTGCTCTGGAATGGGTTGAGTTTGTTTTAGAGGTGGGAGGAAGTACTATCAGATAGTAGCTGTGGACTCTGCAAAATTATTTGTGACAGTTGCTAAAGGTGAAAGAGTGTTGGGTAATCACCCAGTCTTTTACGTGGAAAACAGCAAGAACATCCTATTAATAGGAATAATGAACAGTAATCTTTTGATTTCCCAGTCAGGAAGAGAATTGTCTTTTGTGGCATCTTCTCACAGGAACCCTCAACTGGGGGTTATCAGATAAACAGATAACAGCTCAGGAGTTTGTATTGGAATGGTATAAATAAATTGTGTTTTCCAGACTTTTGGAGGAAGAACCTGAGTTACAAACAGCAGCACTGCCAGACAAAGGACAGGCTGTGCAGGGGAAGAGAGCTTCTGCTAAAAACTTGAGATGAATTATTCAGGCTGATAAAGATAAAAAGCTCTCTGCTCCTGCCCAGCCCTTCTGGCTGGAGCCAGCCCAGCCTGCAGCAACATCCCTGGCAGTCCCCCAAAATCCCTGGGCCCTGCTGTGCTGCTTCAGTGCCCAGATGTGCCCTGACAGCATCCATGCAGTGACAGGGGTCACACCTCGGGTGATCCAGCAGGGCTCCTCAAGCTGCAGGAGGCACAGGAACTTTCTAAATTCATTTGTTTAGGAGACCATTCATTTATAAGCAAAACTGAGGAAATAAAGAGGACTTTTTGATAGTTTAATAGAATCATGGAATGGTTTGGGTTGGAAAGCACCTTAAAGACTGTCTGATTTCAACTCCCTGCCATGGACATTTCTTTTTTATTCCCCTTCCACTAGACCAGGCTGCACCAACCCCCATCCAATCTGGCCATGAACAATTCCAGGGATGAGACAGCCACAGCTTCTCTGGGCAGCCTGTGCCAGGGCCTCACAACTCACATCACATATTTCCACTTGCCCTGTGAAACATCTTAAAAATGAGACTGATGTAGTATTGGGAAATAGTGGCAGGATCTGGCACTTGCTGAGCTGCCTTGGCTAATGTGGTTTCTGGGCAGAGATGAAAATGTTCCCAATCCTCAGGAGCACAGCCCAGATGTCCTTGAGACAATTTTCTAGGTTACTTGAATTAGTAGGAAAATAAACTCACAATTCTTGTGTGGTGGAGAACCAGGTTTTACTAAACTCTTCCTTGTTCTTTGTGTTCTTTGGGGCAGATTTTGGAAAAACCAAAAGAACACAAAAGGACATAGTGCCTTTTGACCTCTAAACTGGATTTTTTCCTGAAGATTTAAAACACTTAAAAAAAAATGTTTAAAAGTACAAGACTCTCACAAAGTGATTAAGACAAAATCAGCACTGTGATCTACTCTGAAGCAAACAAGTCTGAGGCATTGTACAATCCATCCAGCTCCTGTCTTACCTCTTCTTTCCTAAATTTAATTTACACTCCAGAACATGTGATTTTGATGAAAACCACCTTTTTTTTTCTTCTCCTGGGTTTTGCCAGGAGCACAGTAAAGCCAGATTGAGACATGAAACGTGCACAACAAGTGACAGTCCAGTGCTTGCTGTCCTTGGTGGTTTTCTTTTTAAATCTCAACAGGAATATGGAATCTGATTCTGCATTTAATGATATCTCTGAGGCATGATTAAATTGCTCATTAATGGAGCAATATTTTTAATTGGATCTTATTAGAGAAAAGGGATTATGAGCATCCACTAAGAGCATTTCCCTTCTTAGACAAAGTAGTGTGTGAGTGGCTGGATTGACAACACAAGTGTGCAATTTTCGTTTGAAAAATCTTGGGGAAAAAAAAAATAAAGCTAAAGTCTTGCTAAAATGGCATCCAGGAATGATAATAATTAATGTAACTGTGTTTCATTCCCAGAAATGCCTTCCCTGGCAGTTTTGCAGTTTCTGTCTGATCACCACACTCCCCTTCTGCAAGTGTAGATGGAACCATCAAGAGGCTGCAGATCTTGTGTTTGTAAATTATCTTGTTTCTGTAAATTATCTGCTTTTTAATGAGGAACATATTTTTTAAATTTTTAATTGCTCTCTGAACAAACCCAGCTTCATCCTGGGTCCTCTTTGGCTCACATGTTTTTACAAATAACACTGCCATTGCCTTCCAGGCTGGATTTTGCCTGCAGTGCCATGGCAGGAGTGAAACCAGCTGCAGAACATCTCCTTGGATTTGGTCAGTTATTGACTCTGAGGAGCCATAAAACACCCTGGGATGCTCCTGCCTCACCAGCCTACCAAGACTATGAACAAATTCCTGACTTTACTGAGTGTGTTTGGACTTCTCATTGCAGTTCAATGCAGAGGAATTTGTAAGCAGGCTAAATCAGCCATGCTGTGTACATAGAATATATCCCAGCCAGCCACATCATGCAAAGGCAGTGTTCTCACTTGTCTCACCCTTCATGCCTCCATATATTTTTGCCTCCTTCCCCAAGATTTCCACCCACACTGGACCTTCAGGCATATGTTTACTGGATTGGAAGCTGTGCCTGCTGGCACCCTGCCCATGCAGGGGAGCCTGGAGAGATTCTCTCTCCCCTCCTGTGTGAGGCTTTGATTCTGCTCCTCCCCACATGGGAGAGGGAGCAAACAGGGTCACCTGGCTGTTGAGTGCCTTCCAAAGTCTTTCCCCACTCTCCTCCAAGGGATGAAGGCCAGACAACCAACAGGAAACACAATCTGAAGATGGGAGACTGGGGAAACCCTGTGTTCTTTTGGACAGCTTTGCTGTGGGAAAACCCATTCCTGTTCCTACAGCCCTGACTGCACCACGTGAATATTGTCTCAGACAGGAAGGTGGGAGACCTGATGGAGTGGGACAGAGAAAATCTGCAGACATTCCTTTAGAGCAGTAGCAGGTTCTCATCTCACTCAGTGGAGATCACTCTGTTGTGACAGTTGCCATGAAAATCCATCTGGAGGAAGGCGTGAGTGCAAGGTAAACATCACAGGAACTGCAGAATTCAGATAGTCAGGCTCTCTTGGTTACTCTGACCTGACAGCTTTAAAAATGTGTCAGTAATAAAGAACTGGAGCTATTATATCTTTAAGTCAAACACAGCAGTGCACACCAAGAAAGAGAGAAGACAATTACTTATCTTTTTCCCAAAGAAAAATCTGCTGTGTGCTGCAGCCTTTGATTTCTCATTTTAAGAATAAAGGCTGCTCTTCTAAATCCCCTAAGTTTATAAGGCTTTAAGGATGGTATTGTTTTACAGACATCTACAGCCATATTCCAATAAAAAGCTCTGCTGATGGAGAATTTTTATTTTCTTTTGCCACTTTCTATTTTCCTGCAGTTGGGAGATACATCATCTCACAAAATTAAGTGTTTTCAGAATGCATGTAAATGAGGCACACATTTATTTTAATTTCTGATGATGTAATTTAAATCCAAACAGACCTTTAAAAGCCTGAAAATTATCTATACATAAATATGGATACAGTAAAATGTCCTCATTTAAAGCATTTTTCATCGAAGGGCAGTAGCAAAGAAAATTTGTAGTATTAGGAGCCTGCACCCTTTTGGTACACATTAAAGAGATGCTTCTGGAATGTTCAGATTAAAATTCTCTCCAAAGGGAAACCAGAAAATATTTTGCTTAAATACTATTCTGTGCTACCAAATGATAACTCAAAGACACTGCTTGGAAGGCACCTCTGGAACTGTCTCCTGCCCAAAACTCCCTGCCCAAAGCAGGTCAGCTACAAGAGGATCAGGACCTCACCTAGCTGGGTTTTAAATATCTCCAGAATCTTGGCAACTTGGGTACAAAACCTCTTGGGTGCCCAGGGGGAGATGTGTGTGCACTGATGTGACTTCTTTCAGTCACATCCCAGCTTTTGCCTGGTTTGGGTGTTTAGAAACCAGCAGTAACCAATGATATTTTAATTATTGCTCATCAAAACAGGCACCCTTCCCAGCAAAGGCTGTGCTACACCCATGGAATGAGCACAGGTGTCTCAGGAGGCTCTGACTGTGCTGGGTTGGTGCATTTTTCTCTGATTCTCCCCAGATCTCTTGCTTTGTCCTTGGCAGAGTGGTAAGAGAAACCCTTGTGTGTGAACAGAGCAGCAGCCCAGGAGAGGGATCCCTCCTGTAGATTTCTTTCCATCAGCTCCTGTATTGCTGGGTAGAGCTTGGCCCCAAACCTCAAAGCACATGAAGATGTCCCTCTCCAGCAAAACAACCTCCAAACAACCACTGAACCTCCCAGAAGAATCAGGAAAGCTGAAGAGTAAATTAGTGATTTTTTTTTTGGCCCATTATAAATACAATTGGTGCACAATGATGAGATCTGTGCCAATGCACACAAAGAAAAATGTCAAGTATGTTTCCAATTTTAAAGGTTACACTGGAGCATCTTTTGGTATTTCTCCTCCAAAGAGCTTTGGGATGAGTCATGAAACCTGTGTTACTCCATAAATCTAACTGGATGCAAACATCACAGAACAGTTCATGAGAACAAGCTGCTACAGTACTTTTCAAAAGGACTCCTTGCTTTTCCATGATTCTCAAAAGCTGCCTGACAGATGATCTTCTTACCCAGTCCAGTAATCCCTTTGTGTCCATTTTATCACTGGATGAATTCCTCAAAGTATTTCCTACCCCTAAATACAGAAACTTGTATTTGATTTTCCTTCCCATCTGATCTTGTGGGTTTTGGGTTTTTTTTTTTTTTGTAACTGTGAAGTGTAAGGCAGGGATTACTTTCTGGAACAATTAGCCCCAGAAAATACCGAGAAAAGAGAATCTTCAGAATTCTCAATATTCCCAGTAGCTTCTTCCAGGTTTTACAATCACCAGGCTGGAAAGGACAAATGCTGTGATAATGCCATGACTATCCAGCTGAAAACCAGCATTAGGCTCAAGGACATGGGCTTGGATTGCCCTGGGCAGCCTTTAGCAGCTGGAGCACCTGGATGCAAACCTTGCTTCCAGGGGGTTCTCCTCTGGAGCTCCTGTGTTGAACAAGTTACTCAACACAGCGATGGAGAAGCAAAAAAAAAGCCACCAAAAAAACCCACACCACAAACAAAAAAGCAGGAGCTTATTCCCCCTCACTAGAGAAAAAAATATAAGTAACTTTTTTATACTTCAAATATACAAAGAAAAACTAAAATGTGCTTCCAAGCCATTCATGAACAGAAAAACAAATCAATGCAGAGGATTGGATAATGCCTTTAGAAATTATTTGGTGGTGCCTGAAGAGCCTTTACAACCTCAGATAAGGAGCAGCCTGGTTTCTTGGCAAAGAGGAGGCTTTGTCACTTCACTATGAACTCATATTCCTCTGTTATACATATGTTATGTCACATCCAGTAGAAACTATTTGCAGAATCTTGGAACTTATCTCGTCAAGCCTGAAAATTCAACAGCATATTAATTTCCCTGTAGGATATTAATTTGGTTTCAGATTCCTTATGAATGTTGACAACTACATTTAGTCTCTAGGCCAAACCAGCTGAATTTACTGATTTAATTTGTGTCTCTAGAGTGGGTAAATGGAATGTTTTTTACAATAATGAGCTAAGATATGAGAGTAACCTCACAACAAAGGGTTAGGTTTCCTTCAAGATGTAAATCTGAAATCAATTGAAATTTTACCATTTCTGTATAGAGCCCAAAATGAAAACAGAAGGGATATTTGTATAATCTTTCCTAAAGGAGTTCATCCCAAACAGAAATATCATATTTCTGTCAGAGCATGTGATAAGCAATAATTAGCTCACACTAAACAGCCTGAAGACAGCAAAAGGTCAGTGTGGCCTCTCACTCTCTTCCACCAAGGTTTCTGGGCACATTCTCTTGCTCCCAGAGACCCAGAATCATGTGCAGCTATGTTAAACTCCCTTCAAACTATATATTTATATGTGTGTGTAAAATATGATATGGACTCCTTGTTAGCATCACCATGGTTAATCACTATCATTTCCAGTTGAGATGCCCACCAGGAGAGGCCCTGGCTGGGAATGCAATTGATGAAATGCTGTGCAGAAAAGCCTCACCTTGGAGTCCCAGCACTCTGAAGGTTTGGCCTTGCATTTGCCCTGCAATCCCTACAAAATGTGAAACCTGATGAAGATACTGACTGCAGCTCCAGATGAGTTTGGTAGGAAGTTAGGTGGAAGGAAGAAGTACGTCTCAGGGCAGAAAACATTTTGCATAAGAACAAAGTGAAATATGGAAGTGAGGACATATGGAATTAATGAGAACCCACTAAAGTCTGGTGCCTAGCTTACATCCATGTTTAATTCATGGATAAAGTAACCAATTAAAAATGCATGATAGACTCATGACAACCAACAGATAAGTGCATGATTATTAATGCTAAGTATGGATCAAGGGAGGGAAGTAGTTTGGATTTGAGGAGCTGGGGCACGAGGTCTCCCTGTGTCAGCAGCTCCCAGGACAGTCAGATTTGCTACTGCAAGTCACAGCAATTAGGTGGACAGGACTGAAAGGCTCCCACTGCCCAGAACAGGTTGAGAAGGACATTCTGGAGTAGCTGCTGTGGTGAGGAGATCAGATCCCTGGAGTCCCTGTAGAGACTCAAGTGACAGCAGCAGTGAACTACAACAACAGGGCAGAGGGACAGAGCGTGTGAGGGGCAGGAGCCAAGGGCTGCCCAGCTCAAGGTCTGGGTGTCCTGAACATCTGGGGGATGTCTTCAGCATGAAACCCCAAAATGTCCAGAGACCTAAAGGATACCCAGGTCTCCTGGAGCCTTCCTCATCCCTCAAGTGTTCAAGGCAAGGTTGTGCAGGGCTTTGAGCATCCTGGTCTAGTGGAAAGTGTCCCTGCCCATGACTGGGAGTGGGATGAGATCATGTCTAAGATCTTTTTCATCCCAAACCATTCAGGCATTCTATGATTCCTCACTTCCAGGCCCCTCCTTGCATGGACCATCCTCATCAACCACGTTGAGCCAAGGCAGAGGAAGCAGAGGTGACACATCAGGTTTTTCTGTGCCAATAGCTCCAGCAAAAGGATGGTTTGACGCACAAAGGACGTGTGGAGATTTGTGCCACATCATTTCCTTTGGCACCTTGGTCCACCACCACAACCACCAGAAGCTGCATAAATAATAATCCTTGCCATTGTCATTGATTTAACAACAAGAATGACAAGGACAGTCTTTTTTTTTTCCTAGTGGTAGCTGTGAACACCTTTCTTGGCTGCCAAGTGAGGCACATGCCACGCAATATTCATGCTCAGAGTGTGTCCCTGGAGGGCAGGAAGGTCCAAGTGCCTCTGGATGAGTCATTTCCATTGGGCTAATCTCCGAAAGGTGCTCAGTGAGGATGCAGTGATTTCCAAGAGGTTTGCAATCACTTCACACCACTGAGGATCAGGAATGAGCTAATGGGAAAGATAACAGCCCCTGTAGTCTCCAAAGCTCACAGTCCCCTGGGCAGCTTCCAGCTTCAGCCATTTATTTTGCTTTTTAAACAGAAGCAAAATCATATCAAGCTAGAACCAGACGACTGTTTATTAAAACTGAGCCTGGCTGCTGCTGTGAGGGTTTTCTCTGAGTGCCAGCCACATGCAAAGATGCTTTTCTTTGATGCAGCAGCAAGTGTTTTCTCTGGAGCCTGTGCAGAGATGGGGGACTGGGATATCCAACATCCTGGGAGACTGGAGAGCTGTGGTGGAGGCTCCAGGGAGAAAACAGCCTTGGCACTTGGGCAGCATTTCTAAGAATATCAACAGGCTCCAAAGGAAAGAAAGAGAACCACAATCTGCTCCTTAGAAAGTGTCCACACAAGGGACAGATTCCAAGCCTCTGCAATGAGGAAGAAATACCTATTTAGAAATCATTCCAGAATGGTATTTAGCTGACCTGAAACCCCTGTTCGTAGACACACAAGCCTGACATGTTTCAGCATATTTTCCTTATTTCCTTATTTAAGCCCATCCTCAGTAATTGGCTTTTCCAGTTGATGGTGATGAATTAGGGGAGCTTCTGGGTGAAATGAAATTGAAGAGGACTGAAAGCTCAAATCCAGCTTAATTGTGCATCTGACATGTGAAGAGAAAACAATACCTGGCATCCCCAACAAAACTGGCTGCCCAGAGGAAGGATCATTAGGAGAGCAAAGCCCTTATGATGAATGTCAGCCATCTCGTTTAAGGCACATTATAGAATCTACAAGACCTCCCACCACAGAGAACAAAATAAAATGGAATAATTTCAGGAAACATTTAAACCTCATGAACAGAGAAAATTTGCAAGGATGGGTTTGCCCTCTGGTCACAGTGCTCACACTCACTTGTTGTAAAGGACAATGTCTGGCCTCCAGATGAGCTCTGAGGGGATTCGGATGGAAGTGACATTTTCATATTCCTGGGGGTCCCAGCGTAGCTTGTAGTCGTGCCACTCCTGCCAAAAATGAGGTGGTTACAGAGCTGCAAGAGCTCAACAGAAAAAGTGAAAAGAAACATGGGAAAACACATATTTGGGGACACCCACCTGCTTCACCCACACATTCGTGGTCATCATTTGGTTTTTCTCATCCTGAAATGCAAGATCAGATATTGGTTACAGGAGCAGATTAAGAAGCCCAAAGAACCCTCCTAATTTCCCTTAATTGTATTTCATTTATATAATTACAAATCACCCCTGCAACAAATGTAAGTTCCACCTTGGAAATAAAAGCAGATGTTTCTGTCATTTGACATGGGACAGGGCACAGCTGTCTGATACCACTGAACAGCTGAGCCTGCACCTAAGCAGTCCTGTGAGCAGATGGACTGGAATTTATTGGGATTTTACTCAGTACTGATGGATTCAGCCTAGGATAATGATACCAGGTAGAAGAAAAAGCTGCCCAGCCTGCCTTTGACCTGAGCACTGCAAAAGGGAGTGATGGATGTATAAACCCTTACTCACACATGGGTGGTGGATTCCAGTGCTCAGCTTCATCTGCAAGAGTGTTCTCCTGTGAAACATTATCCATGGACACAGTTCTCGAAACAAGAAGCTCAGCAGCATTTCTCCTTCTACTAAATACATGAACTTGTGGCCCCATGGACTGGGTGAATAAACCCCAGCTGCTCTGACATGGAATTCTTGGGCAGCCTGGTGTATTTCCATCAACTGGTAGATTTTTTCCCAGCTCTATACACAAATAGTGTGAAAAGGTAGGACTATATATACATATTTAAATAATGTCAGGCATTTATAATGCTGACAGCACTGCAGTAGAGTTAATTACTGTTTGCTGCTTGCCTTTTGTGCCCTCTGTAAGTAACTCAGATGAATTATGTGGGACAGAGCCTGGTCTGACTGAAGTGTCCCAGCAGAGCTCAGGGTTTATTTCTGTGGGTTCTCTTTATCTCTTGCCTTGGTTGGCATCAAACCCAGCTGAGTTGGCAGGGCTCAGCTGACAACAAACTGCTCATCATTAACCTTGCTCTTGTGGCAGTTCAGGATTGATTGTGAACACTAAAACCCAGGAAGTCTGGGGGGAGCTCTGCCTCCTGCTCCCTCAGCCTCCTCATTGCTGTTGTGGCACCAGATGTAGAACCTGATCAGAGATTCTCTCCTCTGGGGTTAGGGACCAGAAGCACATGGAGGAAGGAGGAATACAAAAACACTCCAGTGAGAAACAAAGGGAGAGAAAATATCCAGCTGCTTCTTTGGGTCCTGATGGGAGATGAAGAATGCCATGATCTGGACCAATCCTTGAGAACCTGCTTCTTTTGCTACTTGTCAGTTCAAGCACCTGAGGGTCTCCACCACAGCCCCTGCCCTGGGCATCCTGGTGTAGCAGGTGCTGCCTTTTACTGGAATTCTCCTCCCTGGAACCACCCTTGGTGGAATTTCCTGCCCATCACCACACCATCCTCCTGACCCTAGCAAAGCACAGCTCCATCCCCATGGGATTGTCTGAGAGGGGTTTGCAATGTGGCAGTGACCAGGTTCCTCCTCAGCTGGCCCAGCTGGATGCTCCCCATGGAGCCAGCCCAGAGGGCAGTGGTGACTCCACAGCCATGGGGGTGTTGCCCTACCTGGCCCCTTCTCCCAAGGTGAACACAGCACATGAGGTCCTGCAGGTACACAGACATAGCAGTCCAAGTGTGGCTCTTGGTGGCTGCTCCTGGACACATATTTGATCCCTCCCCCCTTATTTCTGGTCTCAGAAAACCCTCAGCAATCCAGGGTGAGGTAAGGACAGGCAGGAATGTAAAGTTCCCTATTGATTTCTGTTCCCCTGCCCCCAGCTTTTGTCAGCAGGAGCTGGGGTTTGAATACAGTTCTGATTTCCCTTTCAGACTCCTTGTCGTTGGGAACTGAGCCTTGTGTCTAACAATTGCAGCAGGGTTTGCACCAAAACTGTCACTGTCGGGAGCGGGGAGAGGAGCTGAAGAGCCACAGTGGTGGCAGCAGTGTCACCAGTCACAGACTGGGGCAGGAGGAATGAGAGCTCTCCTCCAGCCATGCCCACAGGTCCCAGCACAGCCCTGCCTGCGAGTTGCACTTCCAGCCTCTGACATGGTTTTGAGAAGATTAATTTTTCTTAAGTAAACTGGAAAAGCACAGGGAGGCAGGTGTATCGATCCCCCTCTTCCACAATTCAGCAGCTGCATAATGGAAAGTCTCTCTCATGCCTCCACAGTCACTAATGTCTCATCTTCTGTATTATCAATTATTCAGATGAGAACCATGCAACTTCAATATTAGCAACTGCAAACAGCCCTGGATCCCTCAGGCTGACATAAGAGTGAGAAGGGGAGTGGGAGACCATTGCTGTGCTGCCAAGCTGGAGTGGATGACTTCTGCATGAGGAGATAAGACTCTCCAGCAACTGGTGTCTTTGATTCCCCACTCCTGAACCATCTCAGCTGTTTCCTTTTCATCTCAAAAATCCCATTTTAAAATATAAAACTGTGTGGAGAGTCACCTGTTACCGTTGTCCCACACCAGTAATGTCTTTAGGTTGCATTATTCTTTCCATTATCATAGAAATCACAAAATGGTTTGTATTGGAAGAGACTTTAAAGCTCATTCAGTTCCAACCCTCTCCAACACCTTCCACTAGACCAGGCTGATCAAAGCCTCATCCAGCCTGGCCCTGAACACTTCCTGGGCTGGGGCATTATCACTCCTTTCATTCTGCCACACAACTACAGTAAAAATGACAGGGAGTCCCCTCTTCTGAAAAATAAGGGGGTTGAACAAAACAGCCTTTAAATGTCCCTTCCAACCCAAACTCTCCTATGAAAGCCAGCACAATATCTGCTCAAGTAGCATGCAGCTGCACAGACACTGTCCTGCGAAGTGCCACACGCAAATAGAAAGGAGAAAAATGCAGGAGCAAGATCTGCACAAGCTCTAAAGCCTGTAAGTGTGTCTGGCATCTGCAGCCCTGCAGGGACCTCCTTTGTCCAACACTTGACCCCAACACACTGTGCCAGAATAATCCCATAAATAAATACTAAATACTGTTTCAGTGCACATCAGTCTGTGTGCAGACCACTCTGTTTTGTACAGAGCATATACAGTTTGTACATCTGTGACTTCTACCTGAGCAAACACTCAGAAAGAATTTTCTTGTTAATATCTGCCAGATTAGCTAAAAACCCTCAAAACTTTCATTTGCAGTAACCTCTTTGGGCAATGTCTCTTCCCAAGGTGTGCAAAGCACTGTCCCTATTAGCTTGTGTAAATTAGTGTTAATGATCATGGCTCCAATTCCAAATTAGGTATTTGATTTATTCTTTTGCCAGAATTCTCTGGCATTTATGCCAGCTGCTCCACTGCCCTGCTGTGATCCGTCCCATGGGTTTTGATAGGAAATTTGGGATTTTGCCTGTAGTAAATGAAGAGCAAAGGATCCACTTTGATGACCAGCTACTCACACGAGTCACCCTGTGTTCCACCAGGTCTGTCTGTGTGATCACTCTTCTCTTCCTTCCCAACCCAACCCTGGACCACCCAGTGAAGCCCACAGGCACCAGGAGGCTCTCCCTGGGCCCCAGGCTGGGTAATTTTGGCCTTTGTTGCACAAAGAGGTGTGACTTACCACGTCAATGAGCTGGGCGATGGACAGCCCGAAGCGGACCAGCACCACGTCCGAGATGTTGGCCACGGGACGGGACCATTTGTTGTAACCAGAGAAGAGTTTCTTCAGGAGCCTCTCCTCGGCGTGGGCTCGGGTCTCCACGTGGCCAAAGGCTGTGGGGAAGGAATGAAACACCTTCAGGTCCAAGGGCTGGCATAGCTGGAGCCTTCTCCAGAGGGAAACTCCAGCAAACCACAGCGATGGGCACGTGGAGACACACGGGAGGGTGATGTGACTCAGGTGATTTGTCTCCCCTCCATCCTTGACATTACCAGGTATTCCTCACTCTGTTCACCCACTATTACAGAGCAGAATTGATCAGTAAGAAAGTGGGGGCACCAGTAATACAGTTTTGAAAACACTACATGAGCCATTCTTCCCTGAATCTAGTCTAATTTTTATGGCCACTTCATGGCAAGTTTCTACTACTGGAGTCTGCAAGCAGGGAAGAGGGATGCTGGAAGAGCAAGCCAAAAAGGAAAAAGCAGCCTCCTGCTGGGAGATAGGCATTTTGAATCAGATTTACACATTAAAAATTGGCATTACCTGTATCAGAAAACAAAAAAAGGCAGATTGAAATCCAGCTCTTTAACCTGCTTAGTGGATGTTTCACAAAAACAATGGGAGAAGGAAGAGGATGGTGGAGAGCACGAGTTGGACAACGAGATCCCAGTTTTGCTCAAGTATAACTTTAAAAGTTGGAGGCTGCAAGGAGCAGCCCTGACCCCGCACAGAGGCTCCAGGAGCTGTCAGAGGTGGTGTCAATTAAAAATTGAAGCCACGTTTGATCCAGGGGCTGTCGGAGGAGCTGCACTCCGGTGCCGGCTGTACCAGACAGAGGGGAGAGGGAGCCGGGGGCTCTCCCCACGTCCCTCGTGGAATATGGCTTCTACTTAGTCTTTAGCTGCCCTGGATTATACAAAGGGAAGCATTAGCTGAGCGCTGGCTGTGCTCTCCCCAGCCGGAGCTGTAGCCCCGAGACACATTAACACACTTTACCCAGGGAAGAAAAGCCCGGGCAAGAAGCAGGATGCTGAGCCCCCGCCTGGATTCTCCCTCCTGTCCCCTTCCCACCGTGGCTTTAACCCTTTCTCCATCAAATCAGACAAGGAGCAGAAAATAAAGGCTCAGCAGAGGCTGGTGCTCAGGGGACCAGAAATGATGGGGCAGAAGGGTGGAGGAGTCAGGGAAATGAATTTAAATTCCCTCTTGACACGGGCTGGTCTCTGCAGCGCGTCTTTGAGAGGGATAAGGGAGGAAAGGGTAAAGAGCAGAGCAGGGGGAGAAGATCTTTCTCAAACTGACCGGGGAAAATGCTGGCACACAGCAGGAGGAGGAGGTTTCCCTTAGGCACGAGAAATCCCATCGTGGAGCAGAGCTTTAGTGCGCAGAGTCTCCCGTCAGGGCAACTTTTCCTCTCCGAGTCTCTGGATCCTCCAGGTTCATTCCCCTGAACTCCTTTCACTCTCTCTCCCTCTGGGAAGGGATAGCAGCTGGTGCTTTGGTGTTGGGTTTTCTTTTATTTTTTTCTTCTCTCTTCTGAGTGATCTCCAGCTCTTCCTCCTCGAAGGATGCTCTTTCCCGGGACGCTGCTGCTGGTTCGCTCACGAGTGATGCACAAGGGCTGCAGAAATCTCCTGTGAGAGCCCGGGGAGCCTCTCCGGGCTCTCCTGCTGCTCCTCTCCCCCTTCCTACGGGGCTGCTGCTTTATTTGCTGCTGCTGCTGCTGCTTTCAGCCTTCCCCCAGCCCTTGGGGTAGCCTTCGCTCGGGTTTTGCTGCTGATGGGCCACCGATGATGTCTCTGGAGCAGAGAGCGAGCGCAGCGTGTTTGTATATTTAATGTGGCCAGACCTGCCCGCCTCCCGCTCAGCAGGGGGAGGAGGAGGAGGAGGAGAGAATCCCTGCGCTCCAGCAAACAGGCTGCAGGGAGGAAAACTTTTGCAGGAGAAATAAAGGGGGAGATGCAGAGCCCAGCTGCAGCCAGAGGTGGATATGGGGCCAGCTGGGATCTTTACAGCACCGGAAGCCCAAACAGTTCTTAATTAACGAAAGCTGTCTCTTTAATCTCGTCCAACTGCTTTTCAAAATCACTCCGGTGTAATTAGACGGGGATATTTCTGGCTTGGGCACGCATCTTTGCTGTCAATAATTACTCGGGTGATGAACCTGCCCAGGAGAACAGGGCTCTGCTGTGCTTGGTGCTGTACAAACACGTAGTACAAATACAAATATTAGTGTCTGCTCACAGGCAATACTGCAAACCAGGAGTGAGACCGAGACAAAGTCACTTGAATTTATCTATATGCTCGAATGTACCTTAAATACATCACAAAAAACTCTGTTGAAATCTTGCAGGTTTGGTGGAGGAAAGGATAACTCCTTGTGTTACCAAGGAATTATCCCTCCAGCCCTTCATCTCACAACCCTGATTTCTTGCATGGGAGACATGGAGTGGAGCTCTCCCCATCTCATTTCAAAACTAGCTTTGATATTAACCCAATTACTTCCTCACGGATAGCAAATGGATTTAATTTTCAAGCAGGGGTAATGTTGCCAGCTGCAAAAATTAATCAGAGTCTGTTCTAATAATATTAGCTACATATTTTATGTATAATGATTTCCCTACTCCCAAAGCATCTCCGATATCTTCCAATATAATAGATTGCTCACTGCAAATGGGGAGGATTAAAGTCACAAGAGAAATTAGGTCTCTTGTGCTTGAAATTAGTGAGATTATAAATACCAAACTCAACTTGTCTTGTTCTTTTATCTCATCTCTTCCTCAACAATTGTCACCCTTTCCAGTGACAAACCACACCGTATTTTCTCATTTTGTGGATTTCTGTACAGTTGCCTTTTTTGCTTTCATAGTCCTGACCCTCACTGCAGCACCTGAGCAGCTGTGATATGATATAAAAATCTGTAGTGCTCATTCCAGGGAACCATCCAACATTAATTTAATAAGCAGCAGATGTGAGATCAAATTAACTCAGAGCTGAAGCGTGGGGCACATCCTGAGAGCCAGGTCCTGGTCCTGTGCAGATCTGAGCACCTCCAGCAACAGGGGAGCAGAGGGACATTCACTCCTCGTTCTGTCACCTACTGCAGCCACACGTTCCCAAAAACAACTACAGAAACACTCCTAGCATTTCTTTAAACACCTTTTCTCTGTGGAACCTGAACTCTGCAGGTTCTTGTTATGTCCAGCCCTGCTCAGTGCTGACCCAGCAGCAGTAAATGAGGGAATCCTGGGTTTCTGCCCACCCACATCCAGCCACGAGCACCACACAAAACAAACAAATAGTGGGGAATAGGGTTTCTAAAGGCCATTTTTCAGCGAGGCTGGTGCCCTGCACAGGTCACACACTGAGCAGCCAAACCCAAGGGATGCAAGATCAACTATTCCCTTTTGAAAACCTTGGCCATAAATAATACAGGTATCCTTGACTACAGGCCCTCCTGTGCAGAGCTGATTCAAATCCCATGGACAAACCCCATCCATCTTCACCTTGCCTGGTTTTCTGTGCTGGCGAGCAAACACTGCCTTTAGATTAACCCTATAAATTATTTTGATTAAAAAAGGATTTCCTTCTTTTGGAAATTAATCGTAAATCACTATTTCCCATGAGTGAAACGTTTATGCCTCACCTCACTGGCCATGTGGGGAATGAGCATATTTTACAGTGCTTTCTGTGCCTTGAAGTGACCTTGTTAAATCTCACTGCCAGTTTCTTTCTGCATCATTGGGCCATAACAAAATTTCCATCAGCTCCTGTGTGTATTTGGAAGGCGATGACTTCCACTGGTACATGTGCAAGGGACTCTGACTGGAACAAAAGATGCCATTTAAAGGTCTTAATGATTTTTTTATTGTGGTAGGAAGCTGCAACTCCAGCCTGATTTTCAGGGACCCAGCTCTGAGTCTCCTCATTATTATTATCTTCCTTTGTCTGAAAAAGACGTGGATAATTTGGGTGATCCAGATGTTCACAAAAGCTGATTCAAAAATCCCAGCTATTGAAGATTCTAGACTGAACAAAACAGAAACAAGGCAGTGTTTCCCCAAGGTTTCCAGTGAAATCTCAGACTTGTCCTTGGAAAAAGGGCAAGTCAGTAACAAGCTCAGTTTTGAGCCATTTAGTAGAATTCCATGATTTTGCATTGATCTGGAAAGTCTTGACTGTGCCTTCTTGCATTCTGCTCTCCTGCAAATCTCTTGTCTACTTTAACCCTTTCTCAAATTATGTTTATTCTATAAAAGACACTGGCAGAAATGGATTGAAGGTCCCTGAGAGGGGGGTGCCTGCACATAAACTGTGCCTAAGCCCCCTCTCCTGCCATCACTCATTCAATATTGAAAATCTCGGCTGCCCAAGGAGGCAGAAGCAGCTGCGCTGCCAGGGACCAGGACTGCACATTTCCTTTGAATTTGCTCTCTCTCCATGGTCTTGTCTTGGATGTCACAGCCAGCCCTCCAGGGCAAGCCCTTGACTTCTGTTTATTTTGTAAAATGTCATCTGGATGTTTAAATCTACAAGAGTGAGACATTATAATGATAATATCTCCTTTCCCATCGCCCATTTGGGCTTGGCACGGGGGACAGCTCGGGTTAATGGAATGTTTGAGAAACACCATCTTTGCATTCAAAGGAGATTGGGATTTTTTTCCTTGTCTTTCTATTCCTGTGATAAAGATTTCCCTCTCCTGTTCCTAACTGCTTTGTCATCAACAGAGGCTTCAGGTGGAGCAAAAGCAGAAGGAAGAAAACCAACAGTGAAAGGGGACAGATCTCCTTTCAGTGAAATGTGCACTGAAATGAGCAGAGCAGGGGGATGTGCAGGGCTGTTTCTGAGCAGAGCAGGCTCCATGTGCCTCTGGGGAAACCTGCGAGGTACTGCTGGCCTCTCAAGAGTGACTCTGATTTATTCATATTCATTCCAGTTTGTTTCTGAAGTGACAGAAGGCTCTGAAAGACATTTTTAACTAAATCAAAGATGTTTTACTGTGTAAGAGACTCCTGGCCATGCAGGGGAGCTGAGACACCTGCATGGGAGTAAGAACAACAGTAAAACAGCAGTGTAGGAATGGAAAAGGATTCAAATCCTAATGAGCACACAGAGAGAAGGAAGAGATTCTGCCTGTAAATGTAGGAATGATCATTTCCAAAGCAGTAGGTAAAATTATGGAGCCCAGGCTTTTCCAAGGCTTCTTGTCTTCTTGGAAGTTGGCTGTAGAGTGGATGTGTTTCAGCCACAGAATTCTACCATATCCTCTAATTATTTCCTTATGTAAATTATTTCCTTATGCACCCTTTATGGTACTGACCAGGCCCTGCAGACAAAGGCTTTGATAAACCTCACCCTAGGGAGAACCCAGAGTGCCGACACATCTGAGATGTTCCAAAGCTGATTGCCCTCCAGACCAGTGTCCCTCTGTAGGGGCACACAGTGAGCAGACACCTGGCAGCCCAGCCCTGGGGCACCACAGGCACACATTGTCCAGTCAGGATTTTAGCTTCTGTATTTTTCAGATCCTGTACTTCTTTAGTGTATAACTCTAAAGCTCCATAGCCTGTTAGTTACTGCCTTCCCATTTTATTCAGACAAAACGATTCCTCTCTGGGCCTGAAAGTCAAGGACACTCTACTGTCTCAGGTCCTGGAAAGCATAAATAAAAAGTAAGTTGGAGGTGAGGGGAGCAAACTGGGGGTCTATGACTTCATTACCTGAAGCTGTAATAGGAGAATTAACCCCTGGTATGTAAATGGGCCAAATTTATAATTGTGTGAAAAACTCGTGATTATTGTCCATCATGGGTGTAGCCCTTCTTGGAGGCTTTTGACTACCCAAGGTGCACTTATTGAAGGCCTTTAATAAATACCTGCTCTTACTCTCCTAATCCTGTCTAGCCTCTGTTTTAGGGAGCCACTCCAAGGCACCAAGACCCCCCAGTGCTGAGCCAGGGCAGCCCCACAGCTCCATCCATGAGGAGATGCTCAGTGGGGCTTGGAGCAGAGATGTGCACACTCCACAGCAGGGCAGTGGGGCTAACACAGCATCTCCCCCTCCTCTCTGTGTGCTCATTAGGATTTGAGTCCCAGCACAGGAGCCCTGATGCATCGACCTTTCGTGTTGCCTTGGAATTCTCATGCATTTGCTGGGCTGAGAGCTAAGGAAGCTCAGAACCCTGCAGGATTAACTCCATAACAAAGCTCTGGGGAGAATCCAGTTGTATTTACTTCTGAACAGCCTGTTCTGATGAGAGCAGGGGGAATTCTCTCATTCCTTCTGTCTCCAGACTTGTTCCCACCTCTGTCCTCCACAGCAGCACATTGATTCTCTTTCTCTCTGCCCAATGACTCATCGTGCCTACAAAACACAATAATCCACACATTTCTTCCTCTCTGGATTTCTCTTCTTCCTGTTGCTCACTCAGGCAAATCCTGGGAATTTCTGAATAAGGCTCTTTATTAATGAAGCAACAGGAGGATTTGTGGTTCTGGCCGTGCTTAAACAAAGCAACAAACAAAGTGAGCCAAGCATTGAAAGAGGAAATGAAGCAAAGCAGAAAGTCATGGCCTCATTAAGACTTCCAGCTCTACAACTATTAAAGGGCTCATGTTACAGATCAGATGAACCTCTACATCTTATTTGTAAATGCCAGACTCCATTGTAAAGAGCCCGTAAAGAGCAAGGAGGCAGCTTTCACTTCTCTTAAGATCCATGAAGATGGATTTTTAAATTAGAGAACTGAAGCATGTTTCTCCAGACAAGTTTGTTCTCCAAGGATAGCTTTGGTTTCACTGCTCAGCTTTGTGGATCTAAATTAGGCTCTTGTCCTCCCTCACCAGAGGGCAAACACTGCCTAATTTACTCACTGAGGAAATCTGGAGCTGAGTGACTGACAAATCCTTTCCTCTCCCCAGTCAGCTCCAGCAGCAGATCACAACTTCCCAGCCAGTGCAGATCTGTCTGAGGGTGCTGCAGGCTGCAGGCAAAGCCAGGGCTCATGAGAACAGGGTGTAATTACCTGCATGAGGTGACTGAGTTACAACCTCCCCTGAGCTCCTGGCCTGATGATGGGAAGTGTCACAAACCTGCTGAACAGCCTGGGCTGTAAAGATCAGGTGCAGGACCTGCCCATCCATGTGGAGAGCAGGAGCTGGGAGCTCCTCCAGCCATCCCTGCAGCTCAGGAGGTCCCTGGTTTGAAGCTTTTGATGCCACTGCACAGACATGACCTAGAACAACTCCCGTGCCAGGCTTCAGCTCCCTGAACAGAGGATATTTTAGCCGGGCATGGAGAGAAGAGTGATCTGACCCTGAAATTCCTCAAGTGCCCTCACCAAGGCTGCTGTGAAGACAAAGATCTCTGAGCTTTGCCAGAGACAGACCCTACTCCAGGCTCTGTCTTGATGACTTCAGCCTTCATTCTCATGCCCACATCAGTGTGAATGTGATCTGTGTCCCCTGTGCAAAAATCAGCATTAAAATTGCAGCCAGTGCTAAAAACTTGGTCATAAATATTGTGCTTGGCACAAAGCTTTGGCCATAAATATTTCCTTGGTTAACCAATAGGAAATGATAGCTCTTAAATCTCAATTATAGTTGAGTAGTAACTGGCTCACACTCATTGGCACCAGGGTCCTGCCTTGCTTGTGTGGCAAATAAGGGCAGCTTTCCCACAGCTTTGGAAGCAACCCTGAAGCTCTGATTTCTGATTTCCAGAGTTCAACAGCACTGGTTTCCTTTCCTAATTTAGAAAGAGCTGGGATGAAAAACACTTCATGTTTAGACTTCCTTAAGCACTGTCCAAAAGCTTCTTGCAGTAGATGTTGTAGTGGCAGTTCTTTTCCAGCTTTTTATTTCTCCATCAATTTATTTACTGGATTCATTCATATATAGCTCACAGACAGTCTTAGGATGTGAATCTTCAGAAGTTCTGCACAAACAGGAAAGGAAAGGTGGTGCTTTTTAGGGAATTTTTGGAATTGGAACTTGCTGAGATACTACCATCCTGTCTGGCAGTTTAGCTATGATCAAGCCAGTTGAGATATCTTTCATACCTACTACAAAGTCTATGTTCAGATTTAGAAAAAGCAATAAAGAGGATTCAGAGCATCATCTTTTATGGCTGCAGACAAGCTGTGGCCACACTCCCCACACTGGTACGTGCTGGGCGTGCTGCCTCTCCCCAGTGTGCACCTGGGAGGGTGGAGGGGACCATCCAAGAGCTCCAGAAAAAGCTGCCTTAAGTCTGGATTAGGGCCAAAGATCCTTTCCCCCTTCACATCTCTATTTGTGCAACAGATGAGAAAGCCTTGGGATAACCAGGAGGGCAAAGCCTGATTTGTCTGCATCCTCCTCCCATGTTTCTGGTACCTTCAGGCTCATATCTTCTCTCTGCTCATTAAGACACAGGCTTCTATTATTTTCCTGCTGACTGGCCCACTCAAAAAGAAACATCAGCCATCTGTTACTCCCACAGTTTTCTGGATCACAAGAGTGTTGCTGATTAAGGAGGAAGTTTTTCCAAAAGGATCCCATTTCCCGCTGATTTCCCAAAAAATACAGTGTCTTTGTCTAAAAATTACAACTGCTTGTCCTGCATGTTAACAACACACTGACTTTTCCTTCAGACCCATGTACAACACTTGCATTTGCACAGCAGTTATTTACAGCACTACTCACTGCTCAGTCAGAGTAGAGGAACACAAACACTTGATTTCAAGTGCCTGGATATCTTTGGAAATCTGGACCATGCCCACTAAATTGTCGTCAGAAAACCATAGCAGTCTCATGCTATTCAGGAACTCAGTTATTTTTTGCTCTTTTCTACAAAAACAATTTATCATGATGTTTTTAGGCCTCATCCTGCCACTCTAAATGTCCAAAAGTTCAGGGATATTTATACCTGGACTGCTTCTAATTTTTGCCAAGCAAGATGATTGGGCTGGCAAGGCTACAGCAACTCCCATCATGATGGCTGTGGAGCTTGGAATTAGCATGAAGATACTTTGACATATTTTATTCCTGATTCTATTCTTCTTCTTTTGGCACAGACGGGTGTCCCATATGTCCCATTGTTGGACCCTGCACCAGCTGAAGGAAAAGCATCTTTGATTGACACTTGAAAATACCAAGTTGTGCCTTTGGGCTGGCTCAGGCTGAAAATGCTCTTGGCAAATGGAAACAGTCGTGTCATTTCTATTTCACTGTTCAACAGGAAGGAGACGTTCTATACACTGAGCAATGCACATAGAAGTTTATTCTTTGAGGGGACGAAATATTCCTCTTTTGATCTCCTGTAGCACATTTCCAACTGGAAATGGGCTTCAGATCACTCATTCAGCTCTGAAAGAAACTTGGAGGAATAAAATCCCATTCCCAGCTCTGGCCTCTGGGTTTAGAAATCAAATGGCTCCTTCCCTTGGGGAACACTTGGGGAACTCTTGGTCTCAATCTCCTGCTCCACGGGTTTGAAACTCTTGTGTGAGGTTACCCAAGGTACAGCCAAAGAACAAGATCAACCACCTCCTTTCATCTGTGAGGATGGAAATGCAACCAAACTGTACAGAATGACCTGGGGATAGAAGTCTGGGAACATGAACACTGGGGTATTTCTTTTTGTAACACATCTCCAAAACTACAACGTGTCCCCACTTACTTTCCCTGAAGTCATCTGGACTATTCACTTCATCAGGAGTAAAAGTTGTCTTTTTTTCAACACCATCAGGAGTAAAATTTATCTGTTCTTTCAAATTTTGCCATTACGGACTAGGAGAGAAATTAAAAAGGACTCCCCAGATCATTTCACACAAAAACAGGTGTGGATAAATGAGCAGAAAATAACAAAACTCTCTGTAAGTAACAAGGCCAGTGGTACCATTATTTTTCTTGTAAACCTGATGAAAGCATTTTACTGCAGTCAGAGAGGAGCTGACTAATTTGTGGGCTGCAGCAGGAAGTTAAATTTGTGTAAAGGAAGAAAAGATGGGCATGGAAAAATTATTCCCTCTGCCTAACCAAAAGTGCTTATAATAGAATATTTTGCAATCCTCAAATATTCTCAGTCATGATCCTATTATTGGCATGGGAATCAAGCCAGGCTCTTGGAACAGGACAACACTAAAAATCACCGCTTATGTCCATTTTGTGGGATGAAAATTTTGGTGGATAAAGAGCTGTTCCTATGTGGCAGCAGTTGAATTTGATCCTATGGCTTAGGATATATATCATTTAACATACCACAAAGGTCCTGTAGCTCATAAATTCCTTGAGCAATGGAGATTGTAAATGGAAATCAGACAGACAGCTCCACACAGCACAGAGTGAAAAATCAATCAACTATAATAGCAAATACAAAGGCTGTGCTGCAGGGCTGAAGAGCCATTTTGCTCCATGTATTCAAACACCTGCAGCACAAGAGGCTCCTGTGAGGCCTCTCTTTTCTGATGGAGAGAGATTTCTCATCTCAGTCCTTAATGAACACTCAAATCATTGAGCTGAGCCTTGCTTTGTTCAAGGAAGAAAGTGCTGACCACTTAACATAAAAAAGCGCCCACAAACATGACTCATAGTCCAAAAAGCAGGAGTTTTTATTTAAAATCACAGGAATAAACGTGTGTATGAGGTTCTTTGCAATCCTCACTACCCCCATCCTACGGAGACCATACACTTCACTTCCTGGCTAAGATTTTTTACATCGATAAGAAGGGGAAAAAAACAGAGGTTGTCATATATTTATGTCCCTTCAGTGACTGAGGATGGTGGTGAAACATCACAAGCCCTGTGGTGTAACCCCAAGACCTGGCAGCCTTGAACCTCAGCCCTTCCCTTGGCATCAGCCTCCAGCCCCTGCCAGTGACTCTGCTGCAGAATTCCAGGGGGCAAAGGAGCTGGGAAAGCCAAACCTCTGGCCCCATCTCATCATGGCCTGTTCTCTGGAATATGCTGTTTCTGGAAGTGTGCAACACTTTCTAGGTTTGACAACCCACACAAACAGTGATATATTTTTATTGCTGGGGTTTGTTATTTTTTCTTCCTGTGAGTGAAGGTGCTTTGGAATTCATGAAAGTGTTTCATTGAGGGATATTTGCTTCAATGCATTGCCGTTGTTTGGGCCTCTATTCACAGAAGGAAAACACAAATGTATAAATTATGCAGGCAGAAATCAATGAGGGTTCTGAGAGGGAATTCACTGTCAGTGGTTTGGAAGGCAGCAAGTGGCTCCTTTCTGATGTGGCTGGTCACTCAGTAAGCCCCGATCACACCAGGGTTTATTAAAAATCCAGTCAGGTCCCACGCAGAAGTGATGTTATTCTAACACACCAATCGTTTCAGCAAGGTGTAAATTGCTATGTTTCGAGGAATGATGTTGCCTGAGGCAAGTCACCAGCTTTGTGGAGCAGGGCAGGAGATCAGAGGTGAAAGAGACCGCACAAGAGCAGGCAGGGAGCTGACAGGGAGTATTTCCATCAGGATCCCAAATGTAGCAGCCAAAGCTTCAGACAGAGACAATGATTGCTAGGATACAGGGAAATGTGTCCAGAGTCAGAGCAACAACTGATTAGAAGCAATTCCCCAAACGTTTGAGGGGATGGTTCACTCCAGTCAGCACTTCAATTTCTTGGTGATTATCCAAGATGTAAACATCTTTACCCAAATAATCCAGCTGTCAGCCATGAAAATCGATTAAAAGGGAAAGTGGATGTCTGAAAAATGCTCCCTGCAAGGATTTCTGTGTAGGTGGAATTCGTGGGGGTCAGCAGTGCTGATCCCAAAGCGGGAGCTCAGAGCCATGCACATCCTTTTTCTTTATCCACATCACATTGTCCAGCCCTGCCAAGTCTCACCTTGCCTCTCAGATGTCACATTTAAGGGAAAAAGAGCACCAAAAAATTAAAATTAAATTTATACCCCATCTCCCACGAAGATGCAGAGTGTTTAAGGCAGCCAAGGCTAGAGATGGCCCTTGACTGGCTACGGCCACCCCTGGGCAGGGTGGATGAGGGTATGACCCTCGGGAAATTTGGGCTGATAGCACCTCCTGGGGAGCTGGGCTGCTGCTGCCACCAAATCGCCACCCACACATCAGAGAGTGGCAACCATCACTCCTGGGACTCTTGGTTCCTGGGAAAATGCGATGTTGTCCCAGGCAGAGCAAGGATTTCCACAAGGATCAGTGTTTCTGGGGCTGTGCTCTGCACCCAGAAGGTGCCAGCCACGCTCTCCCCACTGCTGGGAAGGAGCTGGATTTCCCTGCATTTCCCTGCATTTCCCTGCATTTCCCTGCATTTGCATTTCCCAAATCCCACAGATTTGGCAGTGGCCCCACACCTCCGGCAGGACAGTCCCTCTCTCGAAGTCTCCCGTTTTAATTTCCCACCTCTTTTCCCTGGATCCCTCCTCCTGGATGTGTGTGACAATGCCAGGTGTGAGCAGAGCCCAGAGCTGCCCTTCAGGGGAGGAAAGAACTGACAACAGAAAAGTCTGAACTAGTTAAATGTGCACCAGAGAGGCTTCGTGAGCCTAATTAGAGGCAATTAGAAGTCCTCCAAAGCCATCCACCAAAGCCCTGATGAATATTTATTGCTCTATTATGGACTGCTCCCAGGTACTCTCCAAGAGCTGGTAGTTTCTTGGGGAAGGCAGTGATATAAGTACTTTTAAAGCAATCCTTTTCCAGAATTGCAGTGGTCTGTCCAACTTACATGACTTTAACGTACTTTTTAAAATGTCACAGGGGAGCACAATGATTTACACATATCCTTTTCTCAGGATATGCCTGAAAAGTGACCTGACCTTAATAGAAATCTGTTATTTCTACACTATTTGGAGTTACACTGATGAATTGAGATTTTATTTGCACCCTGGGCTGTGTGAGCCATTGTCAATGGAGCCACACCAGTCTCTCAGGAGGAGGGGAAAGTTTCTGGAGCCAGAGAGGCAAAGTCCAACAGTGAGACAGTCACAGCAGCTGCAGATCGAATGATGTTCAGGGCTTTGGGATGTGAGCCTTCAAAACATTCAAAGAGAGAAAATAAGGCTTTGCTGGGTTTAGCCTGGGGTACCAAGGCAGGATTTTGGAGGATTTTAGTGATACCTGCCTGAAAAATTTTACACATGAATAAAAGCCTCTAAACCCAACCCTCAGAAATCTGGCTTGTGAATGCCTTTCCTTCAAAACTACAGATTGTGAAGCCATGAAACATCCTATATTTTATATTATTTTAAATGTGGGTTTGTAAATCTTATATTTTTAGCCAAAGTAAAAAAGGAAATTAGTAATTCACAAACAAATCAAACATGAAAACAAGTCATCTTTAAAACCTCATGGTTTTAAGTTTTTCTTGAGACTTTCATTGAACTGACACGTTGGTTTGGAGAAAAGGTGCTATGCACAAGCAATGTGTCCCTCTCCTACACAGCATCACGTGTTGCCCCCAGTAAAGGCAGCAGCTGCCCCATCTGCACTGAAAACCAGCAACAACATCCCCTTGTGAGAAAGAACAGAGAGGGAGAGGAGAGAAATCCAGCCAGGAAGGAAAGTTGCTGCAAGGCATGTGCTGTGCAGAGGGCTGAGGTGGGATTTCAGTGGCTTTTGTATTTTATTTTAAGTACAGTGGACGTGCTTTGGAAGCAAAGACCATTTATCAAAGTGGGAGTTTGTGTTCCTGATCCAAACACCAGCAGGGGTAGAGCACAAGGCTCTGGCCATGCACCAACAATTCAAGCATTGGGAGTGATTGACACATCTCATGGTGCAACTCAGCTTAAAATTATGGCATTTGTGCCTCTGAAAACACTCAGGGACCTTGAATATTCAGGCTCCATGTAAAAAAAAAGAATTAACTATTGATACTACACCACCCCCCACTCAGCATCCCAGGCAGATGAACTGAAGAGCTTATGCACACCCGTGGTTACACAACCCAGAAATCAACCCCCCTCCCAGCACACATCCCTGCAAGACACACAAGATAAATATAGAGAAGGCAGTATCTCAGCTAATTAAGCTCTTGCAAAGGTGAACTGCTGCAAGTTTAATTAGCTTGCCGATGTTCCTCCTGCAAGGGTGTTTAAATCAAAGTCAGCCTCATCTGGATCTAATTTGCAGTGCACAGGGATGCGGAGGGCTGAGCAGACTTTCACCTTTTGCTGGAAGCAGCACAACATCTCAGGCACAGGGGAAATGAGGTAAATGACATCACCAGGCACCTCTGGGCAATGTGTTACATTTTTCTGTTGAAATTATTCATCTGTTATTTGGCTTTGCATTTCCGCTGAAGACGCTCGGCTCGAAAATCCAATTGCACAATTCACCACAGTAATCCCAGTTTAATGGGAAAACGCTCGTGGAAGGGCTGTGAGAAGGCCTTGGGTGACCTTTTCCCAGTGAACCTCACCATGGGGATCCAACTGGGGGTTACCAGAGCTCCTGGTTTGCTTCCCCAGGGACTGAGCTTCTTTTTATGGCACTTTAACAGAAGATAAATCAGTGTTTTCTAAGAAAGGTAGAAATGTGAGGCAGGGGAGAGGGGCTGTAAATAATCACTTCCGAGTGTGCATTTCACCTTGTAGCTACCACCAGAGTTGCTGATCCAAGTCAGGGCTCTTCCCGAAGCTGGAGCAGCACCGTTTCCCCCACAGCAGTGGTTTGGTGTGGGTACCTCCCTGTGCAATGGGGGCCACTTCATAAATCACTACAAGTGCTACTTTTAATTAAATCTTGAAATCATCAGCTTTTCTAAGCTAAAGTGAAAATCCAACCCATTAGCTGAAGACTCTCCAGAGCTGGAGAGAAGTGATCAAAAGCAGATGGAGAAGGAATAAACACATGGCAACTATTACAATTTTCAAATTGGGTTCTTTACCAGCTGTGTGCAGAACTTTCTTCTCTCAGAAGTGTAAATCTTTCTTTGAGAGTGCAGTATAAACTGGGACCAAAATTTCTGGCAGCTTCCAAACTCTAAAAGGGAAAAGTCCACCACAGGCCACCCCCAGCCTGGCTTTCCTTCCCCATGGTCACTGCAGTGATGCTCCCTTGCTGGAAAAGCATTTCCTGCATCTGAGATTCCCCCACTGCCCACACAATTCCAAGGCAGTAAAAGCATGGAGGGTTTCAGAGAGGTTTCCATCCCATCCTCTGAATTTGGCCTCTCTCTGCCTCTCCAGTAGAAGCCCTGTGGTGCCTTTTCCTTTGTCACTGCTCATCCCACAAGGCTCCAGACAGATAATGGGAAGATCATCAGGAGCATCCAAGGAGAAGGGAAGGTCAAGCATCATCACCAGACTTTTTGAGCCAAAAACTGCTAAACAGGACGTTCTCTGATTCACAGTTAACAGTGGTTTTCTGTGTGTAGAAAACCAGCATTTTCCTACTTATATAAAGAGACTGGGCAGACAGTGGATTTAGATGGATGTAAATGGATCAGTTTAACTATACAGCAGTAAAACCATCTCTTCCCTCCTTTTTTTCTTAGATTTAAAATCGAAAGGGAATCTTAATTCTGTCTCTGTCTGAATACATCAGCTGTTCAGGTCTGCCCATGTGCCATCTCTTATCCCAGAGTGTGTGAGAGCTGATTGGAAATGGTTTGCCATGGGTGATTTAAAACATTTTTTCCAAAAGCAAATCTTGTGAGACTGAGGCTGTCCTAGACATGAGGAATTATAATAATGTTTGTCTCCTCTAATTTAGAATAATCCACAGACCTTTGATTCCACATCTTCCCAGCAGTATCAACAAACAATTAGTGCTTTTGCTGAAACTTGTTTATGCTTTCGTTACTTTCACATGAACAGAAGGTATAGCTTCCTAAAATAAAATTATAAAAAAGGGAGAAAACCAGAATATGTCAGTAGGAAGGAATTACATAGTGCCTGGAAGAGAACAATTAATAGCCTCTGAGAAGTTGAGTAAGAGCTACAAAATTCATTTGTATCCTAACAGGATTTTCCTTTGTAAAGGAAAACATGAAATATAAATCAGCGATTGACATTTCTCCTTGGGGAAAAAAGAGAGGAAAAGTGATGGATGACAGATGGCAGAGAAGTGACAGTACACTCTGCAGAGATGCTCAAATCATTTGTTGACAAGGAGGGTTTAAAAGCTTGAACGAAATGAGATATTTCTGCTCACGCATTTAGTCAGATAGTGCTTAACTGGTTTTGTGATGAAGGCAGAAAATGCTATTTAAAGTTTCTGAAAATCTTGGAAAAAAAATAGCTCAGGGATGATGATTTTCTTTAAAGTCCAAGTTGTGAAAATATGATAAAGCACTGGCAAAACATTTTCTTCAGGATAAGACTTGAAAGCCAGCACAAGAAATAGGTTAAATAAACATAACTTTACTGTCACAAGAAATTATAATTTTGCATTTTCCCTAAACATCTTTTTATTTTTAGGCAGGCAGTAGGAACTCTTTATAGCCTCACTTAAAACACCCATATATTTATATATGCACATATATTACACATATATATTTATATATACACACAAAATATGTTTTACATACAAATATATAGATAAATACATAGATGAGTAAATATAAATCCCCCATGTATAATTTTATATTTTTACATTTTGCTTTTTTATTGTCAGTTGCTGATCAATGAGGAACAATGAGAGGAAACTTCAAAAGGTTCCAAATGGGATCAGGGTCAAACAAAGTGGAACCAAACTTCAAAGTCATGTCTGATTCTTCCGGAGTTTTCTCTGGAGCTCAAGAAGCCAATACAATCCCTTGTTTTGGTTTTGTGGCTCAGCTTTGCAAAGCCCAGTCTGTCAATAACAGATTTAGACCATCTCAGACCAGAAGAAATCAATGCCATGAGGTTTTCCAGAGCTGTGTTAAATCTGGTTTTTGTACATCAGATAAATGATTTCTATTTGGTGCTGGTTACACATTCCTGGCAAATGATGGAGGGAAACTGGTTCATCTGCTCCCCTCCTCATGACATTTAAAATTGCAAATGACCAGGAAAAGACTCCAAAAAGAGCATTTTTCTGCTTTGAAGAGAGACCATCAGCTCTCTCCACATAGCAGAGAAAAAAAAAATCTTTTATCTAGGTACTGTCAGATACAATGTGCTGGGAGCTGGAAGTGCTCAGACAGGACAGGGATGGTGGGATGTGCACAAGGACGCAGCCATGGGCAGTGTCACTTCACAGCCCCATAACCAACCCACCTGAGTTTTGCAGCACGATACAAATTCAAAACCTAACACTCAAAAAATAATGGAAACAATTAGCAGAGCTACTCGGCAGCCCCTGCCTGGATTAACCCACATCCACACTTAGTCTGGAGTGGATTTAAAGTCTTGAGAACAGCAGGACCTTCCTCACAAGAGGATCACCTCTGCACAGGACCTGCTGCAGAACAGTCTCAGGGTAACTCTCCCCCTCTTGAAAGAGGAAGCAGGAGACAGGAAAGGCTTTAACAAGGAGGAATTCACTGAGTCCGTGCAAATTGCGAGGTCTGCGTTAATGGGGTTAACAAAGCTTTGTTTGCATAGGGAGATGTGCATGGAGAGGAGATTTTTAGGGTTATTAACTCTCGTACCTTGTTGGTTGGGATTATCACGCAGCAGAGAAATGTGATTTCTGTATGTTGCATTTGTTTCCAAAGCCTGGGGCGTTTCAGAGAGAGGACCACCCTCGGATCCGAGCTGTTTGCTCTGGCCGAGCAGAAGAGGATTCCTAATTTCTCCTCCTGCTCAGTGGAGCAGTTGGTGTCTTCAGCAGAAGAATTCGCTGAGGGTCGAGCAGCAGGGAGATAACCTTGCCCTGCAGGGATGGGCCATTTTATGTATTCATCAGCCATTCCCTGACATGCAACAACGGCATAGCAATGAGCTGCTCCCACCCTTTCCTCGCCTCTCAACATGTTAGGGGTCAGGCAGGAGATCAAGCTAAGCTTCCTGACAAACCTAGCTCTATTCTCTTTCTCTTCACTTCTCAGTTGAAAGACGAAACAAAAAAAGAGAGAAAGGAAAAGACTGGAGAATGGAAATTTCATGGGGAACAACAGCTTTAAGGCCATGAAGCAAAGACAGGAAAATACTGCAAAGACAAACCCTAACACTGTGGATCTTCCATATTCCAAGTTCCTCGTTGATAGCACCTAGTCAGAGGCTTCTCACTTTTCTTTTCTGCAGGCTTTTTTTTCCCCCTAAAAACTGTCTTTCCAATGTTTTTGGGTGAGGGTTTTTTTTTGTTGTTACAAACAAAACAAGAGGAAACTGATTCACAGGGATGCAGATGCCTCTGTTCTGGTGGGTCAATACAACCTGAAGCCTCAGAGGAGAGACAGGAGAAAGCTCTCAGGTTTCCAGGAATGCATGAAAAAAAGACAAGTGAACCAAGATTATAAATACTTTTCCTTTTGGTGTGTACTTCAAAGAAATGGGTGAATTTTGTCCTTTCTCTGGCAGGAAAGAGCAGACTGGACCCCTGTTCTTGTGGCTCAGCAGGAAGGGAGTGTTGGGGGGGTCATTAACGCATAATGGAAAATTTCCATCCCTTTTTCTGTACCTCATGGAGGTGCCAAACATCAGCTTCAGCAGCACCAGCGAAGGAATAAAGTTGTGAGCAGCCTGCTGCACTCCCTGCCTGTGTTTACTGCAGGGAGAATGACTCCTTGTCAGGACTAATTCCGTAATGGGAGTGACAACCATTTAGGGGCTGAGTGGTGTCATTAGATGTGGCTCGCCTGCTCTCCAGCTACTTTTGCTGGCAATTTGTGCCGTGTTGACTTTCAAGACATGCAGGAGGGGCCGAGGGGAGGGGGAAGTGCAAAAGTTATCTTTTTTCCAAACCTTTCTAACAGGAAATAGCAAGATCCTGCCGGCTGAAGGGATCACTTGGGTGAGGCAGGGAGAAGGGGAACTATGGGGAGTGGGGAAGCAACCCCAAATCTGCTCGTCATCACAGTGTGTGCATCCCTGATGTTCCCCCATGTTCCCCTGAGCATTTGCAGGTGTCAGTGAACAGGCACCAGCTCCCAGTGGGAAGGGAACCCTTTTCCTGCACAGAAACACGTAGGATTTCTCACACACCCAGAGGACTGCTGGATCCTTATTTTCATATCACTCTTCTGTCGCTTTTTCAGATGTAAAAGTGCACATTCATCCAGGGTTTCCCTCCTGGAATTAAAGAGGAAGGAAGTGTTAAGCCCATTACAAATATGCTTTTTGACACAGCTTGAAAAAAACCAGATTGCGAAGCAAGTTGTCCCCTGGTCATATATTAATTACTTACCATTATTCACCCTGGAAAATAAAAGTTGTGGTAGCTCTCAGACACTCATGTCAGCTCTTAACAAGAGCTTGACTTTGATGAAGGGTGAACAAAATAGGGAAGGAGAACAAGGGGCTGTTTGAGCTGGAAATGCAGTTGAGGTTTTCATTTTTCGGGATCTCACCCTGAAGCCACAAACCAGCATGGGCTTTGCTGGAACAACACTCTTCCCATGGCACCTGGGCTGGCAAAACCTTCGCACTTCTCATTAGTCAGTAGGACAACAAATTTCACTGTTCTTTTGGACAGAATAAAACCAACATAATGAGAGATGTGGAGAGGGTAAAACTCAACCAAAACCTGGAAGAGCCTGAGCAGGACCCCCTTGGCTTTGTTCCACCTGCTGACCACAGGCTGGCATTGCCTTCTCAATCTCTCCATGGCCACCAATACCCCATGGTCCCAGCAGCTAGAGAGATGGTTGTGTCCCTCTGCAGGTGTCAGACAGCAGCAGTGCCCAGCTGAGCCCTGGCCCTGTGTTGGGCAGCTAATCTCTTCTGACAGCAAATGAAGATGTTTTCCCCTTCTTCCCCTGTGGACAGCCATTCCTTAAAACAACTTGGTTTTATTTTCAATGCTCACACTGAGAAACAGCAGAGGTGCCTTGAAATGATTGAATTGACTCGGGGAAGATGGTTAATCACATTTAGTTGTGTGACATGTTGGAGCCTCTCTGCACTGATACAGTTTTCTGAATCATGTTCCCACAGGGCACACAGGAGTTGCACAGTTTTATGTAACAACACGCATTTGGGTGATAAATCCCTCACGTACTTCACCTGGATGGCTCCACAGATCCCCACAAACACTGTACTTCCTGATTTTATATATTTGGGGGGGATTTTGGATTCATTTGCACCTACAATTATCAGGGTAGACAGTAGCTACTCTTAGGAGAGGGCAGGTAGGCTGGGATTTAAAATAAATACAGATGTTAGACAGAATTCATGTTGATAAAATATTTCTACTCTAATCTTGGTACAAACCAAAAGGCAGTGGTGGGTTATTATTTTTCCAGTTGTCAGGTGAAAGTTAGATTTACACAGTGCTGGAGGAAGAGGCTGGAAGAGAGAGCTGCTGGGCTCTCTCAGCAGCCCCAAGCTCTCACTTGGAAATAATTTATGGAGCTGACATTCTGTGGACAGAAACCTGAGGGCAAGTCAGCCCTGTGAGGGGAAGGACACATCTGAGAGATGTGAAGTGTGAGGTCCACATTGCCATGAGTGCTGGCATGTGTGATGGATGGGCAAGAAGTTCAAGCAAGTGCAATAATGGATTATGAAAGCTGTCCTCACTCTGGGAAGAAGAATTGCCCAGGTGCTGAAAGAAGCAGCAGCAATGGTGCCACAGGGAATGAAACCGTTTATTTCTGTCACTGGAGCCATGCCAGAAGGCTGTGTTTAGGATCTGCATTGTCTAATTTCTTTTCTGTCTCCTGATGGTGATTGATTTACTGACCTTGAGTCCAACACTTCGCCCCGTGAGCAGGACACAACCTGTCCCTGCTGTTCATCCAGGCTCTTACCTTTAAGTTATCTCTCCATGCATAATCCAGGAATCTCGTTTGAATCCAGTACAAAATAACAGTTTTATGCTGCTGCATAATGTGACATGGGCTGAGCCTATTGCAGGGACTTGGGAACATGCAGGTGAGGGAGAAACACCTCTGATATTTAGTTGTGCCTCAGAAACTGAAAGACAGGGCTGTGGACTGTGGAAACTTGGTGGGGAAAGGTGTTGTCTGTAAAAGGAGCCTCCTGACACTTCTGAGGGCAGAGGAGGCTCAACCATCCCAAGGGTTTCCTTCAGCCCCACTGTGACCCCAGAGAGGGAAGTGTCCTGCTGTATGCCTGCTTTGGGAGAAGGTGGGATCTGAACTCTGGCCTCGGCATCCCAATGCAGAGCTCTGAGACAGCACCTCATAAAGCCAGCACATCACTGAACCTGGTGTCACCTGCGGACCAGCCGGGCTGAGCCTCGGGGAGCTCGGACCTGTCCAGCTGCTGAAACCCCGTGTCCTGCCCCCGCTCCCAACACAGCCCTCTGCTCGTCTTAATCACTTTGCCATCTCTTTTTCTCTCGCCTGCCTGCCCTCCCCTTTCTTGTACTTCCACCTCTCCCGACATTTGTCCTCCTCCTCTCCCCTCTCCCCACCTCACATTTTCCTTCCTCGCGTTCCTGATCGCTCTAAATCCTTTCTGACGTCTGAGCTTTTGTTCCGCTCGCTCCTCGCCCCTGCTGGGACCTGCGCTGCCTTTCTGTTTACACGCATGTCTGTGCAAACCCTGCGTGTGATAAAGCACGGAAAAGTGCCCCTCTGAGACCTGCTTTCCTTCGGCAGAACAGACCGTCCTTTGTGCCGAAATAATGACTCAGCGCTGCCGCGGGAGAAGGGCCGTGTGTGCTCCTCAGGAAAGAGGGATGCAGATGAGCTGCCCAGGTTTTGGACTGAATTTCTGCCTCGGAGAGGATGCTTCCAAGTAAAAACAGCAGAGAAACAGCGAAATGAGAAGGAGAAGAAATTATCCAACAACATGAAATTAACTTTTAGTTTTGTTTTTCCCTCTGCCTGGATGGACCAAAGGCCAGACAAAAAGCAGTTCCTCTCTTGCTCTTGCCTACCACATGCATGCACACAGGGGTTTGCCCATTCCCTTTGTGTAACTTGAAATTTAATCATATTATAAACAAAAATTGCAGCATTTTGAGCTTTCAGCCAAGTGTTCTTGAACGGTCACTTGTCAGTTCGACTCCTGCATCCTTTATCAGTCACTTTATGCCATGGCATTTCAGCTTGACAACCAGCTGCATCTTTCAACGTTGCCCACTTGATCTGGCTGCCAGTTCCTCTCTGAGTCACAGCATTTTATTTTAAGCAAAAGAAATCATGAAATATTTATCCTTTTTCTTGGGAAACTTGAAACTGGAGGCAAAATGTAACATTTTTGCTTTTTCTCTTCCACCTCCATGTCTGTGAACTGCTCCATTCACTCTCTCTGGGATGAGAGAACTCAGGAGTGACCACCAACCTCACTTTACAGATATTGGGATTTCTTTGTGGGACAAGGGTGTGAGAGTCTCAGTAACACAAAACCCCTTTCACCTTCTGCATGTCCCCACAAATTTACCCTGTGCAGCTCTGTGTCCCCACATCCCCTCTGTGCCTTCCTGGTTCTGCTGAGGGTCTCCAACATCACTTCTGGAGACAGGTAATTGCACAGTTTTTCTATAATAAAATTATAAATAAAAATATAATAAAAGAAGGATCTTCCTTTATCCTAAAGGAAGTACAGAACCCAATGTTATGGTAAAATTGAAAGTTGCAAAACAATCCACTGATTATCTTTGTGTATTTTTGTGCTCTTGGCATCCTTTAGGGATGGCTTGCCCTCTTCTATCACCAGTGGGAAAAGGGGAAAGTCCCTACTAGAGCTTCTTGGTTGCCTCAGTAGGGACACAGTGGGACCAAGCTGACTTTACCCCCAGGAGATAATAACAACAAACCCGTGGGATGAGGTGTTTAGTGGAACAGGTTCCACAGTTGCCCGGCTGGCTCTAAGCTGTTTGTTGTCATTCTGCTGCTGTTTTTAGGTCCAAACAGCCAGTCAGGGACACAGCCACGCATTTCTGTGGGGTTTATGTCAATCTTCTGACTTTTCATTTTACTGGGGTGTTTTCTTTTTATTTATGGAAGGGATGGCATTGGTCCTGGCTTTGGGTTGTGGATAATCTCCGCTTAGAGCTTTTTTTGATCCATTTTCCAAAAAGATTATTTTAATCTCTTCCTCCCTTCCTCCAGAGCATCTCGCCACACCAAGGGATAATTATTTATCCTCTTGGCTCACCTCACTCCCACTGGCCACTGTTTAATGCTGGCCAGATGCCTGCAGCAGAGGAGACAGGGGGAGGTTTTGTGCAGGGGATGTGATGTGACGCCGTGTCAGTGATTTGAGACAGCAGCACAAAAGGAATAAATCCATACTTAAGTAAAGGATCACAAACAATAGTTTTGTTGCTTGTCTGTGCCCTGAGCCAGGCAGAGGCCAGGCTGACCCTGGTTTGAGCAGTCCCTGGGATGCTCTGTTTTGCTGTGGCAAGTTGTTCTGCAAAGCAAGAAGAGAGAAAACACGAAAACCCTTCAGACAAAGCCAGGCAGGTCCCCAGCACCCAACACTGTCTCTATTTTGCCAGCAAAAAAAGGCAGCAGCTAAGACTTTCAGCCTGTTCGGCTGCTCAGTGTAAACAGCACTGAGTTTGCCCTGGAAGAAATGATCATATTCATGTTCAGAACCCCTAAACTCTCCCAAAATGAGTCTGTTACTTCCTTCAAAGGCTGCTCTAAAGCCATGCTCTGGGAATGGCTGGGTTTGGTCTTCAAGATGATAATTAGGCAGAATGTCACCAATCTTAGGCCACATAGAGCGGGACAGCACGTACAGGCTGATAAAGGGAATTGGAAATTCACTCAAAAATACGATTCAGAATGCATATTTCCCCCTTTCTCTTCCTTCTGCTTTTGTCTTTAGCAAACCCCTCTTCCTACTCACCCAGTCCTGGAGGGTAATTTGTCAATTCATGGCTTGTGGAGCCTACTTGAAAAGGTTCAATTAGTGAAGAAAGGTTCTGGCTCTGTATTTGCAGCACTTCCATTCCCTGGTTTTGCTGAACCTCTGTCTTCATGGAGATTACACACTCATCTTAATTAGGAAGTGGAAGAGGAAAAGAGAGGCTTTTTAGCCTGCATTATTCAACTTTGATCTGACTCATTCCCTTTCATTCTGGAAAAAAAACATTTCAAAGACTTCCAGGAGCCTCAGTCTAATGGCATTGACCAGAGGCACTGTCAGTCTTGCTGGAGAAGAGAAGAATGCACTGATATCGCAGTTTCTCACAGAGTGTAATAATGCCCTTCTTAGAAACCAGCTTTCATTAGACAAATTTCTAAATTTAAGGTCATATTCTTTTCCTTGGGTGATTCTCGTTTAGGAGTCTATAATGCAGATGCATCTCATATTTTGGCTAGCTTTACCCAGGGAGAGAAAATGATTCATTGTCTCTTACTTTAGGTTTCACAGGCAGTTATTAAACACACTTAAATATATTGAATATTTTTAAGAAACTTCACAGGCTTTACCCTCAAAAAGGAGTTGGAACTATAAATTCAACTTTCCTCCCTCCTGGTATAGCATTGAGACATTGAGAGAAATTATTTGCAATATCAAAACCACAACCAGCTTCTGAGGGTTTTTTGGAGAGGGTTGGGGGGTTTTTGCCATCTTTCCGGGTGATATTTGCTTTAAACATTTAAATGTAGTCATGGGGTTGGCAATGTATTGCTGGGTACCCCCAGAGATGCCACATTCTGGGAAATGGCACATAAGGGAAATGCACATCATAGAGGAGGTAATTGCACCTACACTAAACTGTACCACAGATCTTCACAACCTCTGTCATTATTGTGGTTTGAGGAGCAAATGGCACCATGGAAATGTCCTGGGAGATATCTCTGGTTCTGGAGCTCACACTTGTGCCTCACTGCTTCAGTTGTCATCCTGCTGTCCTCCTCCCCAGGCTGTGCAGAGCCTTCAGCAATAATGCATTATTAACATCCTCTTTCTGGGCATCAGAAATCAAACATTAATAGACTCAAACAAAGTGCTCCAGTTCAGATTACTCCTTTCTTCCTCCTTTCTTTTGCTCAGAGGAGATGTCAATACAAAGCACACTCTGAGCTGGGGTTGGCTCAGGGTGGAATTTCACCCCAAAGTTACTGTCAGAAAAAGAGGAGGTTTGGTGAAGTTTTGGTCCACTTAGTCACAACTAAATACCTGCTTCAAGACAGAAAATCCAATTTTTGCTAATATGTGAAATATGGAGCTTCACCTGAGGTATAATAATTCAAACAAACAAGCAACAGCTCCCTGCGGAGCACACCCACCATTCTCATGTCCTTCTTGTTGAACAGCCCAGTTTCTCTCTGGGATCTCCCACTACCTTCATTTAAAATAATTTTTTTTTTTTTTAAGTGCCTGTGATTTTCAAAATCAGACAATTCTTTCCCCCAAATGCTCCCATTCAGTGCTAACAATTCCTCTTGATTTCAATAGAGGAAGACCCAGGGAGACTCTAAACCTGTGTGAGAGCCTTCACTTGCTGTCTCCAGCAAGAAAAAACAGTGAGACAAATTTCTCAGTCTCTCAGCTGCCTTCTACCTTTCACAGGACACAGACTTCTCCTCCTTTCAAATGCCAAAAGGCAGGTTTGGGGGTAAATAACCCAAGCCACAGCGGCAAGATTTGTCAGATTGTTCTTTGAAAGTACCACGAGAAACTGGGCAGTGGAATGGAAGTCACTTTGCAACCTTGCTACCCTTTTTGAAATACAAGCAATAGACCATTATAAATATGATAACATCTAAAAATAGATTAGAGTGAGGAGACCTGCTTCCCAGGCTGTCCAAAATGTGGAAGATCTTTTAACTCCAACTCTAAATTTTCTGTCCTGGCTAAACTGACCCAACAATGTCCTTCAGGGACAGGGCATTACCAGCTCTGACCTAGAGAAGTTTTGTCAGACACAGAGGCTGGGAAAGAGTCCAGGATCTGCCATCAGGGGTCTGCCAAGGATCTCATTTAGAGACTGTTCTGGTGACAGATGAAACATGAACCTGCCTGGCCAGGGCTGAGGGCAGAGCCTGCCTAGGAGGGCTGAGCAAAAGTCTGAGAGGTCCAAACTGAGCTGTGCCACCTCCCACCCTCTGAGCAGTGCTGTGTTATCAGTTCTGCCTCAGCACAGCCAGGTATGAATAAAATATCACATGAATACATTCATCCCACCTGGAGAGCTTGTCTGACACACTGAGAAACCAGCCAGCTCTGTTTAATAAAGAGCTTCCTTTGGTGCTTCAAAGGGCCTGGTTACACCAGTCAATTGTAACTTTCAAAAGCAGCTTAAATTGGACTTACATTCCTTTTTCATAATTATTTATTTATTTTAACAAGACCCAACAAGGGGACAGAAAGGGAGAATCATCAGATGGTGTCAAATTTTAGATTAGTTCCTGTAATATGGGAAAATCAAATGAATTTCAAGCTATACCAGGAGTGATTTTATATTTAGAAAAAAGGCAGCAGGGAGTGATTCCAAATGCAGCCTGGCTGAAGATGGACAATTGGGCAATAAATAGATTTCCAAGTTGTAATGAGGAGGAAGTAATTGGTAAGGGGAAGTGTTTATCCTTGCAGTGTTGCCCCCAGAAAGAACTTGCCTGTTTCCACACACAGCACTGACATGCTGGAGCAATCTGGAGCAGTAGAGCCTGGGATAAGTCCACAGCACCTGAGGACACATTTGGTGACCTCTGGAATATGAACTATTCTGAAATAACAGTGGGGTTAGAAGAACAGAAACCAATGAGGAAAAAAAAGAGGAATTTTTTTTTCCATTTCACTTCCCAAGATGAATGTAGCATAAAGCCATTACTTTAGAACTCACTCTGAATTTAATTTCAGTGGCACATTTGGGGGAAGAACTCCTGCTCATCAGAAAGGTGTCAAACACTGTGTGTCAGTGGTTCCCCTTGCTGCAAGCATTGAGCAAATTTCTATATTTTACCTTAATGCAATGGGTTTTCCCCTGTTGGATGAATCACATCCAAACCAGGTTTATATTTGGCTCTGTAATTCAGCTCCTTCCTTCGTGCCCTTTCAGGATGGAGTGTTCTCCCCCTTCTCTGCCTCCCTAAATGTCTCATTAGCTTCCCATTTTATCTTGGTGTCTTACCTGGTTTCCAACTTTCTTAAGGTATTATTTTGGTCATCTCAACTGTCCCAGCCCCTTTCTGTGTCATGCCTGGCATAGGTAGGGCTAGATCATCAGAGGGGATGCAAATCTGCATCATTCCAGTGAAAATCATGGAATTCAGCTGCTTTTTTGCAACCTCTGGATGTGATGGACAGACCTTACAGGAGCCAAATGAGGTTTTGATACACCCTGGATTGTGTACGTCAGAGTGACTCAGAACCTGTGGAGGTGGGAATAGTGCCTGGGCACAAATAACATTTTACTTTTTTGTTAGGTTTTTTTGTTGTTTTCTCTGCTTAAGGTAAAAGAATGAGTTCGATTAAGTTTGTATTTATTTTCCTGTCACATTCTAACTCTCCTTCCCATAGTAGTTTTTCCTCCATGGTGTCAACAGGAGCATCCTTCTCTACAAAATACCAATCAAGAGGATTCCAGTTAATTGCTTCCTGCAAACCCTTATAAGCTAAACAAGCCAATCCACTGTTCTTTAATTCCCTTTTGCTTTCCGTGATTATGGGTTGGTCAGTGCTTAGGGATGCTGCTGATAAGCTAATAGCCGATTAGGACTCTAATCACGTGCCATCTGGAATGAAAAGACGACTCCGGGGAGAAGCAGAACAGGGATTTAGCGTTTCTGAAGGAGAGAGCTTCTGTGTGCTCGGAGTGTGTCTGTGGAGTGGCCAAAGGAGAGCGGGGATGGGCAGGCAGGGCTGTCCCGGGCACAGGGATGGGGACGGGGGTGGGGACGGTCCCTTTGCTGCTTTTGGTAGAGGCAAATCTCCTGTCCCCTCCCCAGCCTGGATGCACAGGAAAGGCAGAGCTGGGTTTGCTGCATGGAACTGTTGCCACTTCTCTTTGAGGTGCTCAAAAATATAATCTTGTTTTTCCAGACTCTCATCTACCTCATATAAAGTAAGAGTTGGCAAACACTTCAGTCCTGCTTGGGAAGGTGTGAGAAGAAAATTAATACGTCTGTTCTTCACCCCAAAGATGGGTTCTGCCTCACTTTTCCCAGATGGGTCTGGGTCTTTGTGCTACAAAACACTTCTCACCTCAGCGAGTGCCTGTAACATGTGAATATCTCAAAGTCTGGCTCCTCCAGCTCAGGAGAGGCTTCCTTTGGGTCAGCTTGGGTGGTCAGGACCTGAATGCCATGACCTGAATGCAAGGAGCACAGCCCATCCTCCCTCCCTGTGCCTGAGATGGTAACAGGCACCTGGGATGTCCAGCCCAAACCCACAAAGGAACATCAGCACAGCCAGGCTCTGCTGTCCCAGACCTTGTGGCTCAACAGAAAACCTCCACTCTGGTGTGTAACCTCAGGTTAGAAAGAGAGCAGGCAAAGAAAACAAAAGGCAGAGTCCCGGGCAGAGTCCTCTGAGCTCCTTTCCAAGGGTACAGACCAAATCACAGCTCAGTTATCTGGGAGAAAAGCTGAATCCTCACCTCCCCCAGCTATGCCCAGCTCAAACACTGGGAGCAGGCAGTTCCTGGGAGCTTCCCTGGGAGGATAGAGTGCAGCCAGGCTTTCCCCTTGCCCCTGTTTACAAGGTGATGGTGATCTTTACCTTTCCATGGTCTATGGCACTGTGAAAATGGCTGTGAATGAAAGAAAATCTACTTTGTTTTGGGTTTTTTTCAGTGTGTGTTTAAAGAAAATGCTCGAGGTAGTGCCAGCACCCAGGTGTGGCACTGTAGGAAGGAGAGGCACCAACCCCAGGTAGAGGCAGTGACAGTGGAGCCCCACTTGGGAGCTGCTGTTGATGGGAGCTGTCAGTGACCAGGGGCTGGATGAGGGAGATCAGCAGCACTCCTCCAAAGAGAGAGAGGGAAGGCACAAACCCCTGGATCCGTGCAGAGCTGCCTGCCTGCACCAGATAAGTGTTCTGCTGGACTAGGCTGCGTGAGCAGACAGGGCTGAGGGGATAAATACAGAGGCTTTGTGTTCAGGTGCACAGAGCAGGGTCACCTCAGCCAGGGAGTGTTCCCAAGCCCTCAGTGCAGGCAGGTTTTGTCTTCCATGTGTGTGCATTTTAATGGATGAAAGATGGTGTCTGTGCTTTTTAATTTTTTCTTAGTGAGATTTTTTCCCCACTCAAATAAACATTTGGTATTTGAATAGTTTATTCAAGAAAATCTGCTGCTTATTTACTCCACCCGTTCCTGCCCACAAGGTCTCACCACTTCACAGCCTGAAGGGTGGATGGAGGAAACTGCCATTTTCATTTTACAGGGAAATGAGGGATGGGGAAGCAAAGTGATTGATCAAGATTAATCTGTGGTAAAGCAGATCCCTCCATGCCAAATCCTACCTCGTGCGTTATCATCCTTGCTCTGTGTGCCTTTAATAAGAACAGATTTTGGTCCTAGAAATCAGGCTCCATTCATGCTCAATGCAGCGTGAAATCCTCTGCCTTTACTACATCTCTGGGGACTTGGGTTGCTTGTGTGTGAGATCTGGCTCCCAGCTCTGGCTCCTGATTTTAATTTCCATCGTCTACAGGTGCTTGGCTGGAGAGCCTGCCCTGCTGCAGGTCCTGAATGCTAATTCCAGCCACGCTCCATGGAAGAGCTGTTGTAAATGTGATAAGGAAACACTGGGAGCTAGTGCCAGAGTCTCAGCTGATTGCAAACTGATACTGCTGCCCTGTTTAAGTGGAAAATTAGATGGAAAAAAATCATTAAAATATGGTAGACATTTTCTCCGGGCTCTTTTGCGGGCTGCTGTTTCTCCGTGCATTCCAATAAGGTCTCTATTCCCTGTGCCCTTGTAATACAGAGCAACTGCAACTGCCTGTCAGAAAGTACATGACTAACTGCTGTCTTTTCTCTGTTCTATTGTAATTAAGGCCCCAGGAATGTTTATGGGATTTGGACCCTTGCTTTTAATGAGAGCTGGGCTTGTGCCCCCATTTTAATCAAGTATGGGACCCATTATTATTAACATAGGACTTTGGATGCACATGACTGCTTCCAGAGTTAATGAAGATGGATTCCTTTCCCAGAATAGATTACAGGCCCAGGTCCTGCAACCTCTGATTGTGAGGTGTTCCTGGGGAGTAAATCATGAGCTGCTGCAAGATGACAGAACTCTGAAGATCAGCAAGAGCTGCCCCTCCCGAGGATGGTCTTGTGGTGGGAAATGATTAGGAGGTAAATCGGATTTTCTTGCTTTGGATAAAATTTGGGCTGGGATCTAGGAAATAAAAAACAGCAAGAAATGAGTCTTGGAATGCCCCATCCCTGGAAGTGTTCAAGGCAAGACTGGACAGGGCTTGGAGCAACCTGGGATAGTGGAAGGTGTCCCTGCTCATGGCAAGGGGGTGGAATGAGATGAGCTTTAAGATCCCTTCAAAACCAAACCATTCTGTGATTCTGTGATTTTGAGCTCTGAAAAGCCAGTTTGTTCCACACATCAGGTTACTGAGTTCTTGACACTTTGCTGTTCACTCCCCGTCCATCACACCCACCAGCATGTCTGTGTCTGCACTCTGAGACACAAGCTCAGGCCTCCCTTGCCACAATATTCCTTCTTCCTGTGTCCCTTCTGCCCTTCACGTGCCCTAAGGCAGATCTGTACCTTCGTGTGTCTCCAACTGCAAAATAGAGACACTGCTGTTTCTTGCTTAGTTTGACAGTTTTCAGACAAATCACATCCATTTTGTATCTGTGCATCTTTGTGCACAGTGGTGCATGATAGCAGTTGGGGGCTCTTGGAGACAGAGTAATAGAAATACCAACTGAGTGAGAGAAATAGGGAGAAATAGGACAGTGTGAAGGGCAGGGATAAAATCTACAAGGTTAGGGATTTCCAGCCATGTCTGGCCTGATCAAGTGCTGGCATTAGTCCTGCTTCAAGCTGGAGGTTGGATTAGAGGCTTCCAGGAACACTCTCCAGCCAACACTGCTATGATCTGGAGATTATTCATAAAGTCAGCACATGCTGGATTTCACCAATTTTAAAACAGAGAAGTTAGGTGAATAAACTTATGTCCCCTGAGATTCATGCCTGATTTGCATTGGAAGAAACATCCTTGGTGTTTAATCTCCTGTAAGGCAGCTCGATTGTGCAGTGAGGAAAAGGGAAGGACAGAGGGGAGCCCCCCAGTTTGTTCCCAGAATCCACATCAGCATGGACTGGCCCAGTGTGCCAGGTACTATGGCCAAGTTAGACTGATTTCATGAGGAAGCTTAAACAAATACAATTCACCATCCAAAGGGATGGAACCACGGACGAGGTTTTTTTCTCTCTTCTGCTGAGCTGAAACTTGTCATGCCGTGACTTGATTTCATTTGAACATGTGCTTACATGATTTGGTAGAGAAACTGCGCAACTGTAGCATTTGTCTATGGGTCTGTTGAATTTAGATAACTGAAGCTGTCTCAATTTTGATAAGGGCTCTATTTTGATAAGAGCAGCCCACCACTGGGTCATCAGCAGAGTCAAGATTGTGTCAACCCTTCTGCTGTTCAGCTTCAGGCTTCCCCTGCAGGTTTCCTATGGAGGCTGTGAAGTGTCCATCCCTGGAGACATTCAAAAATGGATTGCAAAGTGACCTGAGCAGACTGGTCTGACTGCACAGCTGGGTCTGACTTCAAAGCTGGGTCTAACACCATTGTCCTCCCTGTTTGGGGAGGGGGATGGAGCAAGAGGCACTCAGAGGTTCCTCCAGTTTACAGCCCTTGGTGGTGTCACATGGGGAAAATGAACTGAGTTTTCCTCAGGAAAAACACTCAGATCAGCACTTACACAGGCAGGGCCCATATAAATTACAGTGTCAGGAAAAGTTACCAAAGCATGAAATTCCTCCTTCACCCTGAGTGTATTGGAATTGATTCATTCTCCTGAGGAATGTGCTCACGCTTGGCACTCAATCCACTCACTTCTCTTTCAATCTGCACTGAGCACCCACACTGAAAACTTGGGGTTGATCCCAGTGGTTTTTTTGTGTGAGATTCTGTGCAGGTTTGTAGATCTGATGACTGGAATGAGTGATTGCAGTAAACACCCCTTAAAAAGAGAGTGATGAAATACCCTTTTAACTTCCCTTCCTTCTAATCTGTCATCATATTAGAGCAGGCATGGCAGGCTCTGTGCAATCAAATCCTTCCACATTTAAGCAGAATTTTGCTTTCAAACAATTGGTGTACAAAATTCCAGGGGTATGCTGTCCTTTCTGAAAATTTCACAGCCTAGGATATTTCCACACTGAAGTCTCTGTGACTCCACATATTTCTAGATAGACTTTAATTAATCTTAACCTCAACTGCCAAAAGCTACAAGAGTTTTCAGCATAAATATATTTTTACCTGGCAGTAGCACCTACCCTCCCTTACCTATCAATAATTTGATTAGAATTTAAAATTTTTAAAAATTCCAGAAAAACTTGGTATGAGGAAGACCCCATGTATCATCTTTCATTTCCTCTTTAAATTCAGTGTTCTGTTTCCAGGCAAAGGAGATTTTAACTGTTTGATCATCCACACTACGTCTTATTCTTCCTGTAGGATATAATGCTCCATAGAAGCTGATCCATGCTGAATGACTAGCTGCTCTAAAATGCCTTTGAGAAAACAAAATGGTTTGATTACAGCTTCTAAGTCATGAAATCATGAAGAAAAAAAATGAGAGAATTGAAATACAGAATGTGCCAGAACTGGTCCTTCTCCCACTGGTCTATGAGGACTGGGAATTGCCTGTTGGGATGACTCTGGGCAGTGCCAAGGACAGCAGCATCCTTCCAGTGAGGTGTTTCAAGGATTGCACATCCTGGGGACACGAGCAAAGGTCTCAGGGACAACCTGGTGCCTCAAATGCTCCTGTAAAACCACAGAGTCTCTCCTGCTGCAGAGGGGGAGGCACCAGAGTTAAGGAAATGCAAACCCATTTCAAATGCAAATACCAAGGCAACAGTTAGCATTAAAAAATAGCAGCTCTGAATGTCAGGGAAAGAGTTTTAGAGGCTTCGTCTGCCTCGTATCAGGCAAGTTGTCCAAATGTGGGCAGGCTGCTATTTCCAGAGATCTGGGCTGGAAAGGGAGAAGTTGTCTGGACAGGTTCTCTAATCTAATTTCCATGGGAGCAGTGGCCTGGGAGAGTTCTGACCTCCTGTGAGAGACCTTTGTGGGAAGACTGGGAGGATGGGGGGATCCCAAAATGGGATTGCAACAGCAGAATTGGGGAGAAGATGGTCCAGGCTTCTGCAGAGAGTCAGGGGATGATTTGAGAACAAACTTGCTGAACAGCAGCACCAGAACAAGAGATGTCTGACAATGTCAAAGGGTGGAGTTTGAAAACAGGAGGAGAAGCACCAGGGATGGGCCAGGATTGACATTGTTTTGGAATAGGAAGATTCAAGGGTCTTATCTCAGCCTGTGACCTGATACTTCTCCCTCATGTGCTGTAAAATCTGGTTTGCTCACAATTTTTTTTTTTTTCCAACAGGATTTCAGGTTTAAAAGAAAATTTCACAGAGCTTTCCAAGGAAACAGAAGCTGATGTTACCTCAACTGTTTCAGCCACCCCTTGCCAAGTTCTGCTCTGGCACAAACAGGTCTGTTCCATCTGCTGTGTATTTCTAGCTCCCTAAATTGGTGTTCTGTCCATGTGATCAATTCTCTGTAACAGAAAACTTCGTGGGCCATTTCTAGCAGCTCACTCTGTCTCTCTGTCTGTGGCTCTGCAGACCATAATGAGTTTTCTGCCAGCACAGCCCATCAGGGCAGGCAGCTGTACCACTCCTGGGCTGGGTCCCCCAAAAAATGTCCCTGAGTAACTTTCAAATGTACAACCCCAGGTAGAACAGCACCTCCAGCACCTGAAGAAACTGTGATTTACAAGATGCTTGGTTCCTCCAGGGCACTGTGCTCAGACCTAGAGGATGGAAATTAATCCTTTCGAAAATACTACCCAGTTTCACTCTCTTTTAATTTTGTGCCCTGGCCACCATTGCAGTTAAGAATAGCAGTAACTGCTGTTATTACAGACTGTTGTACCCACACACACTTCTTTACAGAAAGACAAACTTTCACAGAACTCTTCTTTAAAAAGAAATTTTCTGGTGAAGGAAGGCCGGAGGCACATTTTCTTTAAATTGTCCAATTAAAACCAAAGTGTCCAAGAGCTAATAATCAAAGCAGATGTTAGCTCAAAATCTAAACCAATTATTTTTAAAATCTGCTCTTGATGGACTTATGCTAATGAACTATTTTATTATCATGAGAAATTGTAGCTTGTGCTGTGGTTTTAACAGTCTAATTACGGAGATAACACTTGTTTTGTGTGCCCGTGATAAGCACAGACTTTTAATTCACTCAGCAAATAGTGGCATGACAGGAACTGGCCAGGACTCTGCATCTGCAGCTCTACAGAAGGCAAAAGCCAGGAGCTCTCAACATCTAAAGAAGTGTTCAGAGCTTCTCTGTGTCTTCTCTCCATGGGGGATTAATGAGTGTCTCCAGCAGAGCATTTCTTTCAGTGCTTGTCCGTGTGCAGACCCCAAGGCAAGCTGCCTTGACTGTGCATAGAGCTGGTGGCTGGAGGTTTGAGGACTAACAAATATTTAAGATATTTTTTATTTTCTATGCCTGGCTTTACTGCTGCAGAGAGGGAGAGAACACTGGGGATGGTGTCCCTGAGATGAAGAGCAGATTGTGGTGCTGTTATCTTGGCTTTTGATTTCCAAACAGGGAACTCATTAAATGTTTTTAAAAATCCTTGAAAAGAGAGCAGATCCTCATAACAACCCTTAGGCAAGGGGAAAACTTTGCCCAGGAGGGAGAGGTCAGGGTCAGTTTGGAGCTTTCTTCACAAGCCCTCTGGCTCTCTGCCCACCTGTCCATGAAAAACTGGGTTTTTCTTTTTATTTGCCAATATTATTGCAGATACTTTAGCCAAAGGCAAGAGAACAGAACCTCTCTTTTCCTCCATAGAAGTTGCTCTTTTTTTATTTTTCTTTTTCGCAGCCTAAATCATACCTTGCACAAAAATGAAAACTACAGTGCAAGGACCCACAAGAGCAAGGATTTTCAGAAATCAGGCACCAATCCCATCTGCCACCACATGTATGAGATGCCTGGAAATTTCTCTGCCTTCTTAATAATACAGCATCCGTAAACAGAAAAGTTGTAAGACTTTTTCCAAAACCACGTGAGCTGAGCTCTGTGTGCTGCCTTCATCAGGGTCTGGGTTTATAAGATGCCTTCACTGCAGGAAACCAAAACTCTGTTTATGCTCAGTCACAGCCACTAAAGCTGCAGCTCCTGCACTTGTCCTGTGAGTCCCTCCATGCCCCTCAGCCTGAGAAGGATGGATCTGGTTTAGTAGTGACATGTGAGCAGTGCTTGGGGCCATCCTTGCTGCTGTCCCACAAGTCCCATGTGACGCTGGAGCCCACTGGCTCCTGGGGGGGATGCTGGGAATCCCACAGGGTGTGGATTAGAGGAGCAGATCTGGGTGGGGATGATGGGGCCCTCACCAGCCTCTCATAAATGCAAACAGCTCCAGTGGAGCTGCACCCATTGAGCAGCAGCCAATGGAGACCAGTGTTCACAAAACCACTTACCTGCACTCTGCTTCAAAAGGGCTGAATTGGACAAAATCCCCACTGGAATAAATCTTTATTCAGAGGCAAATTCTGCTGCCTGTGTTGTTCACCTGCCTACATCAGCTGCCCAGTCTGAGAAAATTGCCAAGCTATAATCAAGATATTTTTCAAGTGATTCTGACTGCTGAATAAGTGTGGAGGTCATGGGGCTGTTTTCTCCCTCCTTCTTCTAAAATCCATTTTCATACAGATCAATATCTGTGAAGACTGAAGGAGAAAACAGGCTTTGGGAATCAAACCTTTTCTGCTTGGAAGCAGGGCAAGAACAAGAGCTCTGCAGCAGTGCTGTATTAAGGAGCAGGATTTATCACTGCAAGCCAAGGTTGGCTTCTCTTTCATTCTTCAGCTGGATCCTTCCTTTCAGTGCCTCTCATTTCTTCCTTGTACAGCAAGAGGGTGAATGCTGAATAAAGATCAGCACCTGGCACATTCATCCACTGACAGTTTAAAGGAATTGTCTCTTTGCACAGCAAAGGACTGAGCTTTCATCCCATCTGTTGGTACTGGTGGTTCCTGGGTACTTCATTCTTGGAAATTGAAGAAATTTAAAAGTTCCTTGCTTGCTTTTTTGTTTTTCCAGGTCCTCATTCACCTGGGATGATTGAGGTGCAGCTTTGAGATTCAATCACTTAGATCAAAATTCTCATTTTGAAGGCAATGCGGTAAAAAGCCTATTTAAGATTTACTCCTACACAACCCCATAAAGTGGCAGATAATATTCTCCAATGCTGCTGAACTTTGTGTTGGTGATACTGGGTTATTTTGGTACCTCCTCCAAGCTGCGCCTCAGCCACTGGACAGCAGCAGGAGCCTTTCCTGTCCCTGTGTGTCCCAAAGCCTCCCTGTGAGTGCACAGGTCAAACTGTCAAACACTGGGATGCTGTGGGGAAATGGGATTCCTGAAGAGCTCATATTTCTGCAGAACCAGTGGTGTTTATCCCACATTTGCTAAACTCCAGCCCATGAAAGCAGCTTTTTTTTGCATTTTGTGTTACACCACCTCACCCACTTTAAAGCTGCAGAAATTAGATTTGCAAACAAACTGCCTTTATCCCTCTCTCAGCCACCCCATTTCTCTATCAAACACCCTCCCTCCCTATCAGTATCCATCACAGAGCATCTCCTTCAAAGGCCAACTTCAGCCTCCCAACCCTCTCTTCATTAGGAAAAGATGAAGTAAATCAGCTCCTCAGCTGGTCCCAGAGGCTTCCAGGCTGCGGTGGAAGATGAATTGCACCATTGCCTTTTAGGAGTAATGCAGAGTAATCATAGCAGGGCTTTACAAAGGGCCATACATCTTCCAGGAACCGTGTGTCCATTAGCTAAATAGCTCTGCTCCACACAGGACAATCATGCAAGATGGGGAGAAACAGTGCAGTTATCCCTCCAGCTGGAACACACCTGAACCTGTGTGGGAGCTCCTTCCTTTCTCACAGGGCAAACCTTTGGGGATGGATGAGGTGAGCACAGTCGCTGTAATCTGCAGGTGAAAGAACTCGGGGCCAGTTTAGCAGCACTGCATTAACAAAAATCCCAAATTAAACATGCCAGGAGCCATCGACTCTGGAAATAAAGCTCCTGCACCCTCTGCTGGGGAGAGGCTCGAGGCTGCACAGCCTGGCACACCAATGATGTCCAGCTTGGATGCTGCTTTTTCACAGGACTTTTACGTAAAATTATATACCTAATATTACCTTATTTTACCATGGAGATACTCGCAGGGAGGTGGCTGAGATGGGGAAAACAAGACAGGATCTCCGCCCACCCCAGCCCTTCCTGCCACACTGAACAAAAACCCTGCAGACCTCAGATGAGAAGGAAGCCTTGAATAATATATTTGATGCTATCAATAAATCATGTAATAAAACCTAAATAATGTTTCTTCTCTTCCCATCCTCAGCTTGAAGGGCAAGAGGCCAGGAAACATTAATATTTCTGGTTCTTCCCCCACAGTAGCTTTTCCCACTTCACAGAATACCCCATTTCTTGAAAGAAAACATGTTTTTCCCCATTTAGGAACCCAGTTTCACTGAATGCCTTTATTTTTGCCACCACTGTGTTTCCACTCTACAAAAAGCAAGTCGAGACATCCTAAGGGAGACTTGTTAAACCAGAGAAGACCGTGAATTTGTCTGCTTTCTCCCCTTATTTAGGAGAAAAGAAATCCAGATGCTTTGAGCTACCGAGGTGGGTTGGGGCACAGCCTGTGTGTGTGTGCTCAATTCTGGGAGCGATCTCCTGCTTCTCCCCGGAAAAACAGCTCCAAGGCAGATGGTTGTGATGCTTCCCTGGAAATCCTCACTGTGTCTGTCCAGTTGGTGCTTAGCTGCAATCACCAGCAGGAACGTGGTGCCCTGGGCTCTGCAGGACCCAGGGAGGAAAAGGGAGGGAAGGAGGGCGCTCCACCGAGGGGATGCTGAGCAGCCGCGGGCGGGTTTCCAGCTCAGCAGCAAGTTCGTTCTGCCCTCTAGGGTCCAGCTCACCTCCCTCCCCGCGAACAGCAGCTCCAGCTTTTCTGCAGGATGGGTTGGAGAGGAAATTCCGGCTTTGAGCCACTCCAGTACCTGCCCTAATGATGCTCCACTGAAGAACAGCAGATGGGATTAGCTGGTGCACCAGTTCTCCCAGTTCATCTGTTGTGCCTTGCTGCTGTTTGGTTTAACCACTCAATTAAAAATGTATTAATTGGTTTATATTCACTGCCTTCTTCATACTCTGATTTCGGTTCAGCTGAGCCAGGAAAAGGCCAACTATAAAATAATATTTTAGCATTTAGCCTTTAAGAAAAAATCAGGACCTGAAAAGACACAGCAACTGTGGTTTTTATTTAGTTTGGAGAACCAGTCCCAAACCCATGCTCTGCTTTTTGTGCTCAAAAAGGAATTGAGCAGAAAGCTACAAAAATTAAAGATATGCCACTATAACAAAATCCTCACACCAGTGCTGACCAGTGACGGAGAAAAAGAAACAGCAAGGATTCTCACTCATTTTTGGTACTAGAAAGTTGGAGAGATTAAGTGTGTCAGTGCCTCTTAAAACATTTGTTCAATAAATCATTGGGAAATGTGTAATTTATAGGTGTGGTGATGGGGGACTGTCTGGGACTGGCTCAACTGAAGCTAAGAAATCTCTGCAATCCAAAGTGGAAAGAGGAGCTCAGGGACACTTGTTTTATTTAACAACCATGGTGTAAAGAGTAACCTTATCAGCTTTTTGGGTGTGGCCAAAACCTCCTCTCTCCATCTCTGACCTCTCTCATGCTAACAGGTCTTCAAGGGCAAGGAGAAAAAAAAATTTGCTCATGAGTTTTGTATGAAAAGTCTCATGTTCCATTATTCACTGAATCACTTATTCATGCCAAATTACATAACCCTTTAAAGTGTGTCCCAGGCCCTCTTCCTTCCACTTCAATTTCTGTCTGCCTTTCTCTCTAACTATGTATTATTAACTTCCTTATAAAAAGAGAGTGACCACCTTGCTGAAAATGGTTTCTCTTTCCAGAAAGACACTTCATGCCCAAAACCACCATTAAGTTACTATTGATGGAAACAGGGTTTTATCAGGAAGCAGGCAACAGCTGCCAAGAAAGCAATAAGGGTAAATTATACCCCAGAGCAGAGCTGGAGTAGCATTTAATGCATCAGAGAGATTTCATTCACTGTTCTGCCACTGAGTTATTGCACAGCTTCTTAAAGGAAAAAGGTTTCTGCCCACCCTGAGCTTGAAATCAAAATTATGGAATCAGAGGTTGGCAGGATCAAAAGTTGGCTTGTTTTTCACCTTGGACTGAGAAGACATGGTTTTGGGTGTCTTAAATGCAGTGTCCAAAAGTAGGACTGAGGTTTTACAAACTGCATCTTAATCTTGCAACACCTGCTTACCCCTCTAGTGAGAAAGGAAGAAATGTTCCTTTAATTTTCAAGGAGAGTAAATAGTTTAATTAGTCAGCAAACCAGGCAAAAAAAAAAAAAAAAATACCCAGACTGGGATTATGCTTAGGAACAGAGCACAACACAGTTTTTGGCAATGAGTTCCTCCTGCAGAATTTCAGACTGCATGTGCAATCCCAAATAACTGGGCTAATTTGGGAAAACCACGTTTACTTAAATTCTGAAATTCAGTTAGAGTCAGAGGACTGTGAACTCACATGGGATCATCTCTGAGTTACTGAAGGTTGTTGTCACAGCTCCCTGGGACCCAACTCCTGGCATCCTGATGGACCAAGAGCTAAACAGCACTGAGGGCAAAGAGTCTGAATAAAATCAGTTTCCTTTGAGGAGCTTTATCTGTGAGAAGACCAGGTAGGTGTGTTCCTATGACAGCAACTGCTCTCCTAAAGGGATATAAATAGTTTGTATTCATACAAATTTTTTTCTAAGACTCCAATATTTACTTCTGCTGCAGGGAAAGGGCTTTCCTGATTTTTCCAGACTATCGGGAGGCCAACACTCAAGGAAAAGCAATGCCTCCTCCTGCTGGTCTTCTCTCTTGGCTTGGCAAATGTATGAGAAAAGGCTGCAGATCTGCTTGGCAGCTCTGCTCTGGCACAGCAGGTGCCACGTCTGGCTCCACCAGCATCCCTGTGGGATGCAGCAGGACAGTGTTTGGATGCAGCTCATAATTCTGTGCAGATGACTGGGGAATGTGCCTCAGCAAACTGAGAATTTCCCTGTTTATCTCACTGGTGTGAAACCTAATGAGATAAAATATAATGGTGTCACTGAAGCCCACTCAGTGTGCTGTATCCATTGGGAAATGCTCACACCTGGACTTCTCTAATAACCCTGGGGAGGATGGGGCTGCTGCAGGCTCCCAGCCAAGGGCTCTGGCACAGGCAGGGGCTGCTGTGCCTGGGCTGTGCATTCTGCCAAGTCTCTGTCACTGCCTTGCCCAAATGACTGGCAGGATTTCCAAAACCCAGGCCCTGGATCATCTAGATTCTCATGCTACATCTTTCTGGAAAAAAAAAATATCAGCATGGAGAAAGGGATTTTACTTTTTCCTTTTCCCTTACAAAATGGAACTACTGTTTCTTCAACCTAGGTCACTACAGGAAATACTGTCAGTCAATCCACTTCACTCCTAGACAGTGCTCCAAAATCCAGCTTTCTTAATTTAGGGCTGATGCCTGGTAAGCAAAGTAACTCATGGGCAACTCCCCTGCCAGTGCCATTTTTTGGCTCTAAGCCCACCTCGATGACACCAAGCTCCATTTTTAGCAGGGTGATAAGGAGCTGGCACAGGGGTGAAAACCTTCAGTAACCATCTTTTATCTGTCAGGATGTGGTTGGTGTTGAACCTTAAGAGAGTCAATAATGTTAAAGGACTCTGAAGGGCCAGTGTCCTTGTAACTAAGCACATTTGAGATTTATGAGCTCGATTTTATGCATCAGGAAAAATTATATTCTAGCATTGGAAATAAAAATGAGTGGAGGTTTAACATCAGGAAGTTGGGTCCCCATTTCGCTTCTCTTCATCAGCCATTAGATACATCCCCAAAGTACCAAGAAATCCCCAGAAATAAAGAAACAAAGAGCAAAGAAGAAGTGCAAAGAAAAATAAATGTGTATTTCATCTCATGAAGGTTAAATCTCTGGTATTTTTACTGAATGCGAATTTTCCATTCTGATGCTTCGAGGCTTAAATTAATGATTGTGATTATTTAATTTTTCCTCCATTTCCCTTCCGGTTGCAGCCGTCACTGTTGGTTTTCACACCACACACGAAGAGTTTTGCAGCTGCCACAGTCATTCCTGTGAAGGTACAAGCTGACCCACGCTCAATGCTTCAGTGTCAAAGTCTGGGCTACGTCGCTTTTCCACGGTGCTCATGTAAAAACCATGTATGACTGTGTCTGTCGGCTTCTAGCCAGTCCCTTAGGAAAAATACAGGTCATTCCCTTGGCACCTGTCCCTAGAAAATGTACATTGCACAAAGTCGTGATTGAAATGTACAGAGGAAATTACACATTCACCAACAGAAGGGAAAGAAAAGAAAAAAAAAAAAAAAGAGAGAAAAGAAAATCCGATTGCTATTTTACAAGGGAAAAGTGTGTCTCATTCCATACATACAAAATGTTTTCAAATTGTACATAAGTACCAAAGGCATTATGAGAGATTCTTTGGAGATGAAACGAAAGTGCAAGAAAGCCAAGGCAACAGAGCAAATGAAAGGAAGCAAAGCAGCAGCTGTCTTTGCTTTCTAAAGGACAACCAAACTTCCCGGCTCGGCCGAGCCCCGGAGCTTCCCTTGGGGCTTGCTCCTCCCACTGGGAAATTCACCCCTCAGCTCTCACTGCCAGGACAAAAACATGAACCATTTCCAGCCCAGGTAAGGCCAAATGAGCCAGATGCTGTTACAGTGTCAAGGTATCTCAGGGAAGCGGCAACACACTCCAGCAAAGGATGTAGCCTTTGCTCAGTAACCTCTTTAGGGCTGAGGCAGCTCTTACAGCTGAGAACTTTGGACCCAGAGATGGACTTCAGGCCAATGCAAAAATTTGATTGCTGTTTATTCAAGGCATCCAGCAGTATTAAACCACAAAAGGTAGCTCTTCATGCCTTTGTTTATTTAGGTTAAACACTGAAGGGTAAGCTCTACCCGATATAAATCTTGTATCTGTGAAAATATTGGCAAAATTCAATCCTAGAGGATGACTCATTTGGTGAGGCTGGTGAAATCTCTGTATAGGGGCTGTTGGAATCTGTGGGCTGACCTGCTTGAAAAATCAGATTTATTGGTTATAATATGGTCCTTTCTTCCATAACTCTAAGATCAAAGATGGGCTCTTAATAATGTTTCTTAAGCATCTCTTACCAAGGGTTTTTTTTAAATATAGGCAAAGGTAAGAGCCACGGGACACTGGGATCCTCTGCCTGGGCAGTAGGTTTGTGGGAGGCCCTGGCACTGCCCTCAGCCAGCACCACTGCCGTGGGACAACCTGGCACAGCACGTAAAGACTTTGCCCTTGGATCTCCACAGGCACAGAACAACTGTTTGGCCACACATTTTAGGAATGGGCTTTTTGGACTTGAAGTTGGCACTGGCCACTCTATTATATTTGTTTGTTTGAAAGGAAGCCAAAGAAATTATCACTCCAAGAACTGCATCACTCTGCTGCATGGCCTGTGCTGCCTTCAGAAGTGGGATTTCTCCTTGGGATGGCAGTCACACACCAATCCCCCTTGCAAATCTTCCTTTTTTGAACAAAACTAACAATTGAAAAAAGTAATTTGGTTTTATTTTCACTGTCTCACCTCCAAATCAGAATTTTTCTTCCCCCGTGCATCTCAGATGCAGCTTTATCTGCTCTGATAAAGAACACGTGCGCACACGTGTTCATACCCACATGCACATACAGCCACACGTGGGTGCATGTACTCAAACCACATGCACGTGTTTCTGCAGCCAAAGTTGTGTTGTCCTTTTATCTTGCAGGTTATGACAAAGATAAACTGTGAGCTTCATTCAATCTGTACAGAATTTACAGTTCAGATGAATAGCAATGAAGAATACATAGGAATACAGTAGCTGTTAAGTATTTATGGGCTGTGTGTGTTCGTTTTGTTCAGGTATTTTTTAATTAACATCACAGAGGCAATCTTGTATTTTAGCTTCCTGATAAAATCTGTTTAAAGAAACATTCAAATGCAGTGAATTTCTTAACAAAACAGGATGTTCATTTTTTCCCTTTTCCCAGTTATGTCGAGTCACATCACAAACCAGGCAGGTGACACTTTGGTGTCTGTTCAACGCACATATGTTGATTACATGTAGAGATACCTATCAGCACGTGGCATGTAATGTGCAACCTGTGTGCAGTACTTGTGGATAATGTGCCAAAGAGACACCAAGCAAGATAAATTTCATAAATACAGTGTCTATACTGGAGAAACAGGAATATAGTTTAAGTGTGTGGAGCGTTGTTGCTGTATAAGAACAGTGGCACTCACCTATATGAATTACTGATAAAAGAATAAAACATTTATAAGAATAATTTACTGAATCTCCTAAAGCATTTGATACACCACGCAGCAACTGCAACTATGTTTAAAATCTGCTCTTGATTTAAAATAACAAAATCTCTGTCATTTATCAGCTATATCTTGTTTTGCCTCGGTGTTCCTGAAAGCCTCAGGTACTCTACACTGTGCGTGAATTTTCTGAGAAAAAGTGAAGAAACTTCAAATTTTAGGGGTTTTGGGGAAAGGAAGAGTAATCAACAAAGGAGAGTCTCCATCCTGCCTGCTGACAGGAGCATGGGGCAACTCCAGCCCCAGGGAAGATGCTGGACAAGTGTGAATAACCAGGACAGAAAAGACCTGTCCCTAGCCTTGATGACTTGATCAGGTTCTCACCAAGGCTGAACATGGTGTCTGTGGAGATGCTAAAGAACCTCCACATCCACATCTGAGATCAATCCTTTTCATGATCATCACTGCAAATGGAAAACACTGGGTCATGGCCACTGTGTTGGTCAAGTTTAAGGGATTACTATGAAATGCTGCTTCTGCTTTAATGGGAGGTGCCCATGGCATGTTAAAATAAGGAGATATTTTCCCATTGTGACTTGCAAGGCTTGTGCTGACTTTTTCTTGTGTGGAGTGGGAAGGAGAGAGCATCTCCCCACGTCCACAGTCATCAGTGTCAAATGGAGCTGGAATTCCAGCAGAGGCTTTGCTGGCAGTGTGACATTCAGCCTTGTTTTAGGGTCAGAACCATCCAAACTGGAAGTTCTGGCATGGCTTCTACCTGAAATCATTAACCCTGCCCTAAAATTATAGGCAAAGCTGCAGGTGAAATCCAGCCTGAGCTTGGCACTGAGCTTTGTGGTGAGCTCAGGTTTCTCAGAACCAGGCAAACAGATGCTGCTTGAACAATTCACCTGCAGCTGTATTTACAGGAAATAGGAGAGGGCAAAATGCTTCCAGGCTCACTGGCAGCTTTGGAAACAGCACAGCTTGGATCAGCTGCTTTCCATTACCAAACTGGAGCCTGGCATGCACAGCCACATCTGGGGGTTGCCAAAGCGACAAGGGTCTTAAAAACAGCTCTTGCTTCATGGAGCAAAAACATCTACACTGGTAGAGCCTGTGAGCTCTTCTTGGAGATGTTCACCTGGACAAGAAAATCTGAGCCAGACCCTCATCCCTGTTTCACTTTAATCAGCTAAAGCCACGGGGACAAACACTCACAGGGCACAGAGAGACAACACAGACCCCATCCCTGTATGGAAAAGCTCCAGCAGAACAAACCAGGGATGTGTTGAGGCCACGGTGGCTCAATGAGGAAGCAAATAAATTGCCAATAAAAAAGAAAAACTGTCATGCTAACAAACACAAAGGCTCTCTGGTGCATCTGGTGATGCCAGGCTAAGTCTCAGAGCTGAGTTCTGGCATTATAGCGTCCCTGGTAAATGGTCTGGGCAAGGAAGAGGAGAATAGGGGGCCAGGGTCAAACTAGGTCATGGCAACAGTGCCAAGAGACACAAGAGACTGCGAACACCAGCCAGATGGGCAAACCCTGAAGGCCTCAGGACAGCCTGGTATTCCAGTGGGGAGAAAACTGGCAAAATACTTATGGAGATGAAAATGTAGCTCAGTGCCACTCCATAAGGAGAGTGAGAGATGCTCCATGAGGAATGGTTATGGCACAGCTGCAGGGTGCCCGAGACCACCAAGGCTGTAGAGGAGGGTGGGTGGAATTCCAAAAGAGTGGTTTCCAAGGTTTGGAAGTCACATTCCCCCTTGTGCCTCGAGCTGTGCTGCAGGCACAAAAGCACATGGCATCCCAGGGCTGGATGCAGGTGAGAGAATTAAACCAGACATATGGCAGGTCCCACACACGTGGGTTCAAATGGCATCTTTGAAATGAAGACCAGGCCTCCATCCTTGGCCTGCTCCTCCAAACCCACAGAAAGGGCTGTCTGGGATGCTTCTTTTCAGAGGCATCCTGATGGAAAGGAGGTTGTGACATACAGCCAACACAATTCATATTTTGTCCCTCCCCATTTACACATTTGAAGGAACCACAGGTACAAACATGGATTTTACCTTGTAGTCACAAGCAGTAGAAATGGAGTCAGTGCATGCTGTATCAGAGGGATGGGGTGATGACCAGTTGCAGCATGAAAGACACTTGGTATATCAGTGTTACCTACAGAAGCACCGCAGCACCCTGAGAGGTGGCTCACGGGAGGACAGCCTCTCCCCAGAGTGATGCTTTTGGCAACGTTACCTTGTCAGGTACTACAGCAATCTGGGAGTGCAGATACAGCTGGAGCATATTGCTGTCTACTCATCTCAGGCTGCATGCAGTAGCAGGCAAAATTGAGAGTACAGTCAGTGAGATAGTCCAGAAAGCACATTCATAAGTTAAAAAGGACCCCGCTCCTACCTAAATTCAAAGCGTGATTAATAGTGTATCAAAAGGTGTGTGATCCCTCTCCCTCTAGACACTAAGGTAAGGCAAGCAGTATTGTGTCACTGGGGCATCAAACACTAAGATATACTAAAGATTCCTATGCAGTATTATTATCCTTATTATTAAAAACCCACCCTATTGTTATTGTTAAAAAACCCAGTGAACCCACACCCCTGCTCTGAGCGGGTTTTGCTCCGTGAGGCAGAAAAGACAGGGTGTTTGTGTGCTAAAAGCAAGGGTTTGCTTTTACACCTCTGAGCAGCAGTGACCCCGTGGGGCTCAGAGGGGATGCTGCCCCCAGCCCTCCCCACAGCCTTCTCCTCAATGCTACCTGCAGCTGAAGGAGCTTTTGTATCTGATTTCCTTGTTTCTGGCTCAGGAAAAGGAAGCCGATGAGAACAGAGGAGGCTGACCCGTGATGGAGAGAGGATGGAGAGGATGGAAATGTGGGTTGGGAAGAAACGGTTGGAGGTTCAGGACTCGCTCACCCTGAGTGTTCACATGGTGGAGAAACACAAATCCTTACCCTGCTCTTGGGCTTTTTAATATTCCCAATAAAATATACACTGCTAAGAGTCTTTGTATGGGACAACTTTGGGTAAATTCCTTAGGATTTTCAGTTTCTCAAATTTTAATACTTACATTTTAGTATTAGCAATGATGTTGCTGTGACCACAGTGGTCTGAGGATATCAGAAAAATGAGGTTTTCAGTAGCTCCCTCTTGGGAAAAGTATGAGTGAAAGTGTTTTTCTTTTCTCTTGGGCAATTATCTGGAAGGGAACCATTTGTATCTGAGGTGATGCTCTGGCTTCTCAGGTAGATTATACAAACTCTTCCTAAAAATTCACATAATTTAAAATTTTAAAAATCAATAAAAATGTAAAAATATACCTATTTATCCATAAATAGCAATGACCCTGCAAAATTTATTTGGACCTATTAAGCAGCATTTGAAACAAAATGCATTTTTAGAAAATCTGATCTATCACATAGTCTGTCTAAAGAAATAGAATGGCTTTCTGAGCTGGATGAGTGGTTTGGTTTTGGTAAGCTCCTTGACATTTTTTGCTTTAAAAATTGTTATTAAGAAAATGGGTCAACAAGGAAATTCAAATACAAAATCTGCACTTGAGTAACATTAAAGTCCCTTCCCAAATATTGGGAAATTTGACTTATGGCTGTTCCTCTGTCTCGGGGTCACATTATGAAAGGCCACCTTGCAACATCTCCAGCCACATCTCCTCTTCAGAGAACTCCTCAGACCACCTGAACTCACACTTGAACCTGAAAGACCCAAAAACTTATTGTAGTTTCATGTCCCAGCCCCAGGCATTGCTCCACCCTGTGGGTGGGCCAATTGTAGGATTTCTTTCCAGACCTAGTCCCAGATTATAGGAAAAACAAGCCCAGAAGTTTCTTGGAGACCAGAGCTCAGCCTCAAGGTCATGGCTTCACGTTCAGCACAGACAAACCTGGAACCAGGCCCTGGGCACAGAACTGAGTGTGGGCATGGGCAGCCCTGCAGTAGGTCAAGATGGTCTGCTGGAAATTTGGCTTTCACACCTACAGCTCTCTTTGGACTCCTCTGTCCACACTTGGCATCGCCTTGAACTTGTTTCTGTCCTCCAAAAAATATGGAATAAGATTTGGGAGGAAGAGGGGAGGAAAGAGTAGCCCAAGAGAGGCTCAGCAGAGGGACAAAGTTTGCCTGTCCACCCTTTTAAAGGTCTTTGTCACCAGGACTGCCTTATCAACAACCCAAAACTGATTTATTTTCTTGTAGTCTGGTGGTTAGGACTTTTTGTGGGAGATTGCCACCAGGAAGGTGTGGTACAGATATGTGGGAGCTGAGTGATTGGAAGAGAAGACTTTTCAGAAAGTATTGGACTGTGATTTAGGAGAAAAATGAAATTATTTATGTCAATAAGCAACAAGCAGGACCTGTCATTGTTTATGCAGGCTTAAATAACTTCATGGAAATGATGAGCATTATTTGTAGCTAATCCTATTGCAAGTTAACCCCAAAATCCATGGGATTTCGCCTGGATGAATGAGAAGTGATGATTTATGGCATGGTTGTGCATGGAGGTGTGCCAGAATTTCTTTGATATGACGCCACAGAAAATTATGTCTCATATCTTAAAAAAACAAATTCTATGTGAATTCTATGTGAAATGTGTATAAAACCAGTTTTCTGCAATCACTGATTATGGGACAAATCCAACAACTTTTCAAGATACAAGTCAAAAGATCTTTACAGATTTCAGTGCAGGAAGTTGAAGAGGAAAAACTCATTTTTTCCTTCAGCAACCCCTGAAGATGAGCTTTAAGGCCCCTTTCCACCCAAACCATTCTGTGGTTCTGTGAATGGATGATTCTGTGATTCTCTCACTAAAGACCAGGCACGTACCTGTGCTGCAATAGGACTGCATGACATCATCCTTATCCTCATCCTCATCTGGCATTCCTGCCCCTGTATCATACCCTCTGTGCCAAATCTCCAGCAGGCCTTGAAAAGTAATTGCAAACAAATAAGAGAATAAATCTTTCTTATCTCTGACTTGGACAAAATTTGCAGCGTGCAGCTGGCTGGAGCAATGTTGATTTTTGCCTCACCAAATGTAATTTCCATTCTTGTGGTCGGTAGAAAGCCCAGGCCACCACATTTGATTTAGGACCTGCTGACACTTCTTGTTCTAGCAGAAAGGATCTCATTTTGGAACACACCAGAGGCAAATCTGCATGATTTACAGCCATTTGGCATTTAAACTTGTCTCTGTGTGGAAGTCAAGGGCATTGCTGTGTTAACTCTGCACAAAGAAATCTGGAGCCAGAAGGAGTTTTGGAGCACAAACAGAGAGGGGAAAACTGCAGAAGTTAACAAAAACATGGCTCAAGAGGGGAAAGAAAGGAACTAGCATGGCTGGAAGCCCAGTTTCTCCCTAAGAACAATGTTTTCCCCTCCTGAATGGTGAAAAATGGCAGGAAAATTGTGAAGATAGTTCCCCCTTCCCAATTCCTGTGTGCTGGCCCTGGGCACTAGCAAAACAATGGTTTTATTTCCTGTCTGCAAGTTGTCAGACTGCACTCACATCTTCCCTAAGGCCAAAATTATTGTGGGTCTCCCCTGGTTGCTGTGTCTGGTCAAGCAAACAGGAGGAGAGAAAAAGTCTGTGAGTTTCCCTTCACCTCAAGGAAATCAATTTTCAACCTCCCAAAGGCCACACAGGAACAAAGTTGTCACCTAAAAATCCTTAACAGGCTCTTGATATGACAGAGGAAAAATGTGGAAAGACAGGGTTTGAAACCACAGCAGAAAACACACATGGGATTTGGGCTGTGGATGCACAGCAAGGTTCAGAGGCACAATGCCACCCACCATGGTGTCCCAGCCCTGGAAAGAGATCCCAAACCAAACTTCGCCTGATCCACCCCCTTGCAAATAAAAACCCCTACCAACTTATCCATGTAAAGGATCACTTTGTGGCTTTGTTTTGGTCCCAAAAGAAACTTTGAGCATCACTTTTCCCCTCGCCTTCCCCCAGCTGAAGGAGCTGCTGAGGTTCCTGGTAACAACACAACGACCTTCCCAAGAGGAAGAGCTTCCACAACAACAAAACGGGGCAGAGTGGGATTGGCACAACTCAAGGGCAAGCACGGGCAAGAGGCTTCTGAAAAACCATGAAGAAACAAAGCAGTGCCTCTTAACTCAGCTTGAGGGATCCAAAAAAGCCAAAGGATGTCCCCAGAACGTGGGGGTGAGATTCCTGGCAGGGCAGAAGAAAAAAAGGAAAGATTTTCACGGGCATAGTATGTGCAAAAGTGTTCAGGCACAATGCAAACTGTAAGAAAAGTGCCCACTCTGACCAACAGGGCTTCCAGAGGATGGAGCTCAGCACTTAACTCGCAGCAAGGCAGGGACCACAGCATCCTGCACATCCACCCTCCCCCTTTGCCTGGTGGCTGTGCCTCCCCAGCAGTGCTGTTGGCCATGAGAATGGCCTGGGATCATGGCAGCCCTCCAGAGGGGTTGCCTTTGGTTTGTCTTTGCTTTCAAAGCACCTCCAGCTCCCTGGTCAGCAGAAGGAGAGATAATTAAATATAATACATGGTTTAAAATGTAAAATTCCATCCCTGTAGTGTCTTGTCCTCCTTCTCTGTCTCGTTTCTCTGCCCTCTTGATTGTCCCTCTTCTTGCACTCAAGCTCATATTTCTGAGTTTTTCCTAAGATGGGATCATTTCCAAACTGCTCTGGTTCAGAGCAGTACCCCAGCAAGTCCCACTTAAGGCCACATCTTCTGCTCATGCAAATATCCCAGCCAACATCCCCCTCCTCCAGGGATTTTCCATGTATTATATTGGAATTCTGTCACCTTCCTGACAGCTAATGAGGAGTAACAACCCCTCATTATTACACGTGCCCTGAAACCTAAGCCAGAAACAGACATGTATTCTGTCTGTGACTCCAAAACACCTAAAGGTGTGATCAACTCCTGCCACGACACAGCAATTCCCACCTAACCCTTGTCAGCCACCAGTTAATGTGATCTACAAAAGCCCTGGCTGGGTGATTTATTCCTGCCCTGCGCTTCTGAAGATTCCCAAGAAATGCAAATTGCCTACTCTGCGCCATGGAAGTTTCACCTAATGATCTTAGAAAGAGAGTATGAAAGAAATCTGGACTTCACGGCTCCAGTTCGCTCATCACCGTGACCTCTTCTACAAGTGCAGGCTCGGACCTGCTCGTCCCACTCCCCCCCAGAGTAAGCTGCAAGAAAGTATCTGCCAGCTAAGGGTGTCCTAGAAAGAGGAAAACCTTAGCTGTCAATCTCCTTGAGAAGTTCCACACGTGGACAGCTGGAGCGGGCAGCGCTCGGACGCGGCCGGGCGGCTGCAGGGAGGCTTCACTGCCGGGGGGTTGACCAGCCCATGTCACTGAAGGGTCCCTCGCCCGTGGCCGACCTCGGGGGGGGACCACAGGGCGTGCAGAGGTCGGAGTCGGTGTCTGACTCCCCTTCTGCAATGTAGGGTCTGATTTTGGCCACGGCTGCATAGCAACCGTTGTTAAGGATGTCCAAGTTCTCTTTGGACTGGGAGATGCTAAAGCCGCTGAAAGAGCGCTCCAGTTCCTCGTGGTCCACCGAGGGGATGGAGATGGACGTGTCGCTGTCTCTCATGGCACTCTCGTGGTGTTTGGTTGTAATGTCTTCGTTCCTCAGGTACTCGGCGCTGGCCCGGTGCCCGCCGCTGTAGGCGGACAGGGAGCGCTCGTGGGAGGGCGGCGGCGGGATCCGGACCAGCGAGCCGGGGTCGCCGATGGGGGAGGAGCCGTGGCTCTGCCGCTGGCACGACGTGGAGGGCGGGCAAGCGTTGCTGGGGGCCGGCGGGGCGGAGAAGTTCTTCTGACCCATGGAGCTGGTGGACCTGATGATCTTGATGATGCAGCCGTTCTTGTCGATGTGCTCCCTGCTGTCCTCGGGGCTGTGGTAGGGAGGGGCCGGGTCTGGCTCTTTGGACCCAAAGTAAGCCTCTGTCTCCGTCGGGGGGATGCCCATCCGCTGCATGTAAATGTTCACCAGGAAGTCCAGCTTCTTCTCCATGGACTGAACCTGCAAAAACACCACAGTTCCAGCAATACATGCAGGCTGAAGCACATTAATATCCTGAGTATGAGCAACTTCCATCAAGATACAATTGTGGGGCTGGGCTTTGTAGATCACCTCCACCTACAATGACCCACAACATCTCAAACTTTTAGTGAATATTTAATTATTCTGTTCTGAAAAGTTTAATTCTCCCCCTTTTTACGGGTTTCCCTTGTTACAGGATTATCCTTATGCTCCTCTAATCTTTATGACAGGCACCAAGTTCTAGAAAAGCTGGAGCACACTTGCTTCTTCCAGCTCCTTCCTGCACTTTGCATTTGTCTGGGCTCAGAAGGCCGTGGAGATTTCTGAGCCTTATGCTCTAGGAAGATTTTAAATCTTCAGCAAGGCCAGCAGCTCCAGCAGCCAGGCTCAAGGACTCATTTGAAACATGTCCAGCATGGTGGCAAAGAAACCAATGCACTGTTTTCAAAAATAATGCAGGCTTTTGACAAACTCACTAAACTAGACTCAAAGTGCCTGGTTTGAAAGTAGCAGTTAGGATTGCAAGGCATTTAGTGCCCTTTCATAACATCCACCTTGCTTCTTTTTCAAAGTATTCTGGGCTCTCACTTTTTTTTTAACTAAAAGGTAACATCCCACTGAGGGAAAAAGGCAAGGAAAAACCAACACAACGCATGCAAGACAAGAACCCCTTCCTGACCCAAGGTACCTGTTTTTCAACTTTTCCAAGCCTGCCCATCATGCTGGGGTCCTCAGGCAGCTCCCCTTCTGCGGGCCCTTTGGTGCGATCCTTGTCGGTCATGGAGGATCCTCTCCCAACGATCTGGTCAACTCTACCGGGATCAGAAAATCCCCCCGCCCCCGGAAAAGGACCTGGAGTCAGTTGGAGGCAGCAGGTGAGGAGGGCACCTCTTGTTGTGCCTCCACGGGACAAAGCAACAGCCTCTCTCCCAACTAGCACTCCAAATTACTCACAGACACGCAGTGGCACTGAAGTGTTAATTCAGATGCAAAATTCAGAGCAGTATTAGCAGAGTTTGAAATTATCCATTTCTGTTTATACAGATAAAACCTGGCACATTATGCACAGTAAATTTACCCACTGCAAAGAATTTCTTTAACTGGCTTTCTTCCAAATCGATTAACTTCTTATTTGCACTGAGAAATTATTATTTTGGGGGAAGATCAAGTTTTCTGCCTAGCAAATATCAATGGGATCTTTTTCAGTCTTTGCAGCAGTTCCCTCTCCTCAATGCAAATGTCCATGTGTAATTCTCATGTCCATGAAAAGGAGCTGCTTGTTCTAAGATCCAGACAAACAGGTGCAGTGGTAAATGTTTTAGTGGAATTACATCAAGACTGAATTTGGCCAGAACTCACCAAACATTTCCAAACTGTTTTCATCTCAATGCAGTTCACACTTGTACTGTTAGATGTTTTTTTATTAGCAGGGCTCCCAGCTGGGAGTAGAAGAGGAAGCTCCTGCCAAATTAGCCAGGAAAGGTTACCAGGCACATAATTTGGTTCTGACTTCTTTACACATGTCACATTTGCGCTTCCTTATTCCCAGTATGGAAACACCTGGGCTGATTAACAGCTCCATATGCAGAGGAAGGAGGAGGGCAGAACCTGGAAGCTGGAACTCAATTTTATTAGAGGCATCAAATATAAATTTCTGGAGAGTAAACACTGGAGCTTCTTGATCCCTCTGAAGTCTCATTTTTGGAATAACTTCTTAATGGCAGCCAGGTTTATAGACTAATTCTGTGCTGGGCAAACTTCACTCTTGCATAATGCACCAAACGTAAGGGTGGCAGGGGGAAAGAAGGGTTAATTAATCTGACTGAAACCAAGTTGAGGTATCTTGAGCGAAAACTCAAAATGCTTCTTACGCAGTTCTGCCGTGTGGGCCATGGGTCCATGCACCAGGAGGAGGAAAAGGAAGGAGCTGAACACAGACAGACAGGGGAAAATGAACAAACAAAAACCAAGGAAAGGAATGAGATGCGAGGCTATTTCCAACACAAGAGCCATCTGTTTTCTTCACATTGGACAGGGACTTCATACGGATGTTGGCTGTTTGACACTGAGGGACAGGTACCAGTGGGAATGGACCAGAGTGGCTCCCTTAGCTTATATTAGAGCAACAGCATTTTACAGCACCAGATCTGGCTCAAAGAGATGAAGTGGATGAGCACATCACACCAAAGACAGAAAATATAAGCCAGCAATTGTTTCAGAGTTTAGCTTTGATCCCAGAAGCTACTTGATTTGGGCAGGGATGTGACAGAATTCTGTTCTGCTTAAAAAACCATGTTTGATCCTTTGCTTAGCAATATAAGCACAGGAGTACAAGGAGCACCAAGTGCTGGAATTACAAGTGTGAGGAATATGCATGCCTTATTTCTCTCTTGTAATGGGAGAAGGAAATCACTGACATTTACAGGAACTCCCCACGAGGGATGCAATTACTGACAGGACATACAGCACAAGAAATCCTAGGACAATGTCTTTACCATGTAAGCAAAGAGCTGTTAAATTGGATACCTCGGGCTACCTTGGTGGGGAATCACAAGTCAAGGCGTGGTACAGCCACTGTATGAACTCCTCTCCTGTATGCACAAGCAAGTAGACTGGTAAAACAATGAACACGAGTTTAAAGAGGCCCAAATTCTAAATGTTATTGAATATTGCAGAAGGCCAAGAACAATCAGGGTGCTCTGTCCTCCTGTCCCATCCAGCACCACACTGACACTGAAATGTGTCCACTAATGGAAATGAGATGTCCCTCAGCAGCTGTGGAGTACAGCAGGGAGGCAGGACAGACTGTGACACAGAGAGGAGAACCCAACATTGCACTGTAATAACAGAGACAGTCTTGTGTACCCTAATTCTAACCTTGCAGAAATCAAGGCAGGACTTCTGCTGTCTGTCATATCTGAAGAGCTGTCCTGAGTGAACCTCACATGGCCCATTTCAGAGGCCAGCTGGCACTTCACAGATGGAGTGATCACTAAGAAGAGCTCACCTTCAAGAACACAACTTGCCTTTAGACCTGCTGGGATTTAGGAGCAGGACTGAAGCCCTTCACAGAGCTCACCCATAAAGCATTCAGAAGCCCTTTTCCATTATATAAACTGACACCAGAGCCCACAGTTGCTGCTTGATTCATTCCCTTTGTGTCTGTACCTGAACATAGTCCTGACTCCTTGGGTTGTTGTCTTCCACAGCTCTGAGGAAGCAGAGCCAGATCTCTCCTTGGAGGCAGGGCAGCACCAAGGATGGTGCAGGGGGCAGCTCTGGACCTCTGGCTTCAGTGCAGAGTGGGGAGAAGAAGGTGAACCAAGTGCTTCTCTCTTTATGGGAGAAACCAGTCTCAAGGTCTCCCACACCTTTGCTTCCCATGGCACAAGCTGGACCACAGGAGAGTGCTCCTACCCTCAGCACAGTGCAGAGATTTCATTTGTGCCTTATCTGATACAAGAGAAAAGAGGAAATTCCTGGTGAGCCCCCAACCCACCTGCACCTAGCTGAAGACCACCAAGAGCAAGAGGTCCTTTTAGCCATTACAAGACTTTGAGATTCTGTCCAAACTGCGAAACAAAGCTCAAAAGATGAAGAAGAACATATTCTACTTTAGCAAGCAGAAGGGGATAATTTATGTTCTTACTGCATGAAAAAGGACCAAGAATCTTCTGAGGTGCCCATCCCACTTCTACACTACAGCCCATGGGGAGACTTGTGTCTTCTCAACACTTATTTTTGCTGTGCCAAATACACACGTGAAGAGGGACAAATTCAGCTGAAGCTGTGAAAGAGACAGCCCCATGTTCCTCCTTTCCTGGCAGAGGAGGATTCAGAGATTTCTAAGGATGCACAACAAACTGTGCCATCTGCTGTCCTTGGTTGGCTCTGCTGGGCCTCAGTTTGGGAGGGAGAGAGAAGAGGGGATTGCTCTTTAAAGTGGACTTTACTGTCCTTCCTTCTTTCTAATGACACAAAAAAAATGTAAATTCTTGCATCAGCCACAGTGCAGGTTTTCTCATGCTTCATTATGCTTCATGCTAACAGTGCATGCAAAGAGGTGTAATATGTCACCCTCGGGCCAGAAGCAGACATCAAAAGGTCAAACGGCTCAAATGAGATAAAAATGAAGTGTTTGGGAATAGATAGTCAAGTATTTTCTTTTTTTTTTTTTTCTTTATATCTTATAAATTTTTGTAAACAATCCAGGCATTGAAGCCAAACCCCCTTCATCCATGTCACAGGACTGGCTACTTACCCCTTTATTTGGCAAAAAAACTTGCTCTGGACAAATTTCAATCAACAACTGTTGTCTAAAAATTACAGCTGAAATTACACCTACTTCTAATCAGGCTAAATCAGCTGATCAAGGGAATTTGATCCAAATTTTCTGTGTGTAGAGCATGGAGCAAACATCCTCAGCCAAACCACAGCCGTGGGCATCTACCAGGATCCCCCTGACTTTGCTGGGAGCTGCTTGCCGAAGGATTTTGGCTGAACTGAGCAATCCACAGGGTCAAGACAGCTCATGGGACATGGCTCCCATGATGTTTCTCTGGGCAGAATTTGGCTAAAACAGGGAGTGCTGACTGAAAACGAGAGGCTGGAGCCATCCATAGGGACCTCACAGGACACACTCCCGTGGCACAGACCCACATGGTGTTGGGGTGACAAAGATCATGGCAGCAGCAGAGCCTGGCCCAGGGTTTTGGGATCTGGCCTTGGGGCTCTCAGAGCTCTGGTTCCCATCCATCAGCCCCTTGAGCACCTCACAAGTGCCACTGGTGTCTGTGGGAGGATAAAACTGCCAAAAATTCAGTGCAGCATAAGACTTTTCATGGGTGGGGACAGAGATTTCAGCAGCCTTCTGTACTTTGCTGCTTTCTGCAGCCACAGCTTGAGGAAATGGGGAAATGAAAAAATCATCGGAAAAGGGAGAAATGACAAAAAAAGTCTAAACATCCCAGGAGCCTTGTGGGCATGTGCAAAGATTTTTTAATCAGTATTATCAATTGTATAAACAGTGAGGGGAAAGTTATTAGCATGAAGCTGATACAGTAATTGTCTTGGACTGAATAAAATAAATATTCCAGTTTGAGGTCTCCTCCCCTCAGATCCATCAATCACCTTTGTTGTACGTGAGGCACAAGTTTTCACATGAAAATCTTACTTTTAGTGAAGGCTTTTTGGACATATCATCTTAAAGGTTAAATACAACAAAATCCCTTTGAATATGTATTTTTATTTTTAAATATAAATGCTTCTGCAGATAACAAAGTTATTTCATTTTCAAAGACTTCTTTTGGCAGGGAGGAGGAATGGGAAAAATACTTTTCTAAAAGCATGTTTTTTCAAGCATAAAGCTTTGGGCTTCCAGAAAATTCTAATTTTTTAATATTTGAGCTAGCTGAGTGGGAAAAGGTAAGCTTTCAATATTCCTTTTACTTACATTTCTCTAGTGAAGATTACTCAGAGCAGCTTACATAAAAATCAAGAGATTTGTCACATATTAGCTCTTAGGGAGGCAAATACATTTAGGGAAAAAAAAATTTGATGTTAAGCTTACTGCATTTACAAATCACCTACTATTTCTGAAAGGAAAATGACTTTCTGGCAAATATTTATACCTGCCTTGGGCTCTAGTGGTGTCAGTGCAAGGAGAAAATAAAGGCCAGCTCATGGCCTTGCTGCCCAGACCTCAGAACGCCCTAAAATGGGAATTTTTGTGAGAATATATTCCTCATGGCATGAGCTTCAGATATGGTTTCACTTAGGGAGAGAACTTAATGAGAACTATCTTGCTGTGTGACTGAGGGCTGGGTTTGACTCCTGCTCCTGTTGCTTGGAAAATCAGGATTATTTCTTATTTTTTGGAATATGAGTCCCACAGTTGCAGTATTTTCACACAATCTTTTCCTTCATGGTCACTAGAGTGGCACCAGGAAGAAACAGAGACCACTACATTCATCAGGTACAAAACACTTCATTCTTACTTTGCCCACTGAAATAATTTAATTTCATTGTCCAAGGAGCTGCAGAGGCTCCTTTGCTTGTGTGTGGACGGTGTCATCCTTTAGGAAGTGGATTGTTCACTTTACATTGGCTTTGTGGGTAAATATTCCACCTTTTATGTTTGAAGACAGCCAGATAAAATATGAGATCTTTTAAAAAGATACAATTTAGCTTTCTAACACCTCAGAGAAGACTGAAAACAGGAAATAGGCTCGTTGAAGGAACTGATGGTTATTGATGACTGAATGAACATCCCCTTTTTTGTTCCCCTCTGGCTTGAAGGCAAATCAGAGCACACCCAGAGCAGCAAACCCTTGTGAGTCACGATTTAGCAGAGGCTGAACTGCTAAGTGAGAAATGCCGTCATATAACTGGCATGAAAGGGGTTTGACATTAAGCAAATGATAAAAAAACAAAAACTCCAGAGAAAGCGGCATTTTGGTGAATCCTAACCTAGGCGAGTATTGGGGAGACTCTTTGGAAGAATACATGGGTCCTTTGGTTGGATACTTCTTATGCCGGGGAGTTGAAGGGGGTGGGGGACCCACAATCATATCTATCCTGGCAAAGTAAATAAGAGAAAAGACACCAGCAAAAGGCATAATGAAGCAACATGTAGAGAAAAGTCGGTCAGAGAAAAGTCGCAGAGAGAAACAACTGACAAACAGAATGACAGGGAGGGAGAGAAAGAGAGAGAATTTGAAAATATATTCGGCTGGAAACAGAAGGCTCACTCCTACCACCTGGTTGTTGGTGAAAAACCAGAGTCTTACCCACCTCAGGGTAAGATTTGGAGATTTAGGCACCACTGCAACATCATTAGGAGCTCCCCCCGGCCCAGATACAACAGGCACCATGCTTTACCCTCTGGAATATATTTGCATATGTGTGGCAATATCCCATTGAGGTGGCTGGATATGAAACAACATCTATTCATCCTCCTTTCAGTTCCAGTGCTAGAGAACACATCCTCAGCTAGTTCAGGGAAGCATGAGCTGCTGGGAGTCGGCGAGGAACGCTGCAGGGCTGGATAACTCAATGAATGGGAGACATCCATGGTTGGCAAGGTGTCAGGATGGAACACGAGACAATGTGAACACAACACTGAAAAGAGCACATTGCAGACACAGTGACAGAGGCTTTACTGATTAAAGAGGAAAGTGCATGTAAACACCCCAGAAATGTGCTTGGACAGAGCTTTAATCCACCAAAGCCCTGGCTAGGGGAGGTCAGAGCCTGCCCTGCTGAGCTGAGCTGGCAGGCAGAACACAGGGCTCTGACTGATGAAGGAAAGGGGCATTAAAATATCTGTTCTCCAAGGTGCCCCATGAATCCCTCCCTGGGATCCACTGTATGGGTGCAGGGTCCAACACTGCCCATGGCCTTGTCCACAGGGGGCTCTTCCAGTTGTACTGGGCAGGTGCCCAGCCATGGGACCTGCTGGTGCCCAAAGGGTGGCCCCAAAGGGGTCTGCTCCCATCACCATCACTGATGTCCCGCTCAGTGGGGACAGTGAAACCAGTGAAGCTGCCTGGTAGTCTTTGATCCCAAATCCAGGTGCTTCATGCTTTTGAAGCAGCTCCTGGTCCTCCTGGCTTCCCTGTGAGAGGATGGGTGGTGTGGTCTTGTCCAGCCCTAGAACCTCATCCTCACAGTCCTGGAGCTACAGCTAAGAGGAGGATCCAGCTTGGTCTTTGAAAGCTGCAATTCCTTACCCCAACCTCCCCAAAAAAGCAGACAACCAAACTGCTTTGTCTTTGCAGCACATGCCCCTGAACGACTGGGGACCTGGATGGGTGGTGAGGCAATCTGCCACAGCCCTCAGGGTGCTGGAGACTCAGGAATCCCACCAGGAGCCAGGGGAGATGACAACCCCGATGCCCAGGACCCACTGAGGAGGTGGCCTCCAGGCCTCTTGTTTCAGGTTACTAAAGTCAGGAAATCTCAATCCACTCCCCCTCCTCTTCCCCCCTCTATATTCAGCTACACATCTTGGATCTATGATCACTGAATCTGTACAGAACAGGAGGGAGAGGCTCACACAGAGGAAATTCTCCAGGATATTTTGGTCTCCATTGCAAGGGAGAATGTTCCTTCTGGGAAAAGCACAGTGTGCAGCAGGGCTGAGAAAGTTACCTCTGCGTCTTGAGCATCAAAAATAGCAGAGTTAAAATGGTCTCTGAGAGATTCATGGCAGAACAGAGATTCCTCTTTTTCCCAAGACAATTTTCCTACTTTATTCCTGAGGTTCATGTCAGCTGTTTGCATACACAAACACTTCTTTTTTCTTCACATTTGCTGACTCTACCAGGGACTTGGTTCTGAAATTAAAGGAAAACTTCCTCAATGGCTTCTGGGGGAAACTGGGCTGCCACAGCCATCGAGGGAAGCAATTTCATTCTCCAAGTGTAAAAGCAAATGGTGTATTTTTTTGACTGGAGACTGCCCATGGCCAAGCCCTGCCACAGTTCTGGGTGTCCTTCAAGCTCCGCAAAACTGGAGCTACTTCTGCTGAGCCAACACAACCAGGGCTGTTGGAGGCTTGGGGTCTACTTTTCCCATCAGGGCTGAGGGAGGAGTGGTCAGACTAAAAGGTTAAACTCTGATCCTCTGTTCAAGGAATCAAACTTATGTGTTTGGGGTTTGTTTTTTTTTTTCCTTCCAGGAGAAACATGAAAACCATGGAACCTTCTCGGCTCCATTTGTCCCTTTTCCACATTCCTTCTCCTATTAAAATGAACACATCTCGCCCTAAAATCTGAGCACAGAAGCTGAAATGCAGCTCGGCTAAACCCCACCTACGTTGGTGGGCTTGGATGAGAAATTCCCATCTGCATGGATCTTCAGCAGACTGTGCCACTCGAGGAGGGATTTCTCCTGAAGTGGCTCAGCATCCCAAAAGTGGGAGGGAGCTGCTGCCTCCTCATTGCTCTCTGTGTCTCTGGCAGCAGGGCCAGGACACCAAATTTTGTCTTATTTCACTCCCAGAAAGGTACCAAATGAACTTTAACACTGGGGCACCAAACCTTTGCACCCTGCCAGGAGCACCATGGAGATACCCACCCTCCTTTCCTATGGGACAGACCATAATGCCAACAGCTCCCAAAATAAAGCAGGAGGATGAGTCATGATTTTTGTATGTCCTGAGATGGGCAGTAAGGGAGTTTTAGGCTAGTCCCTGTCCTGCTTGTCCCTGTGGGTTCCAGCCATAAGCACTGATGTCTTCCTTGGGGATTTGTCTTGAAAAGGAAAAGAGTAAGCCGTATTTTGAAAAGGGAAAACTCTCCTGGCAATACCTCCACAGTGAACAAAAAGCAGTGGGAAATGAAGCAAAGAGAGGGGTCTCTTGCCTGGCCTGAAGGTTTTTAATCCTGGAGAGCATGTCCAGGTGCCCAGCTGAGTACTGCTCGATGACGTCCATCACGTCATAGGGCCGAAGGCTCTCCTTGAACTTGCGCTTGGAGACGAGAAACCTCATGATGCTGCAGGAGACAGAGAGCAAAATCATCACACAGTCCCTGGGTGCAGCCTGACCTGCTTCATGGCGGAAAAAAAAACACTGCAGGGAGCGGCTCTGGAAGGAAAATGGAATAAATCCCAACCCTGTGGGTTTGGGAGAGGATGCAGCAATAGGAGAGAGGAAGGGGATTGCGGGGGCTGGTGGCTGAAGCCCTGTCTGCGCCAGGGGGTCCCTGATGCCCCTTGGACTGTCATCTGTGCATGTGCTCTCTGCACCACTTTTAGAAATGTCAGCGTTAAATCTCAGAGCTGGTGAGAACCGTCATTTGGATGCATCCCTGCAGGGGATTTTCCTGTTTCTCCATTTATTCCTTCCCTAAGCAAAAAATTGCCCTTCCTGGCAAAATTGTCTGTAAAGCAGGGCAGGCCACCCAGGGGAAAAACAGCCTGCAGCACACACATGTCAGCGTATGCCAGCCCTTCTTGGGCTTTACACTTTTCATTTTTCTCTATAATTTATTTCTCTGGATCGCTTCCCCCCCTCTCCCTCTCTTACCACACTGCCCTGATGCTGACTTTCAGCCCTGGTGTCAAATCTTCTGTCACAAACTCGCAGTTGCAGCTTTTGTTCTCATCAGGAATGTCTTCTCCAGGGAGGCTTGCTTCTGGGTTAGGGACAGGGAAGGAGAAACATAACACATTACTGTTTGCTGTGCCAGTGCTGCACAAGGAAAGATGAGGCAGATCACAAACAGCAACCCCAGAGGAAGCAGCAGAGAAGCCTTTGCTGAGCATCCAGAGAGCATTTCCCAGGATGTGCTTAGGTGACATCCAGCAGTGCCAACTGCAGCTCTCACCCATCCCTATATCAGTGAATCCCACGATCATTTGGGTTGGAAAAGCCTTTTAAGACCATTGAGTCCAACCATTCCCCCAGCACAGCCAAGCCCAGCCACTAAATCATGTCTCCGGGTGCCACATCTAGATGTGTTTTAAATCCCTCCAATAAGGTGACTCCACCACTGCTCTGTGCAGGCTGTTCCAGGGCTTGACCACCCTTTCAGTGAAGAAATTTTTTCCTAATATCCAACCTAAGCAGCACACCTTGAAGTCATTTCCTCTTGTCCCAATGCCTCCTTTCTTCTCCTTTCTCTTTCTTCCTCCTTTCCCCATCCTTATATACAGAAATATAAACATTATCGTGGGTATCAGAAGGGGTTTTCTTGCCTCTTCTAAGCATGATTGGCAAGTTTGTGTTGGAAGGGACCTTTTGAAGACCCTCTAGCCCAATCCCCTGCAATGGGCAGGAGGACCGTCTTCAACTTGATCAGGTTGCTCAGGCTACTCCAAGCTGAAAGACTGGGAAGGGAAGGGGTCCCAACACCTTGGCTGGCAGCTCTGCCCATCTGAGGTGGGGAGGAGGAAGGACGCTGGGGCCAGCTGGGAGTTTGTGATCCAGCACCCCAAGCCCTCACCTTCCGAGTTCTGCCGCGACGCCGCTCCCTTGATGCGGAAGGCTTGCCGGGCTCGGCTGCGGTCTCCGAAGCTCCAGCTCTTGGGCACTTTGCTCGGGCTGTCCTCGATGCTCTGGTCAGCGCTGGGGGACCTCCTGATGCCCTGAGCCTGTGGAGAGCCTTTCCCTTTGGTGCCAGCACCGCGGGGACTGGAGAAGACACGATCTTTCAAACTGACCTTCTGACTGTTCAGAGAAACACGTTGAAACAAAGACAAAAAGGAGACAGCAGGAGGAGTCATTCTGGAAACCACGCAGTCCTTCCCCACCAGCCATTAGAAACCAAGAGCACTTCCAAGCAGCAGTGACATGTAGCTTTGCTGTTGGCTTTTCTTTTTTTTTTTTTTTTTTTTTTTTTTTTCCCAGAGGGATTTTTTCTTTTTTTTTTTTTTTTAAAGAAAGCATTGTAGAAATGTTTCCGTCATCATGAGTGAAATGGGAATGATTTGTAAGAGAGAGAAAATAATGAGGACTTAAACAGAAGCCCCTCATGGGATGCCAGGGCTGGCGGGACAGAATGACAATTAACAATGAGGTTATGATTCCTTAAATCACTGATCGACTCCGATCACGAGTTAGGAAGCTTTTCTTTCACAACTGCCTTCCAAAACTCTATGGCTAATAAGAAAATATCAATTAAAAACAACCCCGAATCATTATCTTAAAACTTTTGTGCAAATACTTCACTTCTGGTGCTCAGATATGTCCTTTCCCTTTCTTCAGCTCCTGTATTTTCTCCCTCTTAAAACACGATCTGCCCCCTTTATATATTCCAAGGAGTTCCTCTTTATCCAATTACATATTGAAACACATAAATACAAACACTGTGCAACTCCTTTGTATCCTATAAAAATCCCATCTAAAAGCTATCTGCCATCTCCCTGGAGGTCTGCTATGGGTGTCATAAACATGGAAAGTAAAATTTTACAACTCCAGAATATGGCACTTTAATGCCTTTTTTCCTACTAGAATCCTTGCAATTATGGTAAGAAAAGGAGGTCACTCCAGAAACAGGGGTGATGTCACTGAGAAATAGTGACCACCCAACTCTAATCAGTTTCCAAATTCTGAAATTTGCATTTAAAGCCTTTCACCCAAATGAAGATGTTGAATTTTCATGTGAAAATTTAAGAACAGATTTTGTGAATCTTTATGAAACCACAAACTTTATAGAGACAGCATTGGGGAAAGCAGACTGCAAATAGTTTTGGATCATTTCATATTTTCTTAATAGCAATCAATGATTAAACTCCATTGATTAGAGGTTGGACAACCAGTGCAAGATACTTGCACAAATAGCCAATATTTTATATATAGGTATATCAAAACTGAGTGAAGACAGGGATTTAATTCCCAACACTCTGTACCACTGCAGCAGCCACTTATCATTCCGCTGCCAACTCTCTGCCGCAATTTGCGGGAAGAACATTTCAGAAATTTTAATTTCCACATCACCAACCAAAGACCTGCCTTTTTTTTTTTTTTTTTTCTTTTTTGGTGTGTCTTTCAGCAACACCAACTTAAAAATCAGAGCCACACGGCCCCTCTTTGCCTTCAAAACTGGCACGAGGTTCTTCAGTCAGAACTTGGCTGCTGGTTTTGAAGCAAAGTGCTGCTCCCTTTTCCCAGCCGCCGGCTGTTCCCTGCTGACAGGAGCAGACACCAGCTCTGGCCAGTGAAAGAGGAAGATGTGACTTGAGGACACTCAGGAAGCAGATTTGTCGAGTAAGAAGGTGCTATTTTTACAAAGTCACTTTACATTGTGAGACAACAAACATTTACAGGGAGAGAAAGGTGCTTAGGCAGCGTTTTGCGGAGTTGTGTGCAATCCCCTGGGCTGCAGGGAAGAGTTGGCAGTGGCCACAAGCTCAGCAGCAATTTCACATTGAAAGATTGGATTGGAGAGAAAATAAAATTTGCTCATGACCAAATTTAAAAAGGCAGAATTATTCCAATTAGAGATGAATTTTAATTCAGGTAAGTGCTGGGGACTGAATTTCCAATGTGTTGACCATCTGCAGGGTCTGTCTGAAAGCCATGGGATCAGCAGAGCTGAAATCCAGGTCAGAGGTACAAATCCACACAGGAATCTGGGAACTCGTACCTGCCTAAACACCTTTCTGGATGTATGCCTTCATTACTAATGCTACCAAAACCATCATCCATAGTGAGCCAAAGGTTTAAAAGAAATTCTCACTCTGAGTTTCCTGAATTAGAAACCAGATTGAAAATTCGTCATTTGATTCTAAATAGGGCAAATGGATCTTTTTTCTTTATTTTTGTTGATTTTACAGAATAATATTTCTTGAATCCACTGTGTTTCAGTAGTACTATTACTTTGAATTACCTTTTCAAAAAGTAAGTTTTATAAAAATTATTTAGCAACACAGCAATTTTCAGGATTCAAAGTGATCTCTGTGCCTTATTCTCTGCTGAGTTTCTCCCATCACCAATCCCAGCATGGTGAGTATGCTCTCTGAGCATACTGAGTATGGCAGGGCCTTTTCCTTGGAGCCCCTTTTGCATTCCCACAACAAATGTGCTACAAATGTTTGCAGGAATCACAAATAGCAAAAAAAAAAAAGGATTGAACTTGGTGAGGGATTCAAGCAAAGAGTTTCAAGCCTGAGAGCATGAAGAGTAATACATTAAAAAATCTCATAGAAATCTGATGAGCAATTAAGATCTGGGTGGGTTTTCTCCCCAGGTAGTCACTAAGGAAAAAAACCCAACACTTTATGTAACTTCCTTGTTTTAACATAGACGACACGAGACACCATGAACAATTAATTGAATTTTTCCTTCTTCCATGCAATTCCCTCATTGGAAATGACACCTGGAATCACATGCAAGTACAATCCCTGCAGAGGAGGATGCTGTTGGGGTCTGCAGGAGCTGGTAGGAAAAAAAATCTCAAAGAAATACAGACATACATAGGGATATATGTTGTCAGCTAATCCAAGATCATGTTCTCACTCAACCAGAAAGTCATGCAGAGGGACGCAGAGTGTCTCAGAGAGGTGGTGTTTGGATGTCACTCCAGGATGGTAAATGAGCCTCAGTTGAGTGGGGAGTGTTGGTGACATGAAGGTGAGGACAGCAGGGACAGATGGACACTCACAGTCATGACAGAGGCACGGGCACAGGGCAGGAACTCTGCTCGTGCCAGGGGAAGGAAGGGAAAGGGAACTGTGGCTTTGCAACCAGAGGCACAGATTAGGGGAAGCCACAACATCCTCACAGGGTGTGATTTAATTCTAGGTCCTCACAACCACTCCAAGTGACATTTATAAAAACAGAGTTGATAGCAAAAAATTACCTTTCTAGGCTGACTGTGGGGAAGGTTTGTAAATATTCAGGATTTGGCTTGAATTTAACAAAGGATAGAAACTGAGCTGATGTTTCTCTGTTGCCAGTCAAAAAATGAGAGTCCATGCTGGAGAAACTGGATGATGTTCACTGTTTTAGTGGGCTTTGTATTTTGGTTAAGTTCAACTGCCCAGCACTCAGCAAAGAAATGTGCAAGTATTGACCTTCAAAATGAGCTGCCATCAGCCTTCTCAGGATGCCAGGGGTTTAAGCTCCTGTTTGAAATGCTCTGGTTTGGGGTTCATTCCAGTTCTCTATAGTGTTAAATCAGCACTTAAAAAAGAAATGTGGACTCATTACATTAGCAGTAATTTTAGATCAATAAAAAGTATCAGTTGTAAGGTCTTGTCATTGATTTTAAACTATGCTTGAGCCATTACTCCATTTTCTTCTCAGCCAGCCAGAGTGAGTTGGACTAGCACAGACTCAGATCCATCTCTGCATCCAAACTCAACCAGAATCAGAGCTCATTCTTCTGAGAAGCTGTGGCCAGGAGAAAAATGTTGTCTCCTGTTGGTAAATGAGGGGCTGTTTTTAAATCAAGAGTTTGTGCTGAGCTTGTGGCATATGAGAACAACTCATTAAAACCAGGCAGGAGTGCCAGGAGTGAATGATGGCCTTTGTGACTGTCACTGGGCTTCAATCTGCTTGCTGGTGTGAGTAAGAGGCAGAAACCAATTACTGGAGACATGAAGGAAAGGAAAACAAAACTGTGTATGCAAAATTTGCTGTGACTAAAACAGAAACCAAGAGAGGGTCCGGCTCAAGCCTGGTTTGCCTCCAGCTATTTCAGAAAAAACATTGCTAAAAGGTGAATTCAGCCCAGAGAATGCAGTTTCTAGAAGCAGAGAAACCTGGGTGTGAGGGAAATGAAACATCAGCCAGTGATCGTGTCATGGTGAGTAATCCCTCTCCTTTTTCTCATCCACAACCACCGTGCTAGACTTGGATGGGAGCCAGTGATGCTGTGATGGCAAAGGCTGGAGTTGCACCAAACCTGCAGCCACCACACAGGCATGGAAAAGCACAGGGCCCCCAGTGAGTGAAGGGACACTGGAGCCAGACTCCTGTCTGTAACCTCTGCTGTCCTGCAGCACTCTGTTACAATCACCCACCTCTTCCTAATTCCCAGCCCTCTTCTCCCACACTGATGTTGAGCACTGTCAGACACCACATCAGCCCCATCCTGCCCCTCTCCCAGCTGTTTGCTCTTTGCCAGCTCGGCTGTTCTGCATTTTGGGAGCAAAGCAAAGCAGCCAGGCTGCACCTCTGAGCTGGCTGATCATTCCCAAACCAGTCTTCAAGGAACCTGCTCCACCCAGAGCCACAGGCAGTCAAGGGCTCTGCAAACACCTTTCCTGCACTGCTCTGGGTGCCACCTCTTCCCACTGTGAGGTGCCCTCATCCCTGAATGTGTCCAGAAAGTCTCTTACAAAGCAGAATACGATAGAGCTGATAATCTGGCTTGGTGTAGTTACATTACTGTCTAAAAATGAATGCGTTATTGCATTTATTGACTGAAGATCATTGGTTTAGTACATTAAGAAACCACAGCTTCTAAGGAGTTTCCTATTAATTTACCTACATTGAGTTTTCCATGATTGCCTCATCGTGTGCTGTTATTTTGTTATGTGCATCCTAGATGAAGGCTTTTAGCACTCAGCCTGAGCTGCATCAAAGTGCTGGCATCTGCCCCAAGAGTTTGTGTAGTGGGGATTGCTGGCAGACACCCAAGGGTCCAGAGAAACAAGACATCTGAATTATTTTTACATCCCTTCACAGTTAACCCACAGTTTTACTAAAGCACAGGGTGTATAACACTATATTCAGGGTGGATGAAGGTAGCAAAGATGGTCTTGTAGCTACTCCAAAGTTCAAGGCTCCTTTTTGACTGGAAGAACCACAGTCTGTCATCCTCCTTTACAGACTCTCCAGTAGATTAAGAAGATATTGAGGTAACATTTTGTTGCATCCTCCCTTTCCCTTTCAGAACTCAAGACAGGGGAGATGAAATGAGGACCACAGTTGGAAGGAATTCAGTAGAAAACAAAAAAATTACACGGGCTTTAGCAATTAAAATCCATGCCTAGGAAGACATGCAAGGAAGACATTGAGATCAGAGTGGCTGATTTTCCAGAGAACAGAACTAGACATGAACAGATGAGAGGACAGATTACAAATAGCACTGCTCGTTTTCATCTCTGCCAAAAACAACCTCAGTGTTAAGCAACTGAGAGGAGGCTTTCTCTGGGGAGGAGTCCCAGCTCACACTACACCTCCACACATAAAACAACCTCACCTGGCAAATGGAAACACCACAGAAATCAGGATCATTTTTTCAGCTAGACTACTGACCAAATCTTTGCCATTTGTCTTGAAACGCTGCCTGTGGAACTGATGATCACCCAATATTTACCCACATTTTTCAAGGCTAACCTTCAAGGAAGGCCACAGCACCACCAAATATGTAGCAGGAGGCTGACTCAGAGGTTCAGGCTATTCATCTAGATGTAAAGGATTTCCTACCATGGAGAAGCTGTTTTTTATGAACCTTAGATCATGCTCCATTCCTCTTTGTTACCCATTCAGAGATGGGATTTACCACTCTACTTCTGAGCACCTGGTACACGCAAACCTCAGCCATGAGTCCTACCCTCTAGACTGACACAGAATAAAAAGAGCCAGCAGGTCAAAAAAATAGCAAGAAAAGAAAAGAATACAGGTTGAAACAATTAATGAAGAAAATCAGAGATACATATACTGTTAGAGCTGCAGTTTTATACTTTCAAAGCTGTTGTTTGTTGGCTTTCTGAGGGATACAGAGACTGGTGATTTTGAGAATTAAAACGGACTCCAAAAAAAGAGCATGCAAAAATCCGAGTTCACAAACATGCGGCATCACTCAGTGCCCTGCCACTCCTGGGCTGTCCACCTGCCTGGCTGTGGGGCAAGGAGCTCGGGGGTCCCCTGCCAGCATTCACAGCATGCAAACTCTGGGCAGAGGGAGATCAAGAAGGTGCATGTCTGCTGCTGAGGAGCAGGGGTGGGGGCAGAGACTCTCTTCCAGTGCAGGTGTGGAAGGATTTAGGCACAGGTAAGATAAGATCTATGTGTCTGTGTCTATGGCCATGGGTGCACTAAGGGATGCTGGTTGGGAAGTCCCTGAAAACACCTCTCAGTTGTCAGCTGGATGAAAAAGATGCAAACCCTGCTCGTAACAAAGCCCTGAGCTAAAGCTGTCTGTCCCCCTGGGGGTCTGGAAACAGAACCATTCACAAGGCCAATGTCAACGCTCAGGGGAGCCTGTGTCCCCTATGTCTGGCGGGACAGGCTGAGATTAGTCCTTCTCTAGCTGCGTAGTAGAGGTGCTAGATAGGCAAGCTGTGGCTTCCAAAGGCCACCAGGCTAGGAAAGGTCAATTTGTCACGGTCAGAGAGCCAAAGGAATGGTGACTGAGCAGAGGCAGGAAGCTGGTATTTCTCATGCTACTAACTGGATATTTCTGTACAAGTGCAAGTCAATTTGGAAGGATCCCCTGGACCTTGAGGAGGGATGGAGCGATAGGGAGGAAGGGGTCTTTTTTTAAAAAAAAAAAAATTAAAATTTTCCATTTTGCTTTTTTTTTGTTTGGTTTTTGGTTTTTTTTTAATTTTCCATTATTTATTGAACTTCATTTCCTGGCCTCCTCCCTTGCTGAGCAGACACTGGCTTGGCTAGCCCAGCCCAAATTCCCCATTCCTCATCCCTTAGCTTCGTGCGCTCTGCACAACTGGCAAGCCAGGGAAGGCTCTAATTTCGGGGCGGGCAGTGGGGAGGCTCTTCCACCTTGTTGGTTTTTACTCATCTAGTACCTCTATTAAGCAGAGAAGTGATCAGAACGGGTGGTAGCAGGGTAGAGGGAGAATGAGCCGTGCAGCTTTTGATTAGTTTCGTGCGACGCATTTCCCGTGGTACCTAGAGTTTCCTGAGCAGCATCCGCATAGTGACTCTCTGCACGGTTTGCTCTTACTGGAAATGAGGGGAGAGGAGTAAAAATTAGACCTGGAAGCAAATGCCAGACAGGAAACTTTTGATTACTGACTCTAGGTTTAAAAGACAGGTGTTTTGAGGGCCGGGTTCATGACAGGATTGTTCTGCTCGAGTGTTCAGTGAGGATAAAAAAAAAAAGTAAATCAAAAATCAAGAGGGTTTCTGAAATTTGTTTCACTGTGGTCGGTAAATTTAATTAATAGAAATGAGGCATTCTGCTCACTGAGTTGGTGGCATCAGTTTATCTACAATTAACTGCAGGAAGATTTTTCATCTGTATTGGAAACAAAAAAATACTCGTTCTTCCTCTAAATGTATAAAAAATTCATAAGTTTTTTCAAATTGGGTAAAGCATGGAAAGCCAAAACTTTAACTTGTTTTGCCAAATAGTATCCAAAAAGCTCAAATTTCTTCTTTTTTTTTTCCCCAAAAAAAACTCCCACTCACAAAGACAGCTATTTAATCTGCAAATTATTTGCACTTTTCATATGGGAAATACCATTATATTAAGCCTGGCATTGAAAAAAAACCAAAAAATAGATAAAAACAGGGTGTGGTGCAGTCCCTTACGGGAAGGGAGTTGAACATCTGTGTTCACATATCTGGTTTTGGTAATGATTTTCAGACAGGCCCTACCACTTCAGGGGAGTTGCTGGCTTTGAGGAGGCACCACCACAGCTCCATCCCAAACAGCTGCTCAGGCACTGCCCTGCCAGGAGATCCCCACCAGCACCAGGGTCCTCCACGCCATGGAGCAGCCCTCTACCTGTGGAAGGGGAATGACGTGGCCCCATCACCCCACCAGGGCACCAACCACCAGCAGGCAGCTCTTGCCAAATTCATGGGCAGACTGGAAAGGCTGAAGGGCATCAAATCCCAATCTTGTTTTACACTTGAGTTGGGTAATCAGAGGAGCTCACGGGCACAGCCTCCCATGCAAGCTCAGCCAACTCCACCCTCGGCATCCTGGGGACTCCTCAGGTGTCCACAAAGGGACCCTGCACCCCCAGGTAGCCCCAGGGGCCAGTGGTGCTTCCAGGGCTGTCCTGGAGCTGGCGTGGGAGTGGGATATTGAGCATGCAGAGCCTCAGGGAGACATGTGGGTTTCTCTCCTCTCAGTCTCCTCTGCAGTCCCTCCAGAAAGATGCAGTTCCTTCCGTGCAAATAATCCGCTCCCCTAAAGGCAACTGATTATTTCCAGATTACTGTCAGTCCCAGCATGAGTCTCTGACACCAGTTAAATTGGTTAGAAGGCCAAACACCAGCCCAGGCTCATGTGGCCCATGGGGTTCCATGATTGACCCTGGTTTCCATGGGCAGTAGAGGTTTGGGACACCTCGGACATCCTTGGCTGGATGAGCAGGGGCCCACTGAGTCAACCAAAGGCATCCTCCAGTGCGTACAGAAGCCTTAATCACACCCCTGGACAGAGATCTTGGGGTTGTGTGTATCTCAGACAGACATATACACACACTGAGAGAGAGAATACACACAGATGTACACACACAGTACAAGGGACCCAGCCCAGCATTCACCCAGAACACGGCCAAGGTCCTGCTGAGCTCACTGGGGTCGAGGACAAACCACAGCTGAGAACAACCTTCCAAAGAGGTTCCTCTCATTACCTACAGCACTGAACTCATGCTGGACAAAGTAATCTGAGTTTTAGCTTCCCACTTCCCTGGAATCCTTCTGTTTCTTTTTCTCTGATATTAATGTGTTATTGCGATCATTTGGTTCATTAATTTTTAGCTTTTCACCCAATTGTACTTTGTAAAATGCAAGAGGAAGAAATGTGGTCGTGGATGCCTTCAGATGTTTCTCAAACCATCTGTTCAAGAGCATTTGAAGCCCACATTTCATGCAGGAGCCTCCATAGCCCTGGCGAACCATGTGTCTGTCTTTTTGACATTACAATCAAAGCAAAACAAACAGAAACGAGATGCCACAGCTAATTTTCAGCCTGATTAACAGAAGAGTAATCACCCCCCCATTATCACTCTGATCTGCTGGCTTTCTGCAGCAGGAGGGGCGAGAAAAGCCCTAGCACAGGGCAGGCCCCCTTCCCTGGGGATATGAGGGAGAGTGGATTTGTATTTAGACCCTACAGGGCTGCACTGTGGTCTCAGAAATTGGGGTGGGTCCCAGTGCCCTGGCAGCACAGCCAGCCTGGGGACGGTCAGGGGACAGTGCTTGGCTGGGGCAGGGGCAGGGTGGACACAACACCCAAAGTGATGGGCAACAGGAGGCTCTGAAAGCATTTGTTTTTTAAAGGGAGGAAAATAAAAAGGGGGAAAGGGGTACATAGCAGGGAGAAAAAGGCCAGCATCTCTTCTGCTCATCACAGCCTAGACTCCACCTCTGAGGGAGGTGAGCTCCTGGCCCCCAAGCAAGTCAGCACAGAGCATTCCCAGCACTCGGATGTGGATGCAGACAAGCTCGAGGTGGAAAAACAAAGCAGAAACCATAGAGAAAGGATGTAACCTGTCTCTCAGAACAGCTGCCCCATTTTATGCCAAGACTAAATCAAAAGCAACCCAAGAGAAATTCCAGGTGACCCCGAGCCTCTGCCACACTGACCCCATCACCTCCTCACGTCCTCCCAGCCCGGGCAGCAGCTCTCCCAGTGCTGTGTGGGCAGAAATCAGCACGGCCACAGCAGCACTGGGGTCAGAGGGCAGGACCCCAACAGCCACCCTGTGCACTGGCAGAATGCTTGGGATGCTCCCTGACCTCACAAGACAATGATATCCTGCACAGGATAATCCCATGTGCCATGCTGGCATTCCTTCTCTGAGCTGAAATATCATAAGGTGAAAAATAATGAAAAAGCTCTTTCTGTTCCATTTGCTGCAGGGGGTTTGTGGTGTATCAGTTATGGAAAGAAGGATCTAGGAAATCAGCCACTCCCTACACACCACTAAAACAGGAGGAAGATCCAGCTACCTCCAGGTGTAAGACTATCTCCTTACAGCGATGGAAATGCAAAGTGAAAAAATCCTTTCCCAGCTGAAGCAGTAAAAGTGTGGAGCTGGGGTCTGCTAAGAGAGACAATTCACCCCCAGGAGCTTCCTGAGTGAAACATCACCAGCAAGTGGGTGATTAACTGTCAGGTGGGCAGAGAAACAGGATGAGTTCTCTTTGCTAAGGGCAGGATGACACACTGAGCATCACCGGGAGGCTGCTGGAAATTCGAGTGGGTGGAAGATTTGGGATGTGAATGTAAAAGGCCCAGAAAATTTTATTGGGGAAAATAGGCAATTTGGGCCCCCCTGAATGCAAAATTCCTTCCTGAGGTCTGAGGCATTATCAGATGGAAGGAAAAGGACGTGGGAACAGGCAGAATTGGTATTGTCCTGAGAGAACAGAAGGAAGGAGCTTTGGTGCTGCCATGGCAGCAGAACTGAATGATGTGGAATAAACTCTAAAGCTCTGCACAGCAGCTGCAGACCCTCAGCTTAAACCCTCCTTGGGCTGGGGTTTTGCAGCAAAACCCATCAGTGTCACAAGAGACAGATGCACCACAGGAGCAGGAAACAGCACCTGGAAATGACTCTGATGAAGGACCTATAAATAGTAAAAAAATATTCTGAAAAAGGACAGGGAAGGACTATTTTTACTTCTTTCTGTGACATAAGGTTGAGAAAGTAGAAAATGATAAGGGAAAAATCTTCAACTTCTATGAAGAAATATTGTACACAACTTCAGGTTTCAAGTAAATAAATATGAACCCTGCAAGACAGGACCAAGATTTGAAAACTAGAAATCGGGCTAGTGACTCAAAAATAAAATTATCTAATCTTACTAGATTGCAGGGATGATGGCTGGTGAAACCCTGTAAGGGACTGCCAGATGTCAAATTTCCTTGGCTATGGAGCTGATGGGGCTGAACAGGGATTTTTTTTTTTTCTCATTGCACTGTAATAAATGTGGATTTACCCTTTGATGCATCCAAAGTTTATTGCTGGCTGAGGCAGGGCAGTGGAGCAGCCAGACCCTGGGATGAAATTTTGACCCTCCTGGTGCCACAGACAGATTTCAGCCAAGATTTCAGCCTTGGTCTGCTCCCAGAGAGCCATTCCCAAGTAACACTCCCTGCTTTAATATTGCTGGATGGAGGCTGCCTTCACTTGAGCTACATTTAAGACCTCAAGCAAAAAAAATAGAAAAAAAAATCTGGATAGTTGAAACATGATCTTGGAGATTTGGGTTATTTGGCAGGAAAGTAGATGAAGTGCTACAAAGGTTCTGCTTGCAAAGTAAAGCTCAAATGAATGACAGGAAAAAAAGGGGGGGAGAGAGAGAAGGAAGGAAGGAAAGATGAAATTTTCCACGCTTTAGTCAGCAGTATATCTACTCAGATATCTTTGGTTGGCTTTTATGCCAAGGAAAAATTAGTTTCTGGCCTCTTATAAGCTAAGAGGCATGGCAGAGAGGTACATCTGCAGAATGCCAGGCTCTAGCTGTACTTCTGAAAAATGTATTCATTGTTTACAAAATTTAGGCTGTAAATTATGTTTTGAGGAATGAGATGGAAGATTTGAAAGCCAAGCAGATGATTTCCACTGATCACCAGTGAGTTTGTGTCTCATCAGCCGAGAAAAAAAAAGTGATTCAGTTCCAGAACTGTTTTTTAAAAGAACTGGAAAATATAGGACAAAAAAACCCCAAAAATCCCAGAATTAAATACTTCTAAGTGGATGAAGAGTGTCCCAGAAGTATCCCAAACACCAGCCCTGCTGCTTTCCCTGGGAGTTGTGAACAGAGAAAAGCTCTACCACCAGTGAGATTTAGGGCTGCCCTTGGAAGGTGCTCGCCACGATCCAGAGCGCGCTCTGCACCGTGGGCTCGAGGCGTGGAGGGAAGATGGAGCAGGGAATGTGCTTCCTCCCCAGGGACTGGGGTGGACAAAGGGAGTCTCTGCCAGGCCACCTTGTGCCGTGCCAGAGAGCCCTCCTGTGTCCCACGGAGCAGCAGGTCCACGCCGTGCCCTGCAGACAGAGCAGCTCGGGAGAAGTTGCTGATACGGTGACGTGGCGATGGCTTTGTGTTCCCCACGTCACCTCTGCCCAGCACGGGTGACAGAGACACAGGGAAAGCATCACCTCTGCCCAGCACGTGTGACAGAGACACAGGCAGTGTCACCTCTGCCCAGCATGGGTGACAGAGACACAGGCAGAGTGTCACCTGCCCCTGGGCACGTGTTGAGCCTGCATTACACCGAGTGACTCAGCTACGACCCCAGCGACAAAATAAAATAAAGAAGCACAACCCCAAGCCCTGCTGTCACCCCCGTGAGTGTCTGCCAGCTCTGCCTGTGCTGCCACCACTCTCTGTAACCCTCCCCAGCCTTGCTACCCTGCAGCTCCAGCCCAAGGCAGACTGGAAGGTATGATTTAAGGTCCAGCATACACGTAGATACATCGGACTGCACAGCACAGGAAAAGCACGGTAATACCTAGGAATGCTTCCCTCGATGGTGCCACGACATGGTACACACACACACATAGAAATCTACAGGGAATGCATGGGCATGGCGTGTTGGCAGTGATACAGACCTTGGCGATGGTTCTGGCTGCTGCTCTTTCCTTTAAACAGAAGCAATAGTACATTAGCATGGTGTCAGGTGGCAAAAGATGTTGCTGCTTCACTGTTAAAACATAACGAAACGACAATACCAAACAATACAACTATGTGGAAGTTGTGGACAGAAGAAAGGGAAAGGAGCACTTAATTCCTGGAGTTTCTGGCCTGGACAGAAGATCACTGGAGACTCACACAACCTCAGAGAAGACACATACAACGCACAGGGTTGTAGATTTTACCCCAACCCATCCTTGTGGCTCCGCACCACTGAGACACCTGAGGGTCCTGTGATTTGTGTGAGCACAGGAGGACTTCTGTGGGCTCAGAGAGAGGCCCCCTTCCTTTGGAAATGCACTGCCCTCATGTTTCTGTACATGGGGAAGGGTTTGGATGGCTCCCATGACTTCACTGCATTCACTTTTCCTCCCTGGCCATCGGGACAGAGCTCATGTCAGATCTCTGAATGCATGGATTCATGCCAGGTGCTGGAGTTGGACGTGGGTGGGAAGGAGCATGGACCCCTGCCCTGGCATCCTGACACCTCAGCTGGGGTTTATGCCTCCAGAACCTTTGGCAGCTACTTTACCAAAGTAGTTGGCAAAGGAGACATGGAGGAAGTGGGACACCACAATCTGTGTTTGCAGTTTCATATTGAGATCTGAAACTGGATTGCCCTGAAAAACACACTGAGGACAAAGTGAGCTGAATGCCTACAAAAGGGCAGCCAGGACACTGCAAGCCATGCTAAGGCCACACTGAAAAATACCCCACACCTTCACTGAGCAGGCATTGTGGTGGTATTTCCCTCCAGCAATGAGGAAAACCTGCTCTGCCTTCAGCTGCTCTGATTCACAACTCCTACACTGGGGAATGGTGTTTAGTGGGGGCCTCGACCACCCTGCCCCTGCAGCCCCCCAGAGAGGGAGCAGACCATGTTTCTCAGCAGATACAGCTCTGCCTGCCCTAACACAGGTGCCCTCTGAGCATGATGTTGCACCAGCCCTGGCCCTGCCACTGCTCAGCAGAGACCACTGAGACCTGCACAGAGCCCGACCCCTCTCCCTCAGCTAAAGGCAGCAGCCTGGAGAGACTAGTAAAAATCTCTTTTCCCCCCTCTGCTTCTTGCTCAGAAAAGCTTGGAAGCCCAGCCTCAGTCACTAGCTCAAATACTCACATTTTAAACTTTTCAGGCTGACCCAGGGGTGTATTCTGGGTACATTATAGAGGCACACAGCCCAGGGCAGGCCCCATCCCACACCTCCCAGCTGGCCCTGATGCCCACTGACACCTCTCCATCCCTCCCAGGGTCTGCACACTCCCCATTCACCAACAGGGCAGCCTTGACTGTTCAAAAACCTCAAGAATTATCCCTCCCAAGCAGAGGGTGAAGGTGCAGGACTCCCGCCCTTCTGGGGGATTCATGTAAACCTTGCCACAGCCAATTTAGCAAAAATGTCTCACTGCTGCAACCTTGCCTGCTGTCACTGGAGGGAACAGAGAATGAATTAACACATCATGGGCCTGAGTGTCCTCTGAGTGTGGTGAGGAGCAGAAAGGTCAGAGGAAAACTGGGATCACTACCTCCATCAGCCCCCTTGAGACTATGACTTTGAGTTGTCAGTCAAGCACTGTGACATTGCTCCAGAGCCAAGTCAGGCTGAAGGAATTCATGTAGAGCACGGGAGAGGGGCAGGGAGGAGGTCACTGAGTGACCCATGTGGGACCAGCTGTCAAACCTCTTTCATCTTCAAGGATGTCCATATGCAAAAGGCAGGAAGGAAAAAAGAAAAAAAGGAAAAAAAAAAGGAAAAATATTGCAAAGTGTGTGCGTTCCAACTCTTAACTCTGCTGCTAACCTGAATGTCAGTCCCGACTTGCTCTTCAGGTTCCTCAGGAGCTCCAGCTGGTTCAGAGGAGGGATGAGTCTAGAGGGAGAAAACAAAGAGCATTAATATCCAGACAGAACTGATCCCAGAGCCTCCTGTCTCGGCAACTTCCCCTGCTGCCCCATCCTTTCAACCAGAACCTGCAGCTGGGGGACAGCTCAGGAAGGATGGAGAGGGGTTTGGCTGCTACTTCCAACAGTGTCCTAAGGCAGAGCAGTGGGGTAAGAGAGAGAAAGTGACAGCAAGAGAGAGAGAGAAACTTGTCTGCACCACTGGATTTTGAACCTCCCCAAAACCAAGCAGCTGCCAGGGTTCCTGGGCAGCTCGGTGGTGTTTTGGCAGAGCTGTATTCTGGCAGGTTGGCAATGCTAAATGGAGAGAAATCTAGCTTTGAGGGAAAATAGGAAAACTCAATGCTGCTGCTCTTGGGAATGTGGGAAGGCATGGGAAGGAGCAGCTTGTGGAGCAGAGAAAACAAGGACCTGAGGTTGGGAGCATCTCAGGAGAAACAGCAGAGTGCTCCAGGGTCAAGTTTAACTAATTCCCTACTCTCCATGTCAGGTTTTGCCCCCAAATGAGACAAAATCCTGTGTCACTGCCTTCCAGAAACCACAGGGCTTCCTTCCCTTCTCAGTTAAAAAAACCCCCAAAAAATCAAAAAAACCCTGACAATGGGAATTCTGGTAAAAAATAAACATCCAGCAAACAAACATCCTGTGCCTATCCTGCTTTTGTGCCTAAAAGCCATGGAATTAGCTCCACATCCATTTTTTGGGTTCTTCCCTGAGACCTTGGGAGACCAGGGCTTGCTCCATAAGTATTTAATATTGATATTCCCAGCCAGGTTTTCAACCAAGAGAAACATAGGCTGGAGGTGTCAGGGGGAGACTAAGAAATGAGGCTTCTAATAAAGTAAAGGGAGAGATATTCATGCCCACATTTTTTCAGCCATGATGAGACCACTAGTTTCACACTTTAACAAAAAAAAAAAAACCCAACTCAACTGGAAAAGCCTCTTCTCTGCAGGCACAAAACCTATCCTCAAAACCACAGTGGTTCAGCAGAGATTTTGTGTTCACAAGATTGAGGCAATCAGAAAATTTTCCAATTCTAAGTATGGAGAAAAGAATAAAAATAGGCCTGAAAAATTTTGGCTCAGCTCCCCAGTCGCTTCCATTCCAGAGAAAAGCACATCCTGATCTGCTGAATTAATGATCCTCTTCATTCCAGACATCAGGAAGGAGCTGACCTTGATGCAGTGGAGCCGTGCATGAATGCTGGGCTGTCACCTCCCTTCAAACACACCGTGGGGTTTGGAGATGCATCCCAGGTTGGGAGAGGTGGTGCATAAAATCCAGCACAGGGTGTACTCGGCAGGTAATGAAGGGTGCACAAGTCTTCTTTGGTGAATTAACTCCTCAGGGAGGTCCATACCCAGCAGAATAGAGGAAAACTGCCCCACTTTCTCCAGCTGGGATTGCAAATCCCAGGCTCTCACTGGTTCTGGTCTCAGCTGAGGAGCTCATTAGCTCAAAAGATTGGAGGATTCAGGATTCCAAAAGGAATTATTTCTTTTGCATCAGCCCGTGGTCTGCAGTTTGCTGAAGCTGGCCACCTCTTGGGCCATCACAGATGCTTCCATGAGGAAGTACAGACACACAAGAAACAGAGATTCACCATTTCTGTGGTTGCTTCACGGGCCTGGTACACATGAGGTGGAAATAACCAGTATTTCACTGAAATAATTATTATGAAAAACGGGTGAAAACTTACACATATACTTGACCTGAAATTTAATCTCAACTAAGTGCTCAGCCTAACCTGTCACTGCAAGAGCAGCTTGGGGAACAGCTACTGCACCACACCATTTCTCCAGAACCTTAAAAGACAAAAAACAAAAAAAGGCAGAACTCTGCGCAGCTCTTGAACTGAGCTTTGCTGTGGAATACTGGATGCAGGGCACCCTGCCCTGGTGTGTGCCCAGGGCTCAGGGGACACAGGTGCCACCGTGCCAGGTGCAGGAGGAACCTCTGGCTGGGGCTCCTCACGTTTTCTCTCTCTCCTCCTGGTCCGTGTGTCACTGGTTAGCGAGGGAAGCGCGTTCCGGTTAGGGGGGAGCCGGCTGAGGGATCTGCACACCACGGGACACACACAGCTCATGCCACCCACCACAGCAACACTTCTGAGCTGCTGCAGGTCCCCCCCAGCTGCCTCCACCACCCCTCCCAGTACAGCACAGAGAGAGGCCACGCTAACTCCAGGTGCTGGCTCCCGTATCCACAGGGAAAGGCGGATCCGCAGTTCCTGGGAGCACAGACAACTTTTCAAGCATTGGAGGACAGGAGGGAGGTCATGCCTCGGGCCAGGACACCACCAGAACCCCACAACACGAGGAGGGCAGCAGCACACGACACAGTGGGAGCTGTGCAGACACACCACGACACGCACACGGACGCCACGATGATTTTTTTGAACAGTCCCAGGATGAACAATTAAGGAGACAGTGACAAGGAGATGGGTGCTGGAATGGGATGGGAACCTAAACAAGCCTCCATGCAGTGCTGGAGTTCCTATGAGCAGCCAATATTCGCCCTAACCATGACTTTATGTCTCCAACTGAAGCTATTTTTCATGACTGAGAACATTTATGGTGCTTATAAAATACTTCATTACAACAAATGGAATGGAAGTGGCACATTCTTATTCCTCTCCCAGTAGTAGAAAAATGTCTGATTCTCAAATCAGGCTGTTGTTCAGCACAACAGGAAAATATATTCTTAATATTAAACTTGCAGTTCATTGATGCAATTTGCTATAAATTAAGCACACAGAGCAGTAAGTGTGATTTACTAAGGCTGTAAAACTTGCATCTGTGAAAACTGGAACTGGGTTTCGAAATCAGACACTAAATCACATCAGCTCTAGTGGCATTACTGCATCTAGTGAGGATTTAAACTGCTCTAAGAACAGAGCTTGGCCTGCAGTCTTGAAATGCAAGTCATTTATTCCCCATCTTAAAATATTAACTTGACTACACCTTCAGATACCCATCTCATATAAAATACGCCTGTGATTTGCAGATCTACTCCCTTCTGCAGAACCTGAGATAATATTATTTATCATAAATCTTACACAGCCATATCCAGGACTTTGCATTTGGATTGATCCCAAAAGGTTAAGTCCTAGATTGAATACCTGTGGCTAATAACTGCTTAGCTCTAGGTGGGTCTTGGAACTAAAAACTGAAATGGAAAAGTCCTGCTGAGATGAAGCATCCTTTCACCAAAAACTCAGACTAGTTTACTCGAATAAATGAATGATCATATCAGTTTAGCATCCCAGATCTCTTTCTTCTCCAGGTTTTAACCTCAAAAGCAGGCAGAGCTGCTCTGCAGGTTTTATTCTGTGCTAGCACTGATGTGCCCTGTGGTGCTACCACACCAGCAAACTCAAAGCCAGCATTACCAGGTGGGCACAACTCCTGCAGCTCAGAGCCAGATAAATGACACAATGAAGGATGGGAGAAGAGGGCTGGAGAGAGGGAACACACGGGAGTGAGGGCAGAGGGAAGTGGAAGATGCATGGGGATGTTTTCTTGTCAAGCATTGCATGGATCGGGGGAGGTTGGAAAGACCATCAAGAAATCATCCTTAACAAAGCAAGCTTATCAAGCACACTCCCATTCTCCTCCCTTACTTCATCATTTTGGCAGTTTCCCAACACTTGTGTGTACCAATAGCTAAAATGTACATGGAGGTGCAGGGGGTTAGTCTGTAGCAGCAGGAGGGCAAGTCTGTTTTGGGTTTTCACTCATTCCTTGGGAAAAACTCATCTTCAAAGGTTTCTGTCTTTTTTTTTGGCTTTGTTTTGTTTTGTTTTTAATTCAAGGCTTTGCATGTTACAGTCCCAAATGAAGAACAAGGAGTGACATGACACACACTTTCAGAGTCACATGCACTTCATACCTGGAGGCACCATACGTTTGCGTTTGCGTGCTTTTCAAGTGTTTTCACCAAAGAAAACCAAAGGGGTAAGAGAAAGAAAAAAACAGGGGGGGAAGTTGGGGTGGAGGAGAGGGGGAAAGAAACAGAATAAAGAAAATTAGCATACGAACGAAGTGTGTCCCCGGGAGCAGATGCTGTGGGCAGGCTCACAGGTGAGCACAGGAGCGTGGACTGAGCTGGCTCCTTCTGTGGCTGGCTCAGGAGCCACGGCAGCCCCGTGTCACCCTCGGGGACAGGCAGCTGGCACCTTGCTCCGAGAGCAAATGGGGCAGGGAAAGTGTGGGGACCTCCCAGAGACCTTCATGGGACATCCCCAGCCCTCAGCCCCACCCAGCTGGGCTGGGCTGCTGAATGGGCAGGATGTGCCCATGGGTTTGATTTTCTTAGTGAAGGCCAATATATGATAGTAGTTCAGATCAAGGCCCTGCTCTCATGAGTGACAATAAGAGCAGATCTTTTTTTCCAATAAATCCAGTGGCTGATACAGAACAGGTTATTTATGATGTCTGGGTGCACCAAGCCAACTCGTGCATCATAACCCAAACCACATCTGCACACACAGACGCCTTGTGTATATTTCAGAATTTGGTTCTGCCACATTCTGGATTTTGAGATGAAATCTGGGATTCTCTCAGGGGCCACCACATTTCCCCCCAAACAAGTCAGAGTAGCTTTACTGCAGTGATTGGAGTGATGCTCTGGAGCCATGTGAGCTCCTCCAAGGCATGTGTAACAATTTTCTCATATCAAGCAGCCAAGCCTTTCCAGAGATGCCTTGGGAAGAGACATGAGCTAAAGGCACAGGCTCCTGCTATGAGGAATAAGCAGCTCAGTGTTGAGCAGAAATGATGCTGAGGTAGTGGTGACTGCAGATCATCCCCGGGCACCAGAGAGAGAGGGATTCTGTGTTCTTCCAGCCCACTTCCAAACCACACTGTGCACTGCAGCCACGGCCTTAAGGGGCTGCTGGCCTTGATGTGCTGCTATGGCTGCAGCAGCACCAGCAGCAGCACAGGGCTGCCAGTGCCTTCCAGCTGGCTTGGGGAAGTGGGGAGGCAAGGAGAGATGGTCAGTGTGAGTGATGCAAGCTGCAGCCAGAATATACAGTTACTCCCTTTTTTTTAAAAAAAAAATCCACTTAATTTATTTGACAGCATTCAAAATATTGTCAGAAGGGGTTCACTGCTTTTGTGGTAAAAATGCACCAATTTCATTGAGGGCTGAATCCATTGGTACACCCACAGCTCACTTGGCCAGGTGATGTTCACTTGATCTGTGCACAAACAGGAGCTGGGATTTAAGGCAGAAGCTGAGAGTCCAGAGAAATCCATTCCTAAGGAAGCCCAGGGTGACACTGCTGTGTGGGGCTGAGCAGCACCCACAGCAGCAGCCAGCAAAACTGCTACAACCCTGCTACAAATCTGTTCTGGCTTCTTACTCAAGATAAGCAGGCTCTCCAAACTACAGTTTTTTCTCTTTCTACTTCCCAGAGTTTCTATTTAGCCTTTTCAGGAGATCTTCAGCTCAGATTTCCTCCTGCATGTTAGCTCCATGGAAATACAGGTTTTAACAAGGGGGTTGTGTAGCAGGCAATCAAAAGGGTGTCACTGCATGTCTGGCTGCATGGTAAATTCAGTATTTCAAAGAGCAGTAAAATCTGGCAAAGTCCACTGAAAACAAGCCCTGAGTGCCTGCATTTTGCAGTGGATTTTGGGCCAAGCTCTGTCCTCATCCTCTCCAGTAGCTGACCCCAGGCAGTGCTGCAAAGGTACAGCCAGAAGGTCAGGTACCGGGAGGGAGAGTTTCAATGGGTGGGTTTAATGCTATTGGAAAACAGCTTTGCTCTGTTCTGTTGGGTTGCTGTTGTTGTTTTGGGGTTTTATTAGACAAAATCTTCAACTCAGTTCATAAACTTCTAGGGGAAAAGCAACCAATCAGACACACACTGGGAATGAATCCAATGAGGACTTACTGACCACAGCAGTGGGACTTCCCATGGGTTTTTATGATAGGTTAAGAGGCTGGCTGCTGTGTTTGAAATACAGGCTAAAGCTTACCCCAGGAAATACATCCAGGCTGCCTGCCTGAGGGCTAGAAGGCACCAGTAATACAGAAAACAGGAAGGGATTATTCCTGCAGTGGCACAGCCCAGTGCTGGGCCACAGCCCTGAGTGGGAGTGGGGAGATGGGGCAAAGGGAGCCCTATCACACCCAACAAAACCCCACAGAACTACAGGAATATCTAACAAACACATCCAACCATTCTACAAACCCAGAGAGTCATGGATAGCCTCTAAAAATACATCAGGAAGGGGTACATGGCCATGCCCAGGGAGGTGTGGGGTGAAAATGAATAGAATATTGTGCATTTTAGTTTCTGAGGAAGCCACCAGGCCCAAAGGGGACATGAAGATGTGGTGTTGCGCCCTGTCCTGGAGGGCTGGGAGGCATGGCAGGGGACTCTGTCCCCAGCTCCATGAAGCTCCAAACCCCAGGACTCTGTGAATTTCCACAGAACTGCTCTAACCTGAGTGGTTTCACCTTAAAAAACTGCCCGGTTTTACTGCAGGTAAAACCTGCAGTAAAAAAACCTGCAAGGCAGGTGGGTGCTGCTAGAACACTCTGGTGTTCAGCAGCCTCATCCATCATGGCCCCAGCGTCACTCCCTGCTTGTGTCAACACCTTGGGACGGATAAATGAGATACAAGAAATGGGAAAACACTCCCTGATTCCCAAGTTAGTTTTCCTCCTCTCAGAGATAAAAAAAGGAAAAGAAAGGAAAGGACGACCCAGGGAAAATGCACCTGGGAGAGTGCCAGGCTGGTCAAGGGTGGGAGAGAAGTTTGCTGAAAGGCAGAAGGACCATTAGAGACCAGTTGGACTAGCAAAGAGAGCCTGAAAGGGCACGAGGAGCTGCAGGTAGGGTGAGGGTGGTGTTTACCTATGATCCAGGGCAGCTTGGAGGGAGGTCTTCACACCTGGGCACAGCAACTGTCACAACACAATGCAACTACCAGCAGGCGTGGAGAAATAAAGGTGAAAAGAAGAGCATGTACACACACAAAGACATGGGAAGAAAAAGAAAAAAAAAAACACAAAGCAACACAGAAATTAAAATCAAGTCAAAAAGAAAAACAATGGAAAAATACAAAGCAAAAAAAACGTCCAAAAGTAAAAGCATATACCAACTTTTTCAACCAAAAAAAATTTAAATAAATAAGCAAAATCATATATTCAGATAACAAAAATAACTATGGAGACAGTGGCATCACGAGGAAGGCAGTGGAGGAGGAAGCTGGAGGAGGAGGTACCTGTACATGGGGACGGTGACGGTGCGTTCGTAGTACTGCCAGGTGGAGTGCAGGTCTGTCCGGGACAGGTTGGTGGCATAAAATCTCCAAGCCGCCTGTACAGGAGAAAACTCAGTGAGATTGTGCACCCAGGCACGGCCAGAACCACCCCTGGGTTTATAAACCTCAACCAACACCAAGTCCTATGGGATGGATCCAGCACTTTGCCTTCTCCTTGGTTTGGTAAGTGACAGACTTGGGGTGGTACCATGATACTCCTGACCATGTGAGCCCAGTTAAAAAACCATGGGTCCCAGGCATGCACTGCCGGGTTCAGGTCAGGATGGGTGTTGCTGCTCATTAAGAAGTGAAAAATGTGGAGAGAGAGGAGCAGGAGAATGTAAAATGACTAATTTCAATTCTCCAAGATGTACGCCAAGGCCAGCCTTCTGCACGGACATCTGTTCTCGTGAAGAAAATGCTCCCAACTGTACCTCTATATCAGGATAAATATTCTCTTTGGGGAGAAAAAAAGGGTGAAAACAGACTGTCCTAATGCATTTGTCTCGCTGAGCTGGCTGTTTACTGAATTCCACCCCTTTTCTCTTTAGATTCCCTACCACATATGCTGTTTTCCCATGCTTGATTTCCTGGCATTTATTCCCAGACAAAACCAGTCACCAGCTGCTGTCTCACACCTTACACACATGGCTCCATTTGTCTCCTCCCCATCTTCTAGAAGTCTATGAAGCTCCCCAAAACCAGGATGATGTAACCACAAGGCTCCTTGGATGTGACCCTCACCTGGATCAGGCCCGCCGCTGGGTTTCGCCTCTTCTCAAAGTGCTTTTGTCGATGCTGCTCTTGCACCTTCAGAGCAAATCCTGAACCCAAGATGCCCTGGGGAAGAGAACAATTTGCAACTAGCAGGGGTTTAGTTAAGCTTCCACTTAAAAACTGTGGCCATCTTTTCCTCCAAAGGTTTTTTCCTGGTTCAAACACAGAGGAAGGAAGGAGCCTCCATCCCGGCAGCTGTGGGAGACACTCTCCAAGGGGTAGCAAACTTTGCTGGCACTCATTGGAATTGCAAATCTTCCCAAACTACCTCCAGCCAACTGATAAAATACAAAAGAACTCCATCGTGCTGGCATTCAGCAGATTATCCCCATAGGAATCCAGATCCTGCAACACACTGAAATGCACTGCCAAAGGGACAGGGGGAATTTGCTGAAATGGTGTAATTGCAGAATAACAGACTGCACTGGGTTGTAAGGGACCTTAAAGCTCGTCTCATTTCACCCCCCTGCAATGGGCCACCTTCCACTATCCCAGGTTGCTCTAAGCCCCATCCAACCTGACCTTGAACACTTCCAGGGATGGGGCAGCCACAGCTTCTCTGGGCAACCTGTGCCAGGGCCTCACCACCCTCACAGGGAAGGATTCTTCTTAATATCCTCTTTAGACTTACACTCTTTCTTCTTAAATTACCCCAAAGAACGGCCTTCTGGGGAAAAAAAGGCTATTTATTGCTTCCATAAATATTCGTGCAGGGCCAAATTGAAAGTTCCCATCCCATTTGCTCATGGGCTCATGGCACACGATGCTAAAGTTGTGGATATTCAAAGAAGCTTTCCCTTTTTCTCCCTCATTTTTTGATTCACAAGCCACAGAGCATCACAGTCAGAGGGTGTCTGAGTGCATCACATTGTGGCTGCTGGAGTGCCACCAGCTCCAGGGGCTGGGGACAAGGCCCAGGTGAGCTCAGCACCCCCCACTTACAGCAGGAAGGGCGAAGAAGGAGACACCGATGAGAGTGAAGGTCGCCGCCAGCAGCCGCCCATTCCAGGTCTGTGGATACTTGTCCCCGTAGCCAATGGTGGTGAGGGTGATCTGCAGGGAGGAGATCAGTGCCCAGCCCTTGGTCAGACAGCCTTAAAACTGGAACAGCCCAGCCAGAACTCACCCAACAGCCGACTGGCACATGGAGGAGCTGGGTCACTGTATGCCCTGAGCTGCCCAAGGTATGGTGCAGCTCGGGGACCTGGGGCACCAGCAGGGACAGGCAACTCCACAGGATGCAGAGACACCCCAACACCCTCCCTGCTCACCTGCTGGGTTTCACACTAGTTGGGAGTGTTTTGGTGCCTTTTGCTGTCACAGAGAGAGCTGCCATCTGGTGCAGAGGCTGGTGGCAGCTTGGAACCTCCCCCAGGAGGGGCTGTGCCTTCAGCAGGGGAAGGGAATGGGCGGGCACCAGTTCCCCCAAACACCCTCTCAGCAGCTCAGGAAAGCTATTTGCATTGCACAAAAATCTGCTGCTGTTTATTCCCAACCTTCCCAGCAGTGCCCATCAGCTGGTCTCCACTCCCCTATCAAAAACCCTATCAAAAACCCCTATCAAAAACTGTTAGGCTGAGAGGATGAATTATGGCTCCTTCACACCACCTCATTTAGGGATGGGGTTTGTGCTATTGCAATGCACCAAGAGAGAGCTGGCAAGCTGCTGTCTGTATTTTGGGGAAGGACCTGAGGGCTTTTTTGGAAACAGAGTCCCCTGAATTTCCAGCTGCAGGGGAAGACACTTTTTCCCACTTCAGTCCGTGGACACCACTAGTGGGAAATGCTGGCTACTCCCCCAAGGCTTCCAAGAGGATCTGGAGAGCCTGGGACTGGCAGAGCAAGGCAGAGAGGGATGGTCTGATCAGAAACATCTTTGAGACTTCTGATCCCAAAGGCTTTCCCTGTCACACAGCCCCCATGGACAGAGCTGGCCCCAGGGATAGGAGCTGACACCATGCTGATGTGGCATTGGAAACATGCATTCAATTTAGAATAAAAAACCACTTTTACACAAATGGAAGTAGGATCCCAAAGTGCCTTTTAATTAGGCCCACTAAAAGCCTTATCAATTAGATTCTATTTTGACCAAGTGGTTAAAAAATGCATCAATGTGGCTAATCCTTGCTGAAACACAGAGTTGGAGCAAGGCTCTCTACATAATCACTGCAAAGCTGGTTTGCAGCATTTTTGTAATTTCTATAGGCAACAAGTGTTGGATATACTAAGCTCAACCAAGTGATGAGCTTCTGAACCTGAAATTTGATTTATGCCATCTCTCAACATCTGCCCATATCGGACCCATGAGCTGGACTCTGACAAAAACTGTTTATTTTAATGAAGCTCAATTTTTTTTCTGAACTTCTCAGTGGCAAAACAGTCTCAGAAGCAGAAGGGATAAATCTGCCCATGGTTTTCCCCAGACTGGGCTCTAATCTGGGCTGCCACATTTCCTTCATTGTTTATTTTCTCGTTATGTCAAATTGGGCTTTGTTTTTATTTTTCTCTCCTAACTAAGGGGCTTGAAAAGCAATTTACTGCCTCTTTCCCTTTGTTGGAATGGAGGAGCTGCTTGATCAGCCGATTCCTCCCCAAGCCTGTTATTGGGATTTGATCAGATCGGGGATTTTCATTACATGCTTTGTAATCAAGGCCAAACTAGTGATGGAGTAGAAGAACAATAATGCAAGAAGATTAGAACGTCATTAATTCTCTCTTTGTTAATGGGGTAATCCAATAATTCACATGCACACGCACAGCAAACCACAAGTATTGCCCTTTCAGCAGAGATGTGACGGGGAGCGCTCGCCCCGCTGGAGTCTTTCTGCTACTTAGGCCCTATTAGTTTTATGAAATTTATCCCAGTGTGTTCAACAGCACCTCCCCCAAGAGCAATTTAAATAACTAAAGGACAGCAATACTGGTCAAAACAATGATCAAAGCACCCTGTGGGGCAGGATCTCTCTCTGACCCACCTCTGTCATGGGCTCAATCCCACAACTGGGAGCAGACCAGTTCTCAGCTCCCCTGCAGCTCCAGCTAACTCAGAAATGTGATCCTCTAACAATTTCTATGAGGTTTATGTAAGAAAAAGAGCTAAATGGAACAGCCTGAAGCCATTTAATCAAAATGTTAACTAAGCACTCTCTAAGTCGATACCTCACGTAAGTGATAGAAGATGGAGGGTTAATGGACATTTTATTTTAATAACCAGCAGCTGCTCTATGGAAATTACTTACCAGACCCCACCAGAGTGCATCTGCGTACGTATCAAAGTGCTCATTTTCTCCCTTCTCGGCCAAGTACACCAGGAAAGAGGCCAGGATGAGGCACAGGAAGCCAATATACCAGGCAGTAATCAGCTCCTGCGAGATCATTAAAAGAAAGAAGAGAATAATTGCAGTCTTGGTGCACATCTCCAAATGCTGAGTTTCCTGCTTGCTGCTGGATCTGAACTTTCCCTGCACTTGTTTAGGGTTTGGGGCTTTGGCTGGAGATCAGTGATGGCACCTTCTGAGATGGGACCATGGCTCTGCCAGGCCTGAAGACCAAATCATCCAAACACACAGCTACTGAGAAGAGAGTGTAAGAGCTCCATTATTGCAAGAACTGGAACTGAGACTTTAAAAACTCTGATATTTCCCCAGTTCACACAGGGAAGTGGAGTAGGAACTGAAATGGGAACCCCCAGCTCTCTGGAGATTCTACTTTGGGCAGGTGTGAGTTTGAGGTCTGGATGGACCATCCCCCAATTGCAGGCAAGTTTTAATTTGGAATTCACAGGATTATTTTGGGATTAGGTTAGTGCCAGGATGGACAAAGGAGACCCACAAATTTCTTATGATTTTTTCACAGTGCTGGAGAAGCTGACTAAGCTTTTCTGGGGAAAAGAAAGTGAAGAAAGCATGAGAAGTGTTAAAATCACAAATACAGCATCAGGAAACAAAAAATTAACAACAACCACTTCCCAAACTGATCCCCTTACACCAGGAATTGGTTCCATGACTGGAATCTCTCTCTCCCTTACCTTCTGGACTGGTGCAGTATGGGTTTAACCCATACTTCTGAGGGTCTAGCTTGGCAGAGAAGTGGCAAAAATTAGTTAACAAGACAGCATGATCGAATGCGTCTTGAAAAATCAAAAAGGTTTTAATAAAGAAAGAAAATAATACAAAAACAAAGGCAAAGCCAAGCACAGTATAGAGACAAGTCTCCTACTTGCTACAACACCTCGAAAAGCCTGGAACTTCTTTGTTCTTTCTCTTTAGTACTCAACACTTTAGGTGGGCTTTTTGGCTTTTGGCCTAATGAAATAAAGAGCAGGCTTTGAGTTACAGTCTCGGAACCCAACCCATGGTCCTGTGCTGGCGCTGAGCCAATTACAATGAGAAAAACACAGAGCTTTCTAGTTAAACTTCCTAAAATGTCTAAAGGTAAACTGAAACTCTTTCCCTATTTGGAAGCACCTGCTGGAGGTGTAAAGTACATTACTACAGTGGAGCACTCCATCAGAGCTTGTGTCTCTGACTGTTGTATCCCTGTGTTACCTACGGTGTCCTCCCCATCTCCCCAGGCCTGGAAGAACTTTGGGATGGAGAGCTGAGCCAAAGCAGTGTCTCTGGTGGGGAGAACACAAAGAGCAGCTCCAGCCCTCCCCTGGGCCTTGCTCACCTTGCTGTGTGCGTAGACCACAGAGCCCAGCAGCTTCCAGGTGCCGCCGCGCCGGTCCATGCGGATCATGCGCAGGATCTGCAGGAACCTCAAACTCCTGAGGGCCGAGGTGGCAAAGACGTTCCCCTGGGACCCCGCCGCCAGCACGGCGATGGATGCGATCAGCACCATGATGTCTGCAGGAAAACAGGGCAGGGAAGGGTGAGGGAGAGCTGCCAGGGCACCACCAAAGGGACTGGCATTGCCACTGCCTCGGGGTGTGCATGGCAGGGGGCTCCTACACTTGTGTCCTGTGCTGGGAGGACAAAGCACTAATCTGAGACTGGGTGAAAGGAGCCGCTGCACACCTTGTGGAAATATCCTGGTTTCCTTCTCCATGCTCGTCATTCCCATAGAAAATGGGTTGTATGCTGCAAAGCCTGAATTTTGATCCAACTCAAATCCTTGCCAAAGGCCCCTTCTTTTTATCAGCCATGGTTGTCTGTTACACAAATCAGGGAATTCCTCCATCTCAACTGGGAATGAAAATCTATACATCCTCCATAGTAATCCTAAGGTGCTTAAGGACAAAGAAAGTCCAAGAAATAGCCCAAGAAAAAAAGTCTTGCACAATACATACCAAAGATCCCATAAACCTCCTTCCCTGATTTGCTACACAAATTTTATAGGAGTGATTTTCTGTGGAAAAAACCTGAAATCCTGCATATGACCATTGCCAGCTCCCAGACAGTCAAAGGCAGTCTCCATAGCGAAGGGCACGGCCACTGTGTCCATGTCTAATCCCAGAAAACATCGCTGCTGTGCCCAGATGGCCCCTCTCACAGGAGACTCACTGAGTGCTTTACAAACAATAATTAATTAAGTCTCACAGCTCCCTTGTGAGGCAGCTCAGCAGCACCAGGGAAGGCAAAGTGAGACACAGAGTCTCAAGGACCTGGGAACAATTTGGTGTGGAGGTTGGACACAGGATTGCAGGATTCCAGTTCCCATGCTCAGTTTCTCCTGGCTAAACTCTGTTTCTGTGGCTGTGGACAGCTGTCAGTGATACTTAGGGTATGGAGGGAACCGGGATGGCTCCCAGGTCAGCAGAAAACAGGGAGAGCCCTGTGATGAATAACAAAAACCACGGCCACGGATCAGGACTTCTGCCTTTGGCTTTTTTTCCTTTCTCAAGGTGACCATGAAGCAACTGAAGTTTAACCCCCAAAACACATGGGAAGACACTGGATCACCATGCAAGCAAGTGCTTGGAATATCTGTCCTGGACTGGGAAATCTCCTGCAGCTCTTACCGATGACACAGAAAGGTTTGCGGGCAAATTTCAACCGTCCTCTCCAGCCCCGGTAGCGGCAGCAGCAGCCGGCGGCCCAGATCCGCACAAAGTACTCCACCCCAAACACCACGATGGTGACGATTTCCTGGGAGGAAATGGTGCCATTAGTGGGGGAAAAAGGATGATGGAGAGCATGCTCCCAAATCCAGGACAAACCCACGACCTCAGAAAAATACACCTCAGAAAATAAAATACACAGAAAAGAAAATACACCTCAGAAAATACACCGCTGAGCTGTCTGCACCACTCAGCAGAGAGCCCAGGCTTGAGAGATCATCAGATCTCTGCTGCTGTGTCTTCCCTCCCCCTCCCCAGCATGGTGAGAGGTGCTGCACGTCGTAGTCATGAACTGGAGTTTTACACCTCCTCATATTGTGCTTGTTTCCCCATCACAGGACTGATGAGCACCTCGTTGTCTCCCTACCACCAGTCTCCAGGACTCAGCTCAGTTAATGCTGAGGGAAGAGCAGAGATGGGAATCATTGAACAGGAACAATCCTAGAGGATGACAAAAGGGAAATCCAGCTTTTTCCCTAGAAAACGGGCCTGGCTGCCTGTGTGTACTGGGAGATCTGGTGCAGGCATGGTGTAGATCCTCCATCCCTTGATGCCACATGAGCTCTTTCCATCTCTTTCCATCTCCACCTGAATATCCTGTGCATGCTCCCTTCCCTCTGAGATCTTGTCTCACCTTTCTCAAGTGTCAAACCCAGTGAATCCCTAAATAGTCTGCAGCACCTTTTGATTTGATGTAGGGCAGAAATGGGGAAGAGGAAAACAGAAAAAGGAGAGGAGACAGGTGAATCCAGCAATGCTGGATTTTTAATAAAAATTTCCCATTTCTGATCCACAGGTCTGAGTGGTCCCATTCTCACAACAAACAGCTTAACTTCTTGCCGCCAACACCCCCAGTCTCAGGGATCTGTGTGGTTTTAACTTTATTTTAACACCTCACTGTCAGCCCCCACTTACCAAGATGTAAAGGGCCCCTTCTGAGCTGTTCTGGTACTCATCAATGGTCGAAAAGACAGACAGCACCAGGCAGGAGAACACTAGTAGAAAACTGAAGAACACAAAAAGGGAGAGAGAGAAGATCAGTCTTAATGGCAGTAAATTTTCATACTCATCCAATGAACTCAGAGAGAAATTCTGGATATATTTCTCTCTGAGTATTTACTGCACAGCTGCTACACCACCATGTAAAAAGGGTAAGTCAAATGCCCAGTGGATGGACCCACTGGACTATCCCCAGTTTGGCCACTGCCAATCCAGTTCCCCTTCCAGCTGGCAGCTCTGATCACTTCTGATATTTTTTCTCCAAGGAAGTGTCAGCTCTTTCAGCAACACGCCTCCAAAAGCATCCAAATGAGCAGGGATATTTCTAACAGGGATAAGAGGGGAGCAGACTGGCTGAGGAGCAGGAGCATGGGCTGAGCATGAGCTCCACTCATGCTCTGCTTATACATTTACATCCACAAAAGCTCACACAGAAGTGGTGCTGCGATTCTTGCCAGAGTAGGACATTTTTGGGTGGATTTAATGTTCCTTTCTCAGGCGGGTTCTCCACATTAACTCCTTGCTGCCTGGAAAGACTGGTGACTTTTTGGGTTTGTTGGAGCACCCCTGGGAGGTGGGTGGTTGTTACTCTGCTCTTCTGTGGCCAGACACGGGACAGAAGAGGGGTTTGATCCAGCCCAAGGGAATGTGATTTTGGTGCTGTTGGCACTGGGGAGGGAGCTGGGCTGGTTTCTGTCCCAGCTCTTCAGGGACAAAAGAAGCCTCATCCTGCTATAATGATAACAGCTTTCTCAGCCTCTAATTTACCACAAAACCGGGGAGATGCTCAAACCCCAGCACACATCCAGATCTCATTGACATCTACATGCATGGGCAGGCTCCCAAAAGCAGCCTGGGCAGTGCCACCCCAGCCTGTCACTCACTGCCTGTCCCCATCAAGGCTGCCCAGTGCTGGATGTTCTAATGCAAATCAAAGGGCAGGGAATGAGTGACAGGAACTCGACTCTCTCCTGACACTCAGCGCCTGAATCTGCAGCTGCTGAGGTGTCCTGGCATCTGCTCAAGGATGGAGCTTCCACCCCTGCCCACTGCTTGCTCCAACAAAAGCAGGGAAATTAATTTACTGGGGATCGATTTACTAATACAATAAAGTAGGCCAGCGCAAGGAGAAACTAAAAGCTGCATTCTTTAAGAGCATTAAATAATTCATCTGTCTGACTTTGTCTCACATTCCTACAAACTGCATTGTGAATATTTATAAGGTTTGGTTCTGCTGGTGGGGGGGCTGCTGCTTTTTGGTGAATAAAGAGGAGTTTCACACCACCAGGTCGTGCTTGTGGCTTTGCAGTGACCATTAATGTCACAGTAATAAGTAAAAATAGGGAGATTTGCAGTATTTATTTGAACCACAAGCAGAAACGTGGTGGTGAGGTAGGGACTGCTGGAGGTAAGGGACCTTCAGAGCCATCTCAGCCCAGGCTGAGCTTTATCAGCCACAAGACGAATCCAGCATCCAGCAGATAATTGCCTGATTTCTCACTGCAAATTTCTCCTTCTCACACCAGATCTGGTGTGCAGACACTTGAAACAACCTCAGGAGAGTAAGAAAAGCTCACTTGCCATCCCACTCATGATGTCACTCAATGTCTTGTCTAGGGCCCACTTCAATATCTTTTCTCCCCAAACTGGTGTTTCAAAACCCTTGCCACAAACCATCCCACCACAAGCTGCCCTGCCGTCAGATGGACTCCATCCATCCCAACATCCTCCAGGTTGCTGGGGCCATGCCCGGGGAGCTGAAGAAGGGGCCCCACTGCTGCCCACACCATGGCAGGGGGAGCAGAATCCCATACTCCAGCAGAGAAGGAGCTGCAATTAGGTTGCTGCACTCCTGGAATGGCCCAGATTTTGGCTGCAAACTTCTATGTTGAAGTGAGAAACAAATGAATAAACAATGAGAGAAGAAAGAGGAAAAAGAAAACAACAAAAAAAATTATAATGGAAAGGGATCAAAGGCAAAGAGAATTCTACATTTTCTGATTAAAGACGCAGAATGTGAATTGTATTTATTTTTGTGACCAAACATCATTGTAAAGTGCCTGAGGAAGGGCTGAAAGCAAAGTGCCAATATCAGAGCAGGCTTGCACAATGCGTTTGCTCAGCTGATCACCATGGATGGATTCAGAAAGAAGACACTATCAATTCATGACTCCTGGCAGGGACACACATCACAAAAAAAAGGAAGATTCCTGTATGGTAAGCTGACACTAGGCAGATATTGATGGGACAGGGGGAAAAAAAATGGAATAGAAATTGCTTTATCACATCAAATCCCAAGTATGGATTGTGCAAGCCGTGGGTATGGGGAGAGCTGGGGCAGCTCCAGGTGCTATTGGAGCAGTTGGACACCTGGGTGCTGCCTCTCCCCCTTCCAGCACATCCCTGCATCCCATCCTCAGCCTCTCTGTGCTCCTCAGCTCCCCAGGGCCAGCTCAGAGCTGCTGCAATTTCCACTCTGGGCTCCCCAGGGCTTCCATTGCCAGGGAGACCTGATGCAGATCAGGCTGGCAGGGCCAGCATTAATTACAGCTCTGCTGAGCACAGGAGGCAGCAGGGAATGCACCAGCTCCTCCAGCAGAGCATGGGAGATCCATGGCCAAGTCCCACAAGGACAAAAACCTCCCCCTGGCTCAGTCCCAACAGGTAAGGGATCTCCCTGTCCCAGCCAGCAGGTAAGGAGCAGTCTGCCAGCAAGGGATGAGGCTCTGAATCAGCACAGGCTGAGCTGCACACACATCCCAAAATTCCTCCATGGTGATGCACAGCTTTCTCTGCCTGAATGTGGGGCCCACCGACCTCTGGGGGCTGGAAAAGGAGACTCAGAGAATGACAACTTTCTGCAAGGAAACTCCATTTGAGGGGTCCAGGTCTGTCTGGCTCCTGGGAAGCCTTGAGGGATCTGCAGATCCCCTTTGGACAGAGGACTGGAAGAGGGAAGCTGAGAGGTACGTGCACATCAGGCATGTATCCTCTGAGCTGTCACAGAGGGAGGGCAGTGGGGAACAGGAAGCTGGACTCTGCTTTAATTCCACCTAATCTACCCAGACAGATCAGGAAAGGGCTTCAAATAATAATGGATAGCTAAGGAAAGGGAAACAAGCCAATAAAATAGTGCAGCAGTTGGGATGAATCTAATTTTTAAAGCTACATATCTAATGAAAGCAAATTACGTCTGCAGCCTGACTCTGGGAAATGTTCATGTGCAATAAGGAACATTAATTAGGTCCCATCTAATGATTTTTACATTAAAGATGCCAATTCTGCTTGGAACATTGGAGAAGACAATATTCTCCTCCTGAGCAGGCAGGTCCTGCCCAGTGCATGGCTGGAGTCAGCACCCAGCACCCCCAAAACTCCGGGGAGGATTCAGGGTGGTTTGAGACCACTGTCTCCTCTCCAGAGTGACAGGAAGGAGAAATCTGCCTCCAGCCTGTTGGAGAAGGACACCTCATTGCATTTTCCCACCCACCACTCATTCCTGCAAGGCCCCCAGCACCTTCTGCTGCTCTGACATCCCCCAGACCTGTTGCTGAGACCTTTAAGCTCAGCCAAGTCTCAGCTGTGCAAATCTGACTGCTGCTAATACCAGTAAATCCAAAGACCTCCAAAGTCTGACTTTACATCCAAAGGTTATGTTGACTTAAAACACCCGTGCAAGCTTCTTATTACAATTTTTAAATCCCAGCACAAAATCTGCATATCCAGATTTCATATCCACTGTGCTTCAGGTTAGCAACAGAAAAAGGAATGACTGAACTCCCCCTTGGAAATAAAAATACTTAAAATGGCATGAAACATGAAAGATTGTCCTTCTCTTTTTTATTTTTTTTCTTCCTCAGTGAAAGCACATGATGGAATCATCATAAAGCTTCTCAGGTTAATCATCTAATTTGCCTTCCAAAAGAAACCCCCCTGGAATCCACATGCCCATTTACATAACAATTTTAAAAGGCCTCTAAATTTATTCCTGAAATACTCATATTCAAATAACAGTCACTGACATTCAGAAATGTTGGGGTTCCTCTAATGGAGCACCACTAATTAGCAACTGGATTCCTGGGTAAGATGGAGATGGATACAACACAAGGAGGTGACAGAAGCTTGTAAGAAGCCACTGTGCTTGTTGCCCACTCTGATGCCTTTCCCTGGAATTGGGAAAGGCCATTAATGATTTGTTTAATTAGAAGGGGCAAAGCTGGAAAGGAAGGAGTATTTCACTACAGGCATTCAAGAACGGCACAATGAAAAGCAACTTAAAGCATTTAAAACACTTGAAAATTACTTTGGGGGTGTAAACAAGGCATTGATAGTTGTGCTAAAATAAAACTGACGTGCTTATGTGGAATCCAGCTGCAATCCCAGTCAATCCATTTGCTGTGGGCTCTGTGAAACGCTGCAGTTCAAGTACCTAAAACTTTGATGTAAATCAAAGGCCAGGAAAATACAGAGATGACAATAAGTGAAGGTGAAAGAGCACCCACAGCAAAGAGAAACAGAGATTGGCAAATGCCTTTTAGTGCTCAGAGAGCCTGGAAATCAGAATGGGAGTATTTGCAGCTCAATTTAAACCTCCATTGAGTCAGAAGCAAAACGCTGAGAGAGCCATGACTTTTCCAGGGATAAAGACTTTGTCGGATGGCTCCTACCCTTAGCCAGGAGCATCCATCATCTTTATTCATGTGAGCAATCCTGCTGTGACTTGCAACCTGGCTGCTCATTTCCAAGGCTGAATAGAAGCCTAAATACCTCACTCTGGGTTCCCACATCCCTTGGTCTCAGCCAAAATCATCTCCCAAGGCAAATTCTGTCACTAGAAGAGCTGGAAATAGAAGTGGAGAGTCCTGCCTTTTGGTGCTGTGCCTTAACAAATGCTCTCCTTCCCAAAAATAACTCCTGGTGGCACCTCAATCCCCTCAGGTTTGGCCATGCCCAGCCCCATCCTCCATCCTGAGATTTTGCTCCCTGGATGAGCCTGGAGGACCCCTGAGCGGGTAGGAAACCTGTTTGTGGTGAACACACTGGCTGCCTCCAAGGGAGGGATTGTCATGGTTTATAAGCTTTTTAATAAATCATTATCAAAGGCCTGTCTGGGACAACATTTACAGCTCCTGTGCATTCTCAGTGCACTCAGGTGATGCCTGAGCAGCCTTGATAAGAACCCCCTTGCTTGTAGAAAGCCATAAAGAGCATAATGTGGTGTGTGTGAAGTGTGGAATGGTTTGGATTGAAAAGGACCTTAAAGACCACCTATATACAAAGCCCTGCCTTGAGGCTGACACCTTCCACTGGAGCAGGTGGTCTAAAAGGAGCACTGGAGCATCTCCAGAGGACCAAAGTAGCATCCCAGGGAAGGCTGTGGTATCCACAGTGAGGCTGGGAGGTGAGAATTCATCAGGCTACAGAGAAATAGCTTTTAGAGATCCATGTTAAAGGGCTGGCCCTGAGATGGGAAGGAAAATCATAGAGTATTAGGTTGAAAAAAACCTCCAGGATCTCTCATTCCAAGCATGTCCAGGGCCACCACTAAACCACGTCCCCAAGTGCCACATCCACATATCTGTGAAATCCCCGTGTAAGAGAATGGCAAAGTGGCACAACCAAATCACAAAACTTCTTGCCCTGTCCTCCTTCTATTGAAGAAGCACATTTCTCAGAAATAAAAGCAGGATTTAGGAATTTTTTCCTTCAACATCCACCACTTCTGAAATCAGTTTCTGCTCCAAAAGCTCCTCCAGCCTTTTGCCCTTGCTTGTAACAGGAGTGTCAGAGCCCTGATCCAAACCCATGGACTGCAGGAATTTGAGCTGAAATTGGGATTCCATGAAATATCTTGTCCCTAGTCCAGCAAAGGATTGTGTATCTTCACACTTAGGAGAAGAGTGAGCTTAAGAGCTTTTCTGGATTGAAGCCTCAAAGAACAAAAGCCGTCTGGAACTGCCAGGGGATGGAGATCAAGATCTGAACACTTACAGTGGGAAAAGGAGTTAAATGTAAGGAATTGCTTGGGGTTTTTTTTTACAGGCTGGCTCTAATCATTTAACTTAGGCTGAATAAAAGCCTTATTAATAATAATGACTGCATGCAAAGTTCTAGCTCCAATGTTCCGCTTTGTCCTCACCCAGAATGAATCACTTGGAAATGCTTGTCTGCGTATTCTCCTCGCCCTGCACACGCAGCCTCAGAGGAGCCAGATGTCTGGAGGAAAACCCAAAGTATTAATCAAGCCCGTGCACCTGCCAGAAGAGCCTGTTCCTGCTGGGATCCAGCTCTGCTGGGCTGAGGCTTTCTTTCAAAAAATTTGGTGGGGAGAAATATATTCATGCAGCTGCAGAAATGGTTCAGGGGAGAGAATCCTAAAGCCCACGGTGCAATTACAGTGCATTGGGAGGTAAATTAAGAGTATAAAATATTGGACATTTAAGTAATTCTTAAAATGTCTGTGCAGGCATTTATTCAGATCATGTTCATTGATTTTAGTGTGAGGGAAAGTTGCTGTCTCATGCAATACCCATATTATTCAGATTGAAATCTGAGCACTGCCTCTCTTTCATCCCACAGGGTATTCCCTCAAAAGAGCCTCTGCTTCCTCCCCACCCTGGAGAAATCAGTGCTAGTGAGCACAGGAATACAAACCTTCCTGATCCAACCTTTAGCCCTGTTTGAAGATCAAGTTCCTTCTGTTTCTTAAGCCTTGCTTTTCTGCAACAGCTCAAGAAAAATAAACTTCACTGGCCAAGGAAATGCTGCATGGTTGGAGCATGCAGGAATTAAAATTCCTCTTGCTGAGGTCAAACTCCTCTGACTGACCTGGGCAAGTCACTCAATCTGACTTAAGTGAGCTCCAAAACTGGGTTAAAAGAAAGCTGTCCCTATAAAATGTAATGCTGCATCTCATCTAAACATTCCTCGAGGGAATGTGATATACAAAAATAGGCTCTGGTCTAATTGCAGATAGGAAGATTGTCTCCAATCGGGCTGGTTCCCGCCACAGACAGGAACAGTCCCCGGTTTTTCAAAGGTCTGTCCCAGAAGCAGAGATTCAAGCTGCAGCCTGAGGTTTCCTGCCCACCAAGGACGAGCTCCAGCCCCCTGAGCTCCTTCAGCTTCACTTCCCCGTCTCTGACTTTGCACTAATTCTGCAGCACCATGAATTTCAGCACCTCAAAAACAAAAAAATCCCTGTTGAGAGCATCCTTAGGGAGCTGCTGCCACAGGGGCTGGGCAGCTCTCAGCAGCCACCTGAACTGTCCCAGACCCACAGAAGGCAACTAAATGGCTCAGATATCTTGTGCTGCCTTTAAAAACCTCAGTTTCCCCACGGGTGAGGCCCTTGGCTTGTGCTCCTGTAAAAGCAGGACCCCAGAACTGTTGCTCTTGGGCCCCCTCTCAGCTAAGAGTGAAGGAGAATGGCCGAGATATTGGCAATTTTGAAGGCACTCAGATGCCTCAGTCACTTCCCAGGGTCCATCCCCAGCTTCATTCCTTGATAATTAGAAGACAAAGATGTGGTTTCTGAGAACCAGAGGCTAATGGATAACACCAGTGTAAAACACAAGGATTACCAAAGCCCTGCTAATTTCATTTGCTCATTCATTTGTTTAATAAACAGAGTCTTGGGGAAAATAAGGAAGCATTTGCAAACTGCACATATAATATGCCTGAGAGTTGGTAATTTCAACATCTGTTTAATTTTACCTCTCTTGTCCCAGATAGTGAGCAGGATCTCACAGCCAAGGTGCAAAAGAATTGGTTTACAGCCTTTTGATTTCAGTCCCCAAAAGATTATGACCCCGACACTGGGTAAAAAAACCATATAACCCAAGGAATAACAGGAATGCCACAATAATCAGGATTGATGTTCCCTCTCATCCACTCCTGCACAAATCAGGAATAATCCCCTGAAAGCCAAGGGGGCTGCACTGCCACAGGAGAGGCTCCAGCTCAGCTGGGTCCAAACCCTGCAATCCCTGAGAGACACCTGAGTTTGGCACAAGAGAAATGCAGGATTAGGTGCAGCACCAGAAACAAAGGGCCAGAGGTCAGTTTTGGAGCTGTGCATTCCTTCCCCACACTGGTAGGATATGATGATCCTCCATGGCAGAGGTGGCAGAGCACAGCCCTGGTGCTTTCCATGCCTGTGAAGCTGCTCCTGTCAGGATGGGAACATCTTTTCCATCTGGACCATGCAGCCCAGAGGAGCTGCCCAGGGTGAAGGGATGCAAGACAAACTCAGCTCTCTGGAGAGCTCAGCATTTAGAAGACAGTGCTCCTTAGCCCTAAAAAATTGCTGAACCAGCCCAGTTATGCCACAGGGAGGGGAGAACATCACACCAGCTGCCAGTCAATCCCTGCTTAACTTCACCACTAACAGAACTATTTTGAGTCTCCCAGGAGCTGCAACTCTGAATTTAAAAGTCCTTTTCCACCTTCTCCTCTCCATCAGCAAAGTTTCCCTGAGCAACGGCCAGATTTGTGCTCCCCAGGAGTGATGGGGACATCATCCTGCCACCACCCACATTGTCACCTCCTTGTCTCACAGCAGAGAACAGCCAGCTCGTGACACCTGGACAGTGCCAGCTCTGCCAGGGCACAGCCTCTCTCTGCACCTGATACACTAATCCCCAGCACCAAAGGACAATTAATCACTTCTCTCACCTCTCACTTCTTCCCTGGAACAACCCAAATTCTGCAGGTGGATGGCCAGGTGTGGATGGGAGCAGGTGAGCATGGCTCACACATGGAGAACCTTTTCCAGAGGGAGAGGCTGCCCAGAGAGCTGAACCCTGCAGAAAGTGGAGGAAAGCCATGGCCCTGCCACAGGCAATCAGTGAGGGAGCCTGGTTTGAAATGGGCAGCTTTGGGCTGGGGTTGAGAGCCAGCACATTCAGGTCAGGGCTTTTGTGCTCACCTGGATACTTGCAAAAAAGTTGACATTACCTCACCCAAAGCTCCCCCAAAACCTCCATCAGTGGAAGAGGGGAGGAATGATGAGTGTCCTCCCCAGCTGTCCCTGCAATGCAGCAGTTCACAGGTCAGCACAACCTCTTCAGTTGTTGAGATTGGTAAGGCTACATTAGCCAGCCAGCTCCCAAACCCCAGGCCTGTCCCTCACTGCTGCTCATTGCTGTGAACCACCCAGACATGGGCAGATGGGAATCAGGCTCAGACAGCCCCAGCCAGGTGGTGATCAAGCCTCTGTGGATCTCCTGGCTCCTAAGGCAACGGATGAACCTCACACCATTGCCCTGCCTGGCTGCCTCCCTGTCTCTACCTAAAATTTGGATCTGTTGGCCGATTTTCATCAAGCTTGCCAAAGTGATGGGCAGCAGTGAGGATAAGAACCTCTTCCCCCGTGTTTGCCCCCAGAGGAGGCTTCCACGTGAGCTCCATGGGGCTGGCACACACCAGCCAGCCTGGGAAAGCCACGAGCTCCCAGAAAGCAGCTCCCCCACGTTCCCCCACACAGCAAATGACAGGTTTGTTCCCTCTCCTTATTTCCCTGTGCCAGTAAACACAACAATAAATAGCAAGCTGCAGGAGGCAGATGATTGTGTGGTGAAAGGTGGAAAACATCTAAAAATGATTTAAAGCAGGGAGGAGAATAGGAAGAGAGGGCTGTGGATTATAATCTCTGAGGAGGAGGAGCTGCTCAGCCGGGGGAAGGCAGCACAGGCAGGGAAAGTTTTCCTTCCCACCCTCCAGTTCCTTGCTCTGGGTGATGCTCAGGTCTTCTGTGCAGGTCTCTCTTTGCAAAGGTCCCCAGACCCAGCCCTGGCATGGGACCCCAGCAGCCCCAGCCCTGGGACAGGAGCAGGAGCAGCACTGCAGGGCTGGACCCTTTCAAAAACTCCTGAGGAACAGGGACACAGGGCATGGACACAGTAAAGCTAAGAGAGATTATCTAGCTGCCATTTCAACACGCTGGTAAATCAAAGTCGATGGAAGCCATATGCTCTGCTGGGAAGCATCCATCTCGTTGCCAGGGAAACATCCTTCCCGTTTAAAATGGCAGGCAAAGGCTTGCAAAAACCTGCTTTTAACCCCCTTTTTTCAGGCATGATCCAAGTCCCCCAGCAGCTCCCCCAGCCCTGTGGCATCGCCGTACTGCTGCCTGGGAGAGCTGCTGCAGCTCAGCCTGGGAACAGGAGAAGGAGATGGTGCTTCTCCCCTGGGGTCCAGAGGAAATCAGAGCCAGCCTAGCAGCAGTGAGATCCCACATCAAATTCCCAGCTTACTCCCAAGGCAGTTTCCACAGTTCATTCCTCTGGAAAAACAGGGAATTCCCCGCCTGGGTCACATCCAGCAGCTCCACTCAGGGATGCTGCAGGTGCCTGGTACAGACACACACAGATGTGCCCAGCTGTGGGGCAAGACCCTGCTGCAGCAAGGAATGACCAAGAGCAGGAACACAGCTGGGTTTGTGGTGCTCAAACCACCTCCTGCAGAGCTGCAGGTACCACCCATTCCTTACAGGCAGCGAGCAGGAATCTGACCTTGGGAATTTCAGCAATCTGCAGCCAAGACTGCAGCCTCCAGGAGCCACAGGAAACCAGCACTGAGCTCAGCAGCTGGCTGGATCTGCAGCTGGCCCTGGGTCTCCTGCTCTGCATCTGCACCTTCTGCTTTCTCCCTCCAAACCAGAGGTACAGTCCTGGGTCTAACACGGCCAGGCTGGCTGTCAGCTGCAGGAGGAGGTGATGGGGATGTGGGAAGCAGCACTTCCAGAGCACAATTTATAACCTGGCACCATGAAAATCATGGCAACAAACTCTCTCCAGCCTATTAACACTAATGAATTTGCATGGGATTTTGTTTTAAACAGAAGACACAAACCAGTGCCCACTGGAACAAAACTGGACATCCTCTGGTAAAGGTTTTACTTCTCTGTGTTTACCTGCCACCAAAGGCTCTCATGATTATTTTAATAGAATCACAGGATGGCTTGTGTTGGAGGGCACCTTAAAGATCACCTCATTCCAACCCTCCTGCCATGGGCAGGGACACCTTCCTCTAGACCTTGTTGCTCCATGCCCCATCCAACTTGGCCTTGAACACTTCCAGCCCCTTCTTTTAAAACTGTCCTCATTTATTGTAAATCCCATAAGCAGATGAAGCCAAAACCAGAGCATTTTCTATTCTGATAAGTAACTACGCTTTAAAAACATTTATAATGGAGACCAGAGACAATATTTAATAATTCAAAACCTAGGAAGGCGTGACAGGACAAGGATACATCCTAAAGGCTCCTACTCTGTATAGGAAATGGTTATTGCTGCTGGAGGAAGGAGAAGCTAGAGTTACAGCCTGGGGAGCAGGGATGCTGGATTTTTATGCTGCAGGCATCCTGTGTCACTGAATTCCTCTGTACCTCAGCTCCCAACTGGAAAACGTGGTGATGATTCCCTCCAGCACACAGGGGCACAGCTGAGGTTAAGCCCAGGTCTAGCTCAAGACATGTCCACGGCCCTCAGCAAGCAACAAATCCTTCTGGAGTAGCACAAAGCCTGGCACAAAACCACTGCAAAGCACACCAGCCACCAGGGCTCACGTGGACCAGAGCCAACACAGCATCTTAAACGACAGCACAAAGCCACCCAGGAGCTCACAGGAGCAACGTCCTCCAGCACACGACCCCAGGCCATGCCCAGCACCACAGCCAAGGGGTTGCTCCACCCCTAGGTAACAGCTCAAGGTGTTTGCACCAGCCTTAAATCCTCTCCTGGAGGCTGGCTGGGCTCTGGAGCCAGCGGCAGCAGCCGGAGCGGAGCCCGCGAGCAGACACCGCAGCACGGATCCCCCACCAGGGCACCCTGCTCCTGCCAGAGCAGGAGTCACCTTCACTCGCTGCCAAAGGAGCCACATCTCCCTGGAGACCCGTCAGCCAGCTCTGAGATATGCTCGGGCTGTCTGGGAATTATGTCAGCAGGCACTGTAAATATCCAGTGGCCCTTTTATGATCCTGCACACTCCTTGTCCCTCCTGCTTGGCTCGGAGCCGCGTGTGTGCTCTGTGCTGCACGCTCAGGACACCAACAGGGACACAGAGCAATGAATGGAGAACAGCCAGGTAGTGTCTGGAGTCACAGCATCCTCAGCCTGCTGTTAAACCAAGGCAGGAGCAGCTCCATCCTGGTTGTGTAAGCCAGCCTTGCAGGACTTTCCCCAATTAGAGGGCCTTTCCCTGCAGTCCCGTGGGGGCATATGCTGCTCTTGTGAAAGCATGCTCAGAGCTGAGCTTCCTCTCCAGCACATATTTTCAGTCTTCCCTAGAAACAGCAAAGAGCAAGAGGAAGCAGGAAGAAGGAGAAAAAAAAAACAAGTTTAATTAATCTTCGTTTAATTTCTGCTGTCTTTTAGCAAATGGAAAATAAGAGAGCAAGCCCATCAGGCCTGTGCTGCTGCTCTGGGCTCTAGCAGCCCTTGAGCTTCCCAGATGGGATGTACATCCCACCAGGCCACTGCAGCCAGCAGGGAATGCCATCACAGGTCAGGCTTGACTCCAGCCACTCTGCCCAACACATCCCACAGGGATGTGGCTGCAGGATAGATGGGCTTCCCCAGAAACAGATGGGGAAGCAATTCATTACCTTCATTAATTTCTCTGTGATTTTTAATAGCCATCAGCTCCCAAGAGGGGAAGAGCAAGGCCAGGGAGGAGTGAACTCCTCTTGGAGATTCAGCCCATTTATCTACAGCAGGCTGGGGTTTGGGCAGGTGCTCTCTGCCAAACGCACACCTACAGAAGGCTGTCTGCAAAGAGGGGCAAAAACGGCAGGTTGGATGGAGGTGCTCCCCAGGTGCCCAAGTCCCTCTAGATGGATAGGCCAAATCCAGGCAGGATTAAACCCTGAATTATTAGTAGGTCTCCTAAGTCAAGATTCCAAATCCTGGGTGGAGACCTGAGGTTGGGATATGCCCCCCCTACTTGTAGATATTGACATCCCCACCTCCTAGTAAAAACAGTAGGATAGAAACAACTTTAGAGTCCTATTCATTTGTCTTATTCAGACACTTCCATTACATTTTCCTGTACTTACAACCCCAAATCATTCTCCCCATACTATGACTGTTTACAATCACTGCCAATTTAAAACCAAGTTTCACACCTACATGATGTCATCTAAACTGACAGAGGACAGGATTAGTTTAGATATTAGGAAGAAAATCTTCCCTGTGAGGGTGGGGAGGCCCTGGCACAGGTTGCCCAGAGAAGCTGTGGCTGCCCCATGCCCGGAAGTGTTTAAAGCCAGGTTGGATGGGGCTTGGAGCAACCTGGGATAGTGGAAGGTGTCCCTGCCCATGGCAGGGGGGTGGGACAAGATGAGTTCTAAGATCTCCTCTAGTGCAATGCTACAATTCTGTTCATCCCATTAATCTACTGATCCTCATACCAAGCCTCAGCACCTCTCTCTGTGTCATTTAATATGACTTGAGGTGCTCCCACCACCCCCAAATGCATCGGGAAGGGGAGTGTGCAGCCTCTGGGTCTGGAGGGGCAGCTCAGAGGAGGTTCCAAATTACATGTTTTCTGTTGCAGAAAAGAAAAACATCATCAGCTACAAAAGGTCAGTGCAGAAATTCTTCCTATCCCTCATTAGCTGCCACGGTAAGCGAGAAGCTGCTAATTAAGAATAGCATTAAAAACATCTAGATGTTAAAAGACAAAAATGTGAAGAAGAAGAAAGATTCAATGCAAAATTCTGGTAAATTACAGACAATGAGCTCAGGAAATTCTCCTTCACTCTTAAGTATTTTCCCTTCCTTACAGGAATAGCCATAACTAAGGAAAATACCATGACAGAGATGTGCATCCCCTACCCACAAGAACCAAACCAGAAATCACATTAACCAAGTTTCTTTAGTGCTAATATGGATTAAATGCTCTGTTCCCCCAGGCTATGGAGACACAGCCCTCATGAAGTGCCAGCAATTGAGTTCAAGACATAATGACATGAGGACTTGTCCCTCTGGCTCAGGGTGATGCTTAATTGGGTGTGAAGTCAGCTTTTGGATGAACACTGCCATTAGCACTGGCTGACTTCTGTGCAGCTCCCAGAGAGGTGCTACTCCTTCCCCCCCAAATTCATTGCAGGGCAGCTTTCTGCAGGGATGGGGTGTGTCTGAAAAGGCCCTTCCTGGGGAAAAGGACACAACAAAATTCCTGCACTGGCAGTGTCTCAGAGGAGCCCGCCCACATTTGCTCATGGCACCTCCAGTCCCTCAAACCAATGAGGACTTACAGCCACTCAGTATCTCATCTCTTCTAAACAATGAAAACCCCACTAATCAAAAACCCAACAGGAGCAGCAGAGCAACCTCTGGGGGAAAAAAGAGGGTACAAATCCCACCTCCCCCTCAGCCACCAGCCACTGAAGAGCAAGAGCTGCTCCTCAAGGACAAACAGCACGTTCAGGTCCCTGTGAGCTGTGCCAGCAGCTCCACACCCCGAGATGGACAAACACCCCATGCAAGCTCCTACCCATGCTCCAAACAGCCATGAGAGATGGGACCAGCAGCACGGATCTTCCAAAGGATGGAGCCAGTTTGAGGGTTGGTTTTGTTGCTCATTCAAGCCTGGAGTCTTTATATAGTGTCAGGGCAGGATCCAAAAGCGGAAGAGAGACACCCACTCCCAGGGAGTGTAACACACACACTGAAATAAATAGCTCCCTGCCTAAGGGGATGACTCAGGAATCTCACTAATCCTTAAAGCACAAATCAGTGCTAATAAATCCCAGAAAGCTTGGAGGAAGACCTAGCAAGTGGTCAATTGGGCAAGGCTTGGCATTTCCAAGGAAGAGGAAGGATGAGTAACCGCTGAAAAATAACAATGTCCAACACTGAGGCAATGGTCACACCAGCCTAAGCCCTTCCTGCAGTCTACCTGCCTCAAGAGCATTGAGTAGTCCTTGTCACTGGGGAGAGGTTTTGTTTTTCACTGGCCCTCCTGGAAGCACTCAGGCTTCACCACCATATGGCTTGAAGTGGCCGGAGGAAACAGAGCCTCACTCCCTGTTTGTCCAGCTATAATATACAGATATTTATATTTACCCATTTTGCTCTCCTCTTGAGTGAAAGATGGAGTGCTCTTACATCCCTTATTATGTTCTTCAGATCAGGTAACGAACCTCCCAGCAAGCATAAACTCAATTAATGGCCACTTTGAGACTCTGAGTTGAGCACAAGCCCATAAACATGCAGGAGAACATCTCCCAGAGCTGTCATTTCCCTGCCACATGTAACACTCCAACAGGAGAAAGTCAATAAGGCCATTCACAGCCCTCCACGTGCTGCATCTGTAATGAACAGCAAGATCACAGCAAACTGTCCCTCTGTGGGTGATCCATGTCATTGGGAAGACACCACCTGCATCCTCCCAGGCCAGCATTAGCCCTGCTGAGATTCTCAGACCACAGGTTGGCCAGAGCCAACCCCACCTTCCTTTGCAAACCCAAGGAGCACAGACAGAAACCAATCCACCAGTCCAAAAGCAAATCAGGTGACAGGAAAAGCTGTTAAATGGAAAAGTGGAGCAAAGAGAACATTTACCAGCAGTGCCCCAACAACTATTTTATGCCTTTTCTGTGTCTTGAATGCTCAACACACCAAGTCTTCCACCAGGGACTGGTTCTTTTTGATTTGATGGTCAGAACACTAGCTTGTAAACTTCTACTCCCATTAGGGGTGCTTACACACAGCTGTAATATTAACAGAATAATATTTTCCCCTTTCTATTCATCTTAACTTTTCTTTGACCGTTTTTTTTTTTCCTTTTACCTCTGCACCCCATATTAGTTTTTTTCCACCACACCAAGCCCAGTCTGCAAGAAACAGGCACAGCAGGTACCCAGACACAACCTACTGCCCTCACACAGGAGACACACGAGGTGTACACAAGTCACCCTCGAGTCAGGATTTCTGATAGCTTATTTTTTTTCCTGGGCATCATGATAACTTCATGGAGAGTGACAGGCTGGCTGTGGGAGCTGCGTTAGGAGAGCCTGCCCTGCTGTGCTCATCCCTTGCAGTGCGTGACAGCAGCTCTGCTGCCACCCCAGCCCTAATTTGCTCCCACACTGTCACCTCCCCAGGGCTGGCAGAGCTCTAAACGAGAGAGAAGGACTGCCAGGCAGATCAGGGTTTGTTTACAAATGAGGAATTTGTGAATGCCTGGGAAAGACCCTCCGCAAGGCAAAATGTGTCCTGAAGAGACCAAGCACCAGCCACGACGGGCTGCCAGGACGCTCGGATGGAGAGCAGTTGCCTCCTAACCCAGGCATTCCCTCTGCCTTTGCCCATCCTCTTGTTTCTTTTCCTTGTCCCACCCTCCTGGGGGGGGCAGTAAAAAAAGGAGGATCTCTGAATGTAGATGGTGGCTGGGCATTTCACTCTGAAACACAACTGGAGCTGCTTAGGAACTACAACCAGTATCAACCAGGCTTCATTACTTCTGATTTTTTCCAGTCTTGCCTTGCAGATCACAAGAGTTGATCAGGGTTTGCTGCAAAGATTCCTTTCTCAAAACCACCTCTCAAAGGTGCATCTCAGATCCTGGTCATCCCATTTCAATGTGGATCAGCCTCATCTCTCCCCTTCACCTTACCTGCTGGGGTGTCCACAGTGCAGTTCTGGCTTTGAACAGCCCAGTTCCCACAGGCTGTGGCAGGAGCTGGGAGATGCCTCCATTGACTCCTGTTTTTCAGTTTGAAATGATGCCAGGCTCTGTCTTGTCCTTGCCTGGACTGGTCCCACCCAGCTCTCGCTAAGGTGTGCAGTTAGGCTCCCTCTGCCATTAACAGAGAGAAATGGGCACCTCCAGAAGGCAAACCTGCCCACCTAAGCCTGCACTGAGGCTCCAGTGGGATTTCCACGAATCCTGTACGTCTCTGAGCATCACCAAATTCACAATGAAAGCTCACTGCACCTTAAACACATGGATATTATAGGTCCCAAGACAAATCAAGCCTGTTTGCTCAGTCACAAGGGCTTGCACACAGCAACCCCAGTGACTCTGATATGGCTTTAAATCACCTCCCTACAGCAGCAAGAGAGAGGTGAGAAGATTCCAGATGTTTTCTTGCGTCTTCTCTCGGAAAAGGCAGCTCTTTGACATCCAATCCACTCAAAAAAAAAAAAAAAAAATCACTGGATGGATGCTTACCAACACCAAAACTTTTCCACACATCTCAAAAGCACATTAAAAAGCTGGAGTGATGCCAAAGAGAGACCAGAGAGTTCTGCAGGAACTCTCTGCCTTCCCTCATTGATTGGCAGCTGCACAGCCAAGAAGCCCCGAGGCTGTAATGAGGCAGCTCCTGCCATCCCAGCCAGAGCCTTGTGCGAGACACTCCCCATCAAACACTACAAGTAATTATTTCAGAGCTTCACAATAAATGCACACCTCTGCTGTCAGCGTCACAGGAGGCTGTGCTTGCAGCTCACCCAGGGTAAGGCCACAAGAGCCACGTGGGGAGCCGAGGTCACCAAACTTGAGGGGGCTGAGCAAGGTCACGCAACCTGCTCACCATACAGGTTGCTCTTACTGGAAAACAAAATTTACATTGAAATACCTGCTCTTGCAGTCCTGGTGGCATCACCTTTTGTCACAGGTGGCTGTCAGAAGAGCCCAAATCTTTTTGTCTTCCAACCTGATTAGGAGCCATTTAAATATATGGTGGTGAAGGACCCAGCACCCACTGTCCTTCTGCACTACCTGGTTTTGCCATCCTGTGTTCACTAGTCAAGTACATCTAAATTCACTCTAAATGCATTCTAAATACATTCATGGAACTCAGTCCAGACCACCACAACAATCTGGTTTTGCAATGTGGCTCCTTTTGGACCATCAAGGGCTAAAAATCATTGCATTATTCTAAAGAAATGTTTATTTCAGTGCTGGAGACTAGTCTCTTTGATGTACAGGGACATCACACCAAACAGGGACAGGCCATTAATTCCTTGTAGGAACCACCTCCACCTTCCTCAGCTCTACCATATCTGTTTCACAGGAGATTACATGGCAGGAAAAGGGACTGGCACATCTCCCTGTCACCACAATTTAAAGAACAATCTGTTCCTCAGGAACTAAGAAACCAGTGAGCATTTGGGCTACCTTAAAAAAGGGTTATGCAGGGGTAAGTGTTTGCTACTTAACTCCCAGAAGCTGAACACTAAATTTAAATGCTTTTTTATTCTTGTGACTACCACTGACGCCTGGCAGGCAAACCCTGTGCCCTGCTCACCCTGGACAGAGTGTCTCACCCTGTCGTCCCTTCCTTCTGCTGCAATACAAAAAAAAAATCAAGAAACCTGATTTTTGTAACTATATCTCTTTGAGCTATGCCCACCTTCCCTTGAGTACAGGATTTGGGGCTTGCATTTTGAGTTGTCCCTTTTTGAACACTTCGAACCATGCAAGACTCATCTGGTTGAGGTGTGTTGCAGCACAAAAAAGGAGGTCACCCAGGGGATCAGCTTGTTTTTCATTTCCCTAATGTCAGTGTGGGGTGAATGTGATGGCTGGAACGTGACACATTAAAGAGACTGAAATCAGGTTGCTCCCACCAAGCTCTGACTAAGCAGCTGGAGAGGAGCTCGTGAGGCATCCCACCAGGAAGGTGCCCTGGTCCCTGGGGTGGACACCACCCCACAGCTCAGGGCAGAAGCACTGGAGGTCAGAGCCCAGCAGGTCCATTAAGCTCAGCACCTGTGGGAGATCCGTACTGGCCCCTTCACTCCACCCAGCCTGGAGGTGGGAAGGGGAATCCAGGAAAGGACCCTGTGCATCACTGGTGGATGGGCTGAGTTTGGTGGCATTGTACCTGCCCACAACAGCCCCATCTGAGGGTGAGGGCTTGCCATGAACCACCACTCCTCAGGGTTTGGGGATGGACAACTGAGACTGTCAGACCACATTTACCCCAAATTCTGGTGTGAGAGATCATCTGGCGATGGATCTGTGTGAAACAACCACGCTTTTATCAGCTCTGAGGAGTGAAAGGAGTCACAAAAGAGGCCAATTCTGCAAGGAGAAACCCCAGAAGTCCAGGGAAGCCCTTCATCCACTGCAGGCAGGACACTGGAGAGAGAGGTGGCTTGTCTGGGTGAAAAGGGAAGAACAAATGGGATGCGGATGGTACAAGGAAATTTTAATAGAATTAAACAGGGAGGAAATGTTCCTCCTTATTATCATTTAAGTCCATGCACTCACTTAATTAACTAAATGTATGGTGCACAGTATGCAGATGAAAAATGCACCCAAACTATTTTTAACACAGTTAAAGAGATGCATAAGGGTTGTAAATTCTAAGGAGGAAGTGCAAGAATTATGTTGGTTCCTGAGCACACAGCTTTAAAGGTGCCTGAATCCAGGCTGTTTTCTTGCCACGGTTCCAAATGCAGCCCCTTCTTCAGCTCAGGGACCAAACCTGAGCAGCTCACCCAGCAAATGTGTCTCCAGGCACTTCAGACCATGGGGGTGTTCAGTGCCAGTACCTTGGTTAGGCTGGCACAGAACACAGTGATCCCTCCTGAAATCAGATGGCAGTAGGGACAAAAAATTACTTTTAAGTATTACAGCCCTTCCTGAGCACAGGACAGGTTACAGAAACCAAGCCAAAAAGGACTAGAAGGGAAAAAAAAATCAGAGTAATAAAATGGAAAAACTTTGGAAGCCAAATGCCCACCTGTACAGAGAACTGAACTGAGATCTAAGTGTTACTGCACCTCTCAAAAAGCCTGACCTGCTATTTAGACACAGCTGAACTTTTCAAGTTTCAGCTCAGCCTTGAACAGAACAAAGCCATGTGCTGCATTGTTAAGGATCTGGGAAAAAAAAAAAAAAAGTGTGGGGGGGAATATAAAATAAAGATGTTGAGAGAAAATACTGGGAGAATGTGAGGACTTCTGGGAGCCAGAGACCACCTCTAGCTACACTCAAAAATGGGGCCCACTAGGCTCAGCTGTCCATGGGGTTGTGTAAAATATATATTATATATCATATATATCATGCACACAGCTCCCAAGAGCAGGTCACCCAGTTATGTCAGTGTAGGAAGAGCTATTAAATACAAAAATGAATCATAACACAGAAATATAAAACTGTGCTTTTGCTCACAGAGGTAACGGCGCTTTTAGATAGGCAACATCTGAGATGAGACCAGGGCTGGGGGAGTGAGAGATTCCCTGGTTTGAATTTCCCTGATTTCTTATGCATGAAATGGTGCGAAAGGGAGTGATCAACAGCAGGAAGAGGTGGGGAATGAAATCAGATGGATTGGATCTAGGATGCAGCACTGGAAATAAATGCAACCTGCACAGGCAGAGCATCGGCGGCCCCGTGCAGAATCAGCCTGGGCCTCTGCAGGCAGGAATTTAGCAGAGGTACTTACCCAGAGGCATCTCTCACTTTTATTAAAACATCTCCGTGCTGGGAGAGTCCCAATAGTTTTTGTCTTGGCTTTGGGTGCAGAGAGCTGCCTGAGCAGCCCCGGAGCAGCTCCATGCCTGGAAAGGTCTGTGAGCATCTCTATGAGATAAAACCCAGCCTTGCAGCATCACAAACTCACTCACACTGGAAATAAATCTTCATGCAAATGAGCAGCAGGAGCAGGGAAATAGGGGTGCTGGCAGCAGAGAGGGCTGACTGAACCCAGGACAGTGACAGGACAGGGCACCCTCATCCACATGTTTCTCAGGACTCCCATTCCTGCAGGATGAGGCTAAAGGTGCTTTTGTGCTCCAGGCTTTGGCACAAAATGAGGTTTGGGGCATGAGGAGACAGAGGGACCCCAATAGCACAGGCAGGGCACTGCACCAGCCTTCGGGACATGGGAAAGGCTCCAGCTCTTCCATACAAACTTTGTGACCTTGAGGCAGTCTTGTCATCCTCCCACACCTTTGAATAAGCTTTTTATCTGTCCTGTCTGTCTGCATTACTGACTTCCAGTTAAAAAACCCATTCCAGCAGTCACAGACCTGGCACAGGCCAGGCCAGGCTCCCCCGGGCAGCAAGGGGGGATAACTGATGCAGGAGCTTATCCTGGTAACTTCGTGTGAAGGTTCCCATATCCTTCAGCTCTTCAAACACTGCCACAGCAAACTGCCAAGGCTAAACCTATCATGTGTATTCTACAGAAAACTAGAGTCCATACAACTTCCCAATACACTGTAAAAAAATAACGATATCACCAACTCTTCACAGACATTGCTGCAATTACCACTTCAGCCCTGAAGTCAGCCTCCATTTCCCAGCAGGTGCACAAGGGGTGGGGGCAGAGGCTGGTTGTGCACGGCTCCCTGTGGTGCCACAGCAGATATAAGTGGAGTCACAAGCCCAGAACAAATGCAGCTGCTCGGGCTGGGGGCGATGCAGCTACGGGGTGAGAGCCAAGGGGCACTGGAACAGCCTGGCACTGGGAACGGGGCACTTTGGGGTGACCCTGCTCCTGCCCCAGGAGCACTCCTGGTTGCCCAAGCAAATGCCACCACAGAGAGCCAAACAGGTCAGAAGTTAAGACAGAGTAGCTGAAGAAACCAAAGCTGTTTGTAAAGCCCTCAGAGTCAGAGCTACCCCTGCTGTTTGTCATTTGGCTTTCAGCCCCTTCCATCTCTGTCACTGTCACCTCAGTGTCCCCCAGCTGGGGTCTCACCTGTATTTAACAGCCCACAGTGCACACTGCCCACAGCATCCCCACCCTCAGTGCACACACAGGCAATAACCCAGCTCACAACGTGAACACTTGGCCCCTCCACACAATCCTGGGAGATTGTGCGACACAAACCACCCACAACTCCAGAGGATGGACAGGAACATGAAAGGTGCTCAGGATGCCCAGTGCTGGACTTTACACTCCTCGTAGCTGCAGCTGAGCTCCACAGATGCTCTCTCTTCTCCTCTCCCATTTTCATGGGGAGATGAGCTTCCCCAAGAACCCCAACTCGCTGCAGTGCTCGGCAAATCTCCCCCTTCCACCCAGCCAGGATCTCCCCTCTCCCACTGGTCCTACCAATACCTCCAAGGAAGGCCTCAATGTACAAAATGGCTGAGGAGCAGAAAGCACATCCCAACTCCTTATCTTACAGCAGCATAACAGCAAAAGGATAGGGGAGGGAAAAACCTGAAAAGGCCCCAAAAATCCTTCTACCGTGGCTGACGGAGGCCCTGGCTGTGAGTAAAAAAACACACAAAAAAAAAACCCCAAACAAAAAAAACCCATTGGCACCAAGGATAGGAACACCTCAGCCTGAGCCCAGGCCTGCAGAAGAGCCCAGTGGGACTGTGGAAAGTCCCAGAGGGAAGGGAGTTGCAGTAACACCGAGATTTATCTTGACCTCCCTTTGCAACCCTGGGAACAACGGGAAGTCATCTGCGCTCCTATGCAGCAATGCTTCAGGGATTCAGGGAATCCTTCTGCCAAACGCGGGCCAGCTGGGCCGTTTCTGCCCAAAACCCGGGTCCCAGGGGGAGATGTGCACCCAGGGATGCTCCTTTGTTTACCGCTCGGCTGTACAGGCAGGGAGCCCTAGACACTGATTAGCATTTCTTTCTAGACACATCTCCCATTCAGGCGCTTCCCAAGGGGGACAAGAAATACCTCCAGAACCCTGAGCAGAGCCCCAGAACCAACCCCGGCCCCAAACCGACTGCAGCCACCCAGCAGGCAAAGATGGGGCCGGGGAGGGAAGGATGCTGGGGGGTGGGGGGGAGGAGAGACGGTGCCTGAGCGGAGCTTTTTGTTCCTCTGCTCACAGCATTGCTATGGTGATTTCAAGCAAGACGGAGGAACAGTCGCTACCCATCACTCCCGCTGCTCCAGCCCCCTGCACCGACCGCATGAGCAGCCCCTTCCCCCGCAAGCAGGAGCGGGCAGGGGGAGACAGGGGTTCGGCGCATCGCACCTCTCCTGGGAGCCACCCCGCAGCTCTGCAGGGGCAGCTTCTTCCCCCCCGCCCCCTTCCCCGGATGGCCATCACCGCCCCGTCCCCGGGCACCGCCTGGGCTGGGGCGAGGGATGCGGGATGCGGGATGCGGGATGCGGGATGCAGCGGCGGCCCGGCCGGGCGGCCCGACTGGTCTGGGAGAGGTTGGGGGGGAGCGGCTCAGCCTCCGCCCCCCGCAGCATCCCCCGGGGCTCCCCAACCAGCCCTGGTACCCGGCATCCCTTCCCCGCACCCGCTCTGCAGCTGGAGCATCCTTCCTCTCCGGCGCATTTGGGGGGCTGACGGGGTGCAGGAGGGCGCCCCGAACCCGAGGGGGGTCTCTGCCATCAGGTTCGCCCCCCACCCTTTTACTCACACGTATGCGTGGTAAATGAAAGCCCATCCCCGCGGTCTCTCCAGCACATTGTAGAGGAAATTCTGCAGCTTGCGGTAAAAAGCATTCCTTTTGGGGGGCTTCCCGCTGCCCGACACCCCGGAGCGGGGCTTGCTGAGGATGCTGCCCCGCTTGGAGCTCTCGGAACCGGCGATGAGGAGCGCTCCGTCCCGGCTGGAGTCCGGGGCTCCCGGGTCCAGCCCCACGAAGCCCACCTTGAGCTTTTTCTCCGCGGCGGGCCCCGGGTAGACGCCTCCGTTGCGGGATTTCTGCACCATGGTGGCGGCGGGGGGCGGCGGGGCCGGG